>CABFPE010000278.1:624059-638537 GCA_900660155.1 Hofstenia miamia | reverse complement strand
AATGTAGAAAGCAAGGAGAAAGAGAAGATAGACAAGTACAGAGAGTTAGCAGAGGAAATAGAAAGGCTGTGGAAGTTAAAGAAAGTTGAAGTAGTCCCGGTAGTTGTAGGAGCACTAGGAGCAGTGAGTAAGAAGCATAAGAGATACTTGGAGGAGTTGGGAGTACCAAAGTGGGGAGGAGCAGTAGCACAGAAGGCAGCATTGTTAGGAACAGCTAGAGTCCTGAGGAAAGCTCTCAGACTCCCTGGGAACTGGTGAGTTCCCCGAGCTGAGAGGGATACCAGCATGAAGCTGTGAGATGCAAGAATAATGATAATAATAAACTTTAATTAAGCTTACAATACAGTAAACTACACTACAACTACAAAACTAAAAAATAAAAATAATTAATAACATGAGAAATATCGACCTGGGAATATGGTCTTTGATGAGAATAATTTCGGTGGATTGTTTTTTCTTAATTTTAATGTAGCGCATTCAGTTCTTGTGCTAATGAATTGTTTGTGGAGGTTTTTGAGAGTATTCAATGTGTTGATGTAATCCTTTGTCTTTTGCTTTAATGATGTTAAAAATATTTATTTTTTTAGTAATAAGTTTATATTTTAACGCTTTCTTGTATATGTTGTTAAGCATAGATAAAGATGTTTCTGATTCACCTGCATATACTTGTATGCCGTAAATTATAATAGAATTAACTAGGGAATTAAATAAAATTTCAGTTTCATTTTGATTTAAAAATCTTTTTACTTTTAATATCATATAGAAATTTCTCATTGATCTTTTATAAACTTGAGCAATATGTTTTTTAAATGAAAGCTTGTTATTTATGGTAAATCCAAGATATTATATTTTTTTGTTGTTACTGAGGAATAGCAATCAATTTTATATATATTGTCAACAAATTTTCTCTTCAATGGTATAATCATTTCCAGCGACTTTCTATAATTAATTTCAAATTTGATTTCTTCATACCAAGATTTGATCTTATCATTAATTAAATGTGTTAAGTCTACATTTTTGAGAGTTGGAAAACAAATCAGTGTATCATCAGCATACTTAATAATAGAACCATTTGTAATATTTAAAGAGTCAAAATTTAAGGAATCAATACAATAGTTCTGACAAAACTCCATTTGATGATAACCCTGTACTTGCATATATTTATGAGGAATACATTGTACATTTTGCCTTTGAAATGGATTTTTAATTTGAAGTAATTATTTTCGAACTTGTGAATGCCTTCTGAAGAGTACTAAGAAAAATATCTCAAATTTATTCATACCATATTTTGTTTTACATCTATATATATATATATATATATATATATAGATGTAAAACAAAATATGGTATATATATGATATTTGGTCAACGCTTTTGCTCATGATCAAAATTGCAAAATACACCCCCAACAGAAAGAAACTTTCCGGATTTTGCGTAAAATTACAGTAGGAAATTTTAAAATATTATTATTAGAGAGCTTGATTATTGTCACTCACCCCTAAAACTATCAAACCTTTATCCTTGACGATGCTGGTTTCTTCTCCACACGTTATTTCAGACGGGGCCAATGGCTGGCTTTCGAGTGAATTATGGTGACTCTGCGATGAATTGGAACCGGACATTAACTATTTGTCGAATTTTCAATTTGAAAGATTGATGCACTGTTTTACATGACAAATTCCATGCTCTCAAGAAGAACATAGAATTAAAAATACTTTTAAAGAATAGCAATGTAGCATGCTGAGCATAGTGCTGTTGGGCTCTGCAATTTCAAGGTAAGCACACATCCAACTCGTGAAGAAACTTTCTAAGTTGATTAAAAAGCAGTTTTATCTTAAATAAAAGAACTTTACTTTTTCATT
The DNA here is from genome assembly GCA_900660155.1 of Hofstenia miamia. Taxonomy (NCBI): domain Eukaryota; kingdom Metazoa; phylum Xenacoelomorpha; order Acoela; family Hofsteniidae; genus Hofstenia; species Hofstenia miamia. Next base: position 636,675 of record CABFPE010000278.1, on the reverse strand, counting down.
GTCAAAAAATTCTCTCTCTTTGTCTCAATATCAGTTAAACTAATATTGTTGAATCATCAACTACTTGATATTTTAAATAATTTCAAATTTTTTAGTAGCGTGGTCTTTGCCATCGTAATCTAGTTCATTGAGACATAATTTAAAATAGCAAACCTAATAAATTTCCAAAATCCGAAAACACTCTATAATATAAAAAATCTCCTTTCTCATTAATATTCTATAGTCTAGACAGAATTTCACTGAAAAAATGTGTGCATACTTTTTTTACTTTGATTGTGTTTTTTTATACCCAGTATCAATCACTATGCATTCATTGCTTAAAAATAGATAAATAATCATATGTGAAATTAAATAAAACCATGCCTATGACAAAGGAAAATGTTGTAAACCTTAGGTTATCCATTTCTACTCCAGATACCGTTTCGTTGTTTTTCTAATTTCTGATAATAATTTCGAGTTGTAATTAAATTTTTCATCATTAACTTTTAGGTTATAACATTAAGGCATTAATGATTCTAGCGATTTTTGGAGTTATTTGATGAACTAACTATGCAAGTATTCAATTCCCTAAATCTGATCTGCATTTATTTACATTTTGATTTGTCCACCTTCAGCAACTTAATATCTTACTATCTCAATTAAAGTTTTCATATAAGACCACAATATTTAAATTAATGCAATATGCAAATTATCCTTGCTCAGATTGATGTGGTAAACAAACACTACATGGGTCGTAGTAGGCTGAGAATCCGTTTTGCAAGCAACTTGCATTCCAGTGAAAATAAGAGTGCAAAAGTACTGATCACTTTTGGCAGACTCGATGTTCCTACTAGTCAGAAACTTGTAAACATCGCAGCTAATGAAAAACTTTTGCGTATCACATACTCACCATTGCAAGAATACAACCTCCTTCTTGGCTGGCTAAAAGGCTGGGAGTTACATATATTGAAATGAACATTCTTTACAAAGCACTTAATATGTCTAAGTGAATGTTAGACAGAATTGGCAGTGTTCAGAAAAAAGCAGCAAGATTAGGTATTATTCAGTCATTTGTACCAATTCAGGAAATCATCAGAGATGCTAGTCCGATGTTGTAATGAAAGAAGAGGAAAGCACCATGTTTTCCATTCGATCATTCCTCAAAAAACCATGTATCACCCCCCCCATCAACTGCCTCATTCATAAAAAATCTGCAGTTGTAAAAACATAATTATAGGAAGTGAATTACTCATATTCGCCCTAATAGAGCCCTACAACTTCAGTCCATCTGAATACAGTAGAGCGGGGCTGCTTTGAACAGGTAATATACCTATGGCAACTTTGATGAAGCCCTTCACAATATTCTGTTGAGATAAGGGGCTTTTTTGAACACCATTGATAGCCAGTCATGGGAATTAGATTAAATTGTATTAATTCCTTGAGGAGTTATCTTCAATAAGATGTGATGTTCAAAGTAGCCCCTTGCCTGGTGCTACTTTGAACATACATGAAGATATGTTAGATTTCTTTATATACTACACTCTGAGTAATGCAACATTCATCTTATAATTGTTTTATTGGCAGACAACTGCATTACTATTTAATTTATCATATAAAATACATTTAAAACTAAAACGAAATTAATTAAAACATTGATTTTTTAATTCAGTCTCTGCACATGCTTCATGGCACCAGTTTTCACATTTTACACATTGAATCCAGTCCTCTACTGGGGAGGGATCTATATAAGGTTCATCGCAAATAATGCATGAATAGTTGTTTTTAACGGTGCCTCTACGTGCTTTTGGATTTGTTATTTTCGATTGTTTCCTTTGCCCTTTCCTTTGACGGGGGCAGTATTGGTAGTGACAACAGGAATGTCTTGTGCCACACTACTTGGAAGTGGGGCATCGGTGGCAGAAGGAGCAGATGGGGTAATGCCCTTCCTGAAGGCATCCCTGCATTTGATGTTGATGGCATTGACGTACTTGCCGAGGACCCCATGTTTTCTGCGAAGTCCTCGAAGGATATACTTTTCTTCTGAGTTTCTTTTTTTCTTTTTTAATTGGTTGCCCGTCTGGGCTTTTGGTGCCTCTCATCACTTGCACTGATTAAGTACTGCATCTGAAATGGCGACTTCATTAGCAGCTGCAGTGTCTGGACCAGGGTCTGTATCAGGCTCTGATGGCAGCTTTGAGAGAACCTTTTCAGGGTTCAGTAGATACAGGCCGGTGGCTCTGAACCCAGCCTTTAATTGCCGCTATTGGTTGACCCGTAACCATAGAGATTTGTTGTTCGGGTCAACAAAAGTCCCGGAAACGCATCCTTGGAGATGGCTTGTGCCAGTCCAGTTTTTTTCTTCCAATCCTCAAGAATGGAGCACCAAACCTTTTTCATGCGGCCAAAGAATGCCACATCCAATGGTTGCATTAGATGTGTTGCATTGCTGGGCAGACATAAATTTTGTGTTGTTCTGCTCAGCCAATTCAATGGGGCGATGATTAAAATGCGATGACAAATTGTCCCCGATGAGTACTTTGGTTCCATCTAAGTTTCGCACATGTGGTATAAAGCAGGTTTCAAACCAGTCGACGAAATAAATGGCGTCAAGCCACCCACTTTTGCTTCTGTTATACCTGGTGTGTGGGGGCCAACCTTCCATCCAGGTATTCCAAAGGTGCTCAGCCTTATACACCACATATATTGGCAGCATGGTGCCACTTGCGGACCCACAAAACATTAAAGATGTTGATGTTTTCGAAGAGTTCATCACCCTCTCAGGGTATTTAACCTCTTCTTGAAAATAGATTTTTGGGACGCAGGATCATCAAACAAATTTGTCTTATCATAATTGAAAATGTTAGTGGCAGGCACAGGAATGTTTCCAGTATCGTCAACATTCAAAGACAGTTTATATGGTTCGAAATATTCACGTATTTCGGGACGACTTTTCACTGCACCGGCGACATTGATGTTTTGGCAGTTTCGCAGAGTCAGGCAGGCACTTCTTTGAACAAAAGAAGTAACCCAATCTACTGAAGGTTTAAGTTATTCAAGTATGAATGTAAAAGCTCTTGTACATCTTTGGTTGAAAAGGGGGAACCCCAATCTGCCACAGTTTTCAGGCACCGAATGAGAGTATCTTCCTCGGCTGCAGACAGGGCTGACTTGTGGCCAGGTTTTTCATTGTGTTTTCCTTTTATTATATTATTCAACGTTCCAATAGGGATGTTGAATGTGTTGCTAGCTTTACGATATGACATCTCTCTAGAAGTGATTGATGTCACAGCATCGGCAAGTTGTTGTTCTGTGTAATTCTTGTAAGCACGAGCATCTTGCTCGCGTTTGTAAGTTCGAAACATTTTGAAGCGAGTCTGTGAATATGAAGTGAGTCAAAATTAATCTATGTTCTCTCTATTAATATATTAAAGTTCAGGTAAGAATAACAAAAAGACTAGGTTGAAGAATAAAAACACTCAATATCATTTTTTATTAAATTACTAATGATTAATACAATTAATATAATCTTTCAAAAAATTGATAAAAATGATAGTCCTAGATCAAGATCTGCCAAAATTAGGGGCAGGTATGACTACAAAAAAGTATTCAGTAAGCCTTTAAGCACCAATTAATATGTTCAATAAGAATCGAATTCGATTGTTTTTCTTAAATAATCAATAGACCATTGACCCCAAATGGCCCACGAAGCTACTTCGAACGCGTTCAAAATTGGCTGACGTGGCACTCAGTGTTAATATTTCATTATTATTCAATAATTGCATATGCAATCAAGTTGACCTTTGCATATCATGTACATAACTTGTTAAAAGTGTTTAAAAAATAAGAATTGATGCAATATAGTAATAAATTAGCTTTGACGAAGAAGAATTTTGAGAAGTTCACTTTTATCAACAAGACGAAGTTGCCATTAACTTCAAAACATAGACCGCAGCAAATGTAGTGTAGAGGTAAAGTCGTATAATAATTCAATTTAATACATTGTTAACTTTAAAATAAGGTAATAATGTGGCATAAAAAGACATTGATTTTGTAGTTATATCACATTGGAAGATTTTATTTTTCAAAGTAGCCCCGCTTGTTCAAAGTTGCATAGTTTTTTGTTAGAAGTTAATTGGAGTTATATGCAATTGAAAATAAATGTTGTCTTTCATTCCATTATAGAAAATAATATCAACATATCATAAGCTGGCGTTTCACGATTATAATTGGTATATCATCAAGGAGATCATTAAACACAATTGATGGGAACTCAAAGAAAAATTAATTAGATTTTGGCAAATGGATCGTGTGACTCGAAAATGTACTGTACACAATTTCAGGTAGTTGCCTTTTTATGTCAGAGATATGAACTGCCAAATGGCTTTAATGTAGAAACGTAATCTTTAGATGTAACATATGCTATTCTGCTAATCCATCTTTAAAATTCCATTCTTATGATAATTTAATGTTTTTGAAAATTACAGTACATTCCTATTCAATAATTATATAAAAATAGTTTTTAAAAAATTTATTTCTAACTGTGAAACAAAAAGTTCGTATTGTCTTATTTTAATTGCCTCATTTCCACTAAGCGCACCTCTAAAGCACTATTTCAACACAGCCTTTTCTGAGTGTAAGATCTCTTTGACCCCAAAAGATGTTAGTTTTAAATAAAAATTTCTTATCTTTGCATGGTACAAGTTCATGTACTTTTACACTAATATGTTTAATCATAAATTTGTCTTCGTCTTTTTCAAAATAACACAAAACAGCCGAGGTCACTTTATCTATTGGCTTTCCATAATTAAAGAGGTGACTGATATAACCACTCTCAAAATCATTATCATCAGGGTTATCCAAATCAAACCATTCAGTAACGTTTTTCTCTGTTCCACTATACCTTATAAGAACCGACTAAAAAATAAGATTATAAATGTAAATTTTATAGCTATTGTATTAAAAACTTACAAAATCATTAATATTAATAATAATAATAATAATATTATTATTATTATTATTATTCGTATTATCATTAATATTAGATTATACTATGTTAGAGACGTTTACTGAAAATATGAATATTAATGTTTGTGATACCGAAATTATTCAAAACACATGTATAAATTTCCTTGGTGTACTAATAGATAATGACTTAAAATTAGATAATTTCCTTTCACCAAAATAAAAAAAGATGGCATTTCGAGTAAAATATTTGTACAATTTGCGTCTTGTAAGAAACACCTTTCATGTAGAGCTAATTAATTCATTTGTGCTGAGTCAATTTAATTAACGTGCACTTCTCTTTCAAAATATGACATCAAAAAAACGTTCATCACTATCGAAAATTTTTAACTGGTCATTTAGAACACTGTATTATATTGAAAAGCATGAGTCTATTACGCAATTAAGGTTAAATGTTAACATATTATGATCATCATTTCCTGAAGTAAAAATGTTTGCAAATAATTTTACTAGAGCTAGAATCTTAGTTATAAACAAGAAAATTGTTCTACGATGAACTTTTGAGTGAATTGGTTTAATTTAAATAAAATTATGAAGATATCTTGGAAACATTACGCTATTGAAGCTGTCAATTCAGAGTTTTTTAAAAAAAGAATTACGAATGCAGTTTAAAGTATTTTGAGTTATACAAGATTTGATATTAGTTCTACCACTTATACAGAACTGTCGAAAAGTCCAGCAACAAGTCTACCCGTTTAAGTCTTTCAATTGACAAAATCTATGCAAAAGACGAAAACTTCTCAGAAAACAAGTTCAAAGTGTATTTGTTAATGTACTTTAACAGCAATTAATCATCTTTGCATAAAATACTCTAATTTCAGTTTTAGCGAAATTTTCACGATTTTCATTTGCATTTTCAGGTTGGCCGAGATATAAATTTATGCATCCAATAGTGTGATTCGTATAAATTAGTGAAACATATATAGTCCCATTTTTATTTTCCTACTACTAGCATCCATATATTGCGTTGTTTCTTATATTTATGAATTAACGATTTCGAGAATCTACTTGTGTATTTCTTAATCATAAGCTGTAAATTGTAAAAAAATAGTCAAACTCCTATTCATTAGAAATCTTGGTTTTTATAAAATTTCATCTTTTTTCGAATTTTTGAATTTGATTGATATCATCGAAAACTATTACCAAAAGCAGTTTATGGATCTTGAAAATAAGTCAAATCTATATGTGCACACATCCATTACTTCATAAATTGATATCATCTAGGACCTCTACTCTCATTCATACTCCTTTTAAAGTAAGTTCAATTTTGAATTTTTAATTTCTATTTTTAAATTAGTGTTGATACTGTTCCTTGATTTTTTTCTACCAGCATGGCACTACGGGAATGGGAAGTAAATCTGCAAATTTCGGGGCATACATTAATACATGTAAATAATTTAACGTCTTGCTGTTATACATATACTTATAAACTGAATATATTTTTATAGTATGAAATAACAAATATGTTATGTATGCAAGTGGGCAAGAGCCCAAAATGAACAAGAAATTTTCTGTATACAAGTAATGAAATTTACATAAGTACAATTTTTTTCGGTTGTGTCACAACAAATGAATATGAAACCTTTAGAAAATACTTAGACACTGCTGCTTAACATTGGCTTAACCTTGTATTTTCTCTTTGCCGATGACCTCAAAATCCGCAGTACTGCTCAATTCGCCCATGCCCAACATGATATTGACTCTCTATGTCACTGGTCGGTCATCAACGGAAAAGATTTCCATCCTGATAAGACTAAGCTTCTTTTGTCTTATGGAACATCATATTGAAAGCGTTAGTCTTATTAAGGACCTCGGTCTTTGTGTCCTAAATGATTTGAAATGGAGCGAACACGTTAATATCAAACTTGCTAAATCTAACCGTCTTCTTAACTACATTAAACGCAATGTTCCCCTCTCTACACCCATGTTCGTGAAAAAGAATATACAATTCGTGTATTCTTCCTGTCTTACTTTACGCTTCTCCTTGCTGGCTTTCGCAATCTTGATATCTTTCAACGGAGAGCTTTGAAATGGATAACTGGATCCTCAGAATATCCTATCAAAATAATTCGACTGGATATGCTCCTTATATGCTATCTTTTCATTATTACTGATCTGATACTCCTCTGGAAGATTGTTAACCTAAAAACTGATATTGATCCAGACACATATTTATCTTATGCCAGAACTAGTCTTCCAACCAGACGATCCAGTTCCCGTTTATTTAATGTTAGGAAGACGAAGAACTTTTTTGTCAGAGTTCCTCTGCAGGCAAATGTCCTTATTAATAGCGGACTAGACCTCGCCTGGACTCTACCGAAATTTAAGAAGAGCATCGTTTCATTCTTACGTGGGAAATGACAGGGAAATTTTCATTGGATAACTCTTGTACTTTTTAATTAAAATACCGTTGTCCGTCATGTAGATGCTTAACCATTTATTTGATTCATTATAACCTTTAATTCATTGCAAATTTAAGTCTTTTACTACTACTATTACTATTACAAACTGTCAAAAACTTACTCCATCTGTTCCTGCACCAAACCCATATGGAACGTCAACAATCGTTTCGTACTCGTATACCAATGCAATGGTAGTTGTACAAAAAATTTGCAGCACAAAACCTTTAGTAAACATTGTGATTTTAGCTTTGTTTCCAACTTGATTTTGAACTATAATATATGCCGGGAAATGAATTTTAGTGCATTGCTATATTCCAAGCGTCATTACATAAGTATGTAAATGTTATGTTAAAAGGTAAAAATTCAATTAAAAAAATTATTTTCCTCTAACTTTTAGTATTTCAAGCACTGGCTCTACTTTTTTATTAATATATTACAAATATATCGGCCACATTGCTTTAATGACCTTTGCATTTCTGTTTGTGGTTTAGATAAAAAGCAATTTAGTTCAATGGTCGAAAATATTTGTAACTCACCAAATCATCCTCTACATAAGCATCTTATGTCTTTTTCAACAAGTGGTGTAAGCCGCTGTTCTTTTTTCTCTTGCTTAGCACGGACGACATTATACCCGAAGACGTTTATACCATGAGCTGTAAACTATCTCATTACTAACAAGATTCCTCCCCACATCGAAAAATCCTTTTAGTGTTACAATATTCCTATTTACGTTTTTTACGTACAGGACATAAAGCGAATTTATTGTTATCATTATTATTAGATCAAGAATGTTATCTGAGATCTATATGGCCACATGAGTCTATTAGCTCTTCTTGGTTCTTGGGGGGAGTAACTAATAAATGGACTGTGTAGGATTTACCTTGACTCTGACTTACTTTGTTGACATACAAAATAATGTTGTAAAATTTTGCAAACCTCTAATTTCACATATAGATATACTTCTCTTAAGTTTTATGTTTTATAATGATAACAGTTGTTCCTTAAACAGTACATGCGATTGAAATTTTAATTGAAAAGTGAATATGTCTAGGAATTTTTCTATTCAACACTTCAGACTGCGATTTGAAGATGTCAGTAAGAATCTGGATTAATTCAAGTACAAACTTGCACGCACTGGCGTAGGCAGTGGGGGACATGGTGGAATGACCCCCGTCAGGTTTCTAAAATTTATTTTGACTAGTTAAATCAAAAAATTTTTCGTAAAATATTGAAAAATTTAAAATGGATGGTCGTGAAATGCATTTTTTAGGGTCTATATCTCAATGTTTTCAAAAATTTTGGTGGGGCTTCGCCCCGCATTGGCTAATGACGATAATGTCCCCCGTCAGAAAATCCTGCGTACGGCCCTGGTTGCACCACTTGAAGAATATGCATGTTCTTAATTGGCTTGCTACTCAACTTTATATTAAAATTGATTATAAATTTATTGATTTGACCTAGAATCGGAAATTATTGTAATGAGTATCTTAAAGATAATGCGTCATGCAGAAGTGGAAACATTTGTGAATATTGGAACAATATCAATACTACTACCCATTATTCTAATCTCAAATCAGAGCCGACCTTATCTCACTCGCATTTTAATTTCATAAATGATTAAAGTTGGTCTTAGCCACCCGAGGGCTATTTTAACAAAACAAACAAACAGACTGAACTAAGAGACAGAAGAGATTTGAAAATAAAACTTACAAATTTTCAACCAAATATCAAAATTCCATGAAGTGATTTAAGGATTTTATGAATTAAAGTTGTTTAGTGCAAAGTTTTCGATGCTCAGGGATTTATGAGAAATAAAAAAATCCAATGGAGCAATCGATTATATGCTTGAAGACCACTGTTTTAGAACAATTAGTTTGACTAAGTTTTACTGTAATGTATTTCTATTTTTTCATGGCTAAAATTTTAAGTACTGTAACATTAGTATTTTCTTGCTCTCTACCTCATTGAGTCGTATTGAATTCCGTCCAAGCCCTACCTTTACAAGTACATAACGCCATGTTATCACACGGCTTAACATCTATTTTTTTCCAAAACTAGCAACATTATTAATCAAATTTTAATGTCTATGGTACCAAACTATTTAGTTGTGCCTTCAGTCCCAATTATGTCTCAGCTATACTTGAATATTTATTCCCAATTGGTTGATGGTTCTGCAGAAAATACTGAACATGTTTTGTGCTATACTTACTTCTAAACTCCTGATATTATTGCCTATTGCATCAAAGTTGTTTCTTATATTATCTTCATTGGTCACTTCATCACTTTAGCATTCTATTAGCATACTACTTCATCAAGTATACCCTAAATACTTCTGCCACTTCTAATTAGTTAGAAATAACTACTGAACTATTGAATACCTCACGTATTATGCTATGTTGATAATTTGTTTTAATATATTGTAAATACTTAGGGGTGTAGTGTTATTCATTCACTAGGCGTAATAGTTGTGTTATAATATTAAGTAAAGCCTATATTGTGCTTTTATTCAAAATAGCGATGTGGAAAGTTCGGATATTTTATGCGGGGATGCCATTCAACACAAGTAGCTATGTCATCAGCTACCATCACGTATTCTTCCCATATTGCTACTTTATTCAATGCTACCACTGGTTCTAATCAAAATGTGTATATGGATATACACGTTTTTCAGCACTCAGCACTAATATTAATATAGAGTGAATCAACGAAACGTTTCCTAGACTACTCATATGCTAAGAAAGATAACCTTTCAATGCCGGGTTGATTTTTCGGATTTTTTTAAGAAATTTTTAAAATTTACATAAATTTTTTAAACATTTTCGTAATATAATAATGTATTTAAATTGTATTATAGTGCACATCAAAACAATTTATTGTTAGATTTATTGTGTGAATTTACTCTCATGGGTAAAAGTCTTCGCTTGTTGTGAGTATTTACCTCTTAATTAGTATATGCAAATTGTTATTTGAATGGGTTTACTGAAAAGTGGGCTAAAAGTTAAAGTCGGCTAAAAAATAAAAATTAACATAAGATAGGCATTTAATTAATTATGATATTTGAATGTTGCTCTAATTATAATATAATTTTACATTTTAATATGTTATAGTGTTGTTTGATAAATTTCATTATAAAAACAGTGATGAAGTATTCGCCCATTACTTGTAAAACTCGAAATCAATGTGGCATCTTTGAAACCTTCCTTGGAGTTTAAGACCTTAATTTACAGCGCCTCTTCGAATATCCAGATGGTATGCCAACCTTACTTTTTCGCCAATATAGTGCATCTGACTAGTAGTAGTAGTAGTAGTTCTAGTGACAAATGAGTAACGACAGTCTCTAAATACTAAGAATAGCCTTAAAGAATATTTTATGAATATAATGGCAGTATCAAAAGAATACTCCTCCAATTTAAGGTACCCTACGTTTATATCAGCCAATATATTTCTTATTTTATTTGTTATTGTAATTTAATTAGTTTGAATTGAAGTAGTAGCAGAAGTAGTAAAAGACTAATATTCCTCTAGGAACCAATACACAGTTATATGACTAAGTAGCTTAACTACGGCATGTTTACCGGCAACAACGGAAATATAATGTACAAGGATTAGAAAGATTAAATGTAGTAATGTAATTTTTTAACTAGGTTTCAATATAAGTCTAAGAATTTTTGAAGCCGTTGGGGATTATTAATTCTGATTTGTAGTGTAAGAATAAGACAGCTGTACACTTGTACAGACGACGTGGGTTCAAATCCCTCCCAGTCAATGAAGTAAATGTTATTACATTGCACTTCAAACTAAGCGTTTACAACGCTTATTAATAAAATTATAGTAAACGCTAATAGCTCATGATTCTTTTTGCACGTTTTCTCGTGGTATGATTTATGAAAGGTACGTTGCATATTTCACCTGGTATATGTTTTTGAAAAACCTCATACGGTTGTTCATTGGCGTATACTTGGCAAATATCAATCTTCAATTCTATATGTGTAAGTATAATTATTAATAATACAATAATACATTTATTGTCTATCAATGCACACACTGGATTCGAACCAGGAACATCTCAATAAACATTGAGTGTGATTCCAATTTCATTTTAAATATAATATTAAATACAGTTTATTAGAAGTCGACCTCTCATTATAATAATTTCTCGGAAAAATTCACAAATATATATTTCGTAAACCTGTTAATTAACATATAATAATGAACTAACAACGCTTACCTTTTAATTTTGAGATATATTTGAGGCAAAGCATACATCAATGAAAACCCATATCAGGTTTTTTCAAAGATGCACACAATGATAGATATATAGAACAAATTGTGTAAAGTAATACAAAGAATGATCTTGGCAGAACTTGTAGATCTAAAGTAAAATTGCAAGATTACTGCTTTTCGACAAAATTAAATAAATTTCGTTATAAGAAAGGCTGAAACTAAAATAAATTTCATGAAAATAATTCATTAAAGTTAAAGTCGGAACAGACTCGGTAGGATTTGCACCTACAAATTTTGCTATATATATATATATATATATATATAGTTGCTGAAATATAGGCGGAATAGTCTTAAAAGTGCCATCCCCAAACAAATCTTTCTCTTTGCACATAAGCCTTAACTGATTTTCGGCTGAAAACACTAATATTCGATAACGTTCACTAAAAAACTTTGTTTATATATATATATATATATATAGAGTACTCCTTAATTCCATACTAATTATTAGAAATGTTGTCCTATAAATATTTTAAAGAGTTAATTATAATTTGTAAAGAAGTGATTAAAAAATGAAATATAAAAAATATTATTACTAAAAGTATTCACAAAAATTTTTTTTAAATCAAAGAAACAACATTATATTGAACTTTTAGCCGACTTTAAATTTTAGCCCACTTTAGCTAACACCGATTTGATTACTTAGAAATTTGTCCTGTTACAATATTTTAAAAATAATATCTATACAATTTTACTCTAGTAGACTTTATTCTCAGTAGACCTAATTCCCAGTAGCCTTTAGTACATCCCCCCCTTCAATGATATTTTTTATAATTCGTAATTTGACATTACACTTTTAACCATTAAAGTTATAGTTTTCATCTTTAATAAACATGTGAATGTGAATGTATATGTAAATACAAATTGAACTTTATTTAAAATCGTTCCAATTTTATTGCATTGTTGGAAATGCAAAATTTCAAATGATGCGA
>CABFPE010000278.1:567603-588835 GCA_900660155.1 Hofstenia miamia | reverse complement strand
GTCTAATATATATATATATATATGAGACACGATAAAAGCTTAATAACTTAGAAGCCAGTTTGTATGCAGCAAGTGCACCATAAATATCTATACATAAATGCACATAAAATCGAAATAGAGCTATTGAATAGTAAGGTATCTATATATTTATTAACATTTGTATATATATATTTAGATTACTGCGTTGATGTCCAAACATTCACATTAAGAATTAAGAAAGCCTTTTTTTGTTCTGCTCATTATTTTATTAAGTTTTTTATTGATTGCATTCATATTGTTTGTATTGCGGGACTCGCTATTTCGATTATTGCCTGCAATTATTTTTACTATGTTTACATGTCGTTTAGTTAATATTTCTTACCAAGTTCATGTACATAAACATACATTTCTTACCAAGAACATGTAAATAAACACACAATTCTTTCAAAGTTACATTTAAGTTACGTGCAAGACTTGCACGTCTTGTTAGACTTGCCAATTAACATGTAAGTTACTTGCCAAGTTTTTGTATCAACACTTGCAAGTCTTTCCAAGAATGGCAATTTTCAATTTGCTGGGGAGTGTATATCACTAAATCATATGTCAATTCTCAATTTAAGTTTATTAGTTAATATTATTTTGAGAATCTAAAAGTAATTCAATTTACATTCATAACGAGATGTTTAAGTTGTGCCTTTACAAAATCAAATTTGTGGTATGGGCTTAGTCCTAAATAGACTCAAAACTCATATATTATATTGCAATGAACTAGGATGCGGAGTTTTTGATTTTTGGATTTCGATTGATTTTCTTAAAAATAAATCAGTTCATAATTTCGAGGTTGGTGTTTTAAGAACTCTTTGTACAGAGTTGCCATGCTTAAGACATGGGTAGCGTTTTAAACGGTGTTTTTGAAATGCTTTTTAATGATTTTTTCAAATTCAGAAATAATTTTTTTCAATATTTTAGTAAATAACAGTTTAGAATTGCACTTTGATTACTTACATAAACGAACAATGTGTTTATTCTAATTCAATATTTGCTACTGCTACTATAGCCATTTTCAGCAAAATTTTAGTATCTTGAAGTAACTTGTTCTAAATGCAGAAAACATTGTTTTGTACCTTTGAGACAACTTTTGCAAGCAGGCAGCACTTAGCAAAAGACGGAACAACGATTTTTCCAGCAAATTAAAAAAAGAAATTAACATGTATATTAAACAAAGAACTTTCAATGCGTGATATCTTCTACTTTAAGAAGCCGATATTATATTGTATATAATTCACTATTGCCATGACACCTCTTCGCGATGTAACTAAAAAATAGTTTGAAATCATTTCGATTTTTGGTTCTGATCAATTCAAAATTTCAATCGATTTAAATGGCCGCCTCTTACATTAAATAGACTGTGTAGTGAATACGGGTTTTCACTCAATAAAGAGTAATGGAGTAACTAGGTAAAAAAACCAATAATTTATTCAAAAATTTAGCTATAGAACACGTATATGAACTTTGTAATGTTACCTTGAATCAGAGACCGCGGAACGAACTTTGGTTAGTGAGGAGGGGCAAGTCGCAGTAATTACCCAGTATATTAACTAATTAAGGGGACTTTTACTGTTCAATTATAAAATTTAGAGAAGTCTTCTCTGAAAATATAATTTTAGCGGGGCAACTGCCCCATGCCTCGCCCACTTCCACCGCAATTGACTTCAGATTATTATTGTATGCGGAAATAGGGATGCTGTAATCACATATAATTTGCATTATTTTTGTACTTATGATACTTTTATCACACGTTGCAATGTATTACGAAATGATAAATCATCAAATTTATTATTTTTACAAAAACACATCACATTTACAAAAGAATCTAAATTTTAGTCTCTTTTCATTTCGTTGTCAAATTCTAAAAATTAATTGTTCAGTAAAAAAATTCAATTTCTTACATATTTCAACATCGCTATTTACAAAATTTCCCACATTTCCTATCTGAGTTATACTTAGTAATAAATTTTCACAACAATGTTAGTTACAAGCAGAGAGAAATCGTTACAAGAACAGATTGGTGAATTACAAGCAAAGGTTCAGATATTGGAAGGTGATAGAAAAGCTTTTCTAGAGATATCACAAGTGACAATACGAAAAAACAGAGAAAAAATTATCGAATATAGAAGAGAACTTACTGATTTAAGAAAACATTATAGTTGTTCCATAATTTGTGATCAAATAACAATATATGAAGCATTCGAAAACCACGAAGAGGATGTTAATATGTTTAGAAATAAGCCAACTGTAGAGGTAATTAAAATAATGGATAATAGGAAATGCGATTGGATAAAAAAGTTGAATGCGGCTAAGTACCAAACTGAAAAGTTTCAACGTGATTTGGTTAGTATTCAAGAAAAATATAAATCAATGGTTAATGTCCTTGGGGATCCGAATTCCCCAGGTGATCGAGGACTTCTTGAAGAACGTAGACATGAGTTGGAAACACGCTTAGATAAAACATTGTTAAAGCTTAGTGAAGCTGAAAACATGAATAGAACATATGAGCAAATTCTTGCACAAATTAGACAGGATTGCGGAAACTATAACCGATTAATGTCAGAGACTGAAAGCATCCTTCTCAAAAATAGAGAAGAGTTTCGTGAACTGCAGCAAATGAATAAGGATGCAGAGTTATCCCGAGATGCAGCCAAAGCAGATATGCAAAAGCAGGAGGAACAAATCAACTTTGAAAAGAAGGAACGTGAAAAAATATTGCTATCTCTGAAAAAAGAGATGGAAGAGAAGAAAAACATACAAGAGCGAATCGACAGACGAATGCAGGGAAAATCATCAATAGCAATTGAAGCAGAAGAAGTATCAGACGTTAAAGTGCAGCATATTGATGATATTGAAAAGAAAATCTGCACGTTTGAGGAAGCGTTTAAGAAAATCAGAGAAACAACAGGTGTGACATCAACTGATGAGGTCATTGAACGATTCAGAACACAGTGTGAAACACAAAAACGCTTGCAAGAGTTGAAGGCAGAAAATCAGGAGTACTTGACTCAACTGACAGAAAAGAAAACTGCGTTACTAGATGAATTTGAAAACATGAAGTTCTTAGGAGAATCGAAACTAGCAAATGGTCAGAAAATTCTTAGAGATTTAACCCAAAAATTTGAAGAAAAAGAGAATGAGAAAATCCAGTTACAGCGTGAACTTGATGAATTCATGAGTGTCTTAGTGGATATAAAGATTGCAATAGAGCACATTTATTCCAAAGTATCTCATTTGGGATCTAATACCTATACATATGCAGAAGACCCTCTTCTTAAGGAAGTAGATGATACCTACACACTTAAGCTATTGAAGGCATGTGAAGATAAAATTCAATTTCTCCTTAGTGAGGTTAGTGTCTCAAGAATAGGGGCTGTAGAAAAGGAGATGAATGAAATAGAATTTCAAAGTATTATGCTAGATCGTATTCCACAAAGTAATTTAAGAATCAAATTACCATGTGAGAATAGGGATTCCACTGGAGAAGAGGAAGAAGAATCTGCAGAAGAAGATGGCATAATGACTAGAGTTCAAATTAAGAAGCAAGCACAGCAGCTTGTTGATGCCAAACTGCATAGACGAGGTCAAAAAAAGAAGCAACCAAACAGATCTGCTAAATCAAGGAATTTGTAACCTATGATAATTATAATTTCAATTGCAACACAAATCTGTAAATTGATAAATTCATGTCAGTCCCTTATATTACACATTTGCGATGATTTCAGAACGAAAACTTCTACAATTATCAGCGATTGTTTATGCTTATATAGTGTCTTGTATGCTATGATATTTCTATTATTGCGGTTATTATGGGTTTTACTCCTACATAATAAAAAGAGATTTTGAATCTAAAGTGTTTCCTCATTCAGAATATATATAAAATCTTCCAGGCAACACTTCAATATGTATGCGTTTTTTGCACATATCTTAAAAATGAGAAAGTCGGTTGTTACAATACATACCAAGTACTTACAATTAAATTTTCAACAGCAAAATATTATAATTCTTTTTTTAAGTTAATTCTAGTCGATGTTAGTATATTTTTGTATTACCAGTCATTTGTAATAATAATAATAATATTATAAAAATATTTAAAATTTATTCTTTGTAGAAATACGTATTTTATGAGGGGTTATGCATGTATGCTATGAAAAAACATAATTTTAACTTCTAAAAATATTTTTTTGATCTCAAGGTGAATAAAACGCAAATTGCCTAAAATCTATCAAATACTTTCCTGGTAGAAAAATTATATGGGTCTGGGCGGGTTGTAGCTCACTTTCATTTCGGGAGGAGGTCATTTACATTTAAATTGAAATTTAAGAAGTCAAACATTGAAATGTTTGAAATTCTTAACGAATTTTATTACTTTTGTATATTTATATTGTAGTAGTAGTAGTACTAGTAGTGATAAAATAAATTAATTGCATAATGCAAATCATAATATCATAATGACACTACTTAAAATTCTAGCATTTTTTATTGTATATTAGTTAGGGCCTGGCTGTATGAAAACTTTGGAGTCGATTCGGTATCACCCAAAATACCGCTGTATTGGTATGACTATGAAAAATCAATAGCATATTTGCAATCTATATATATATATATATATATATATATATATATATATATTANGCTATCTAAAATATATTAAAAGAATAATAAATGCATTAGTAAGAAGTATCGTTAATCATCGTGTATAAGCCGCAATTTGTTGAAAATCCTTGGTGCGGCTAATACAGGCAGTCTAAAAATATTATTTGTAAATTTCTCACTACTTTCGGGCTTAGAATGCGAAAATGATGGAAATGATTTATTCAACAATATCTAACAAAATATCAAATGCAGTTTACTAGATTAATTTGTTAAGTGAATGTCAAAACTATTGTGGGAAAGACAAAATTCTTTTGGCATGACAGATGCGATTTTTGTACAATCCGCACATCCTTAACTCAAAAAGCAACCGTCAAAAATTGCAGGTTTTATTTACCTAAGAAGCCCATTTTTACAAAATCTATTTACTATAAAATTTGAAGTTATTCGGATCTAAATTTTTTAAAGTATTTTGTTCGGCACTAAAATGTTAAAATTAATAAAAAACATTTGTTACAGCTGTAGCTGTAGCATATCACGGTTATATGAATTACATGAAAGTTTAATAAAAATTGTTTTGTAAATTTTGACATTATTGCCTTATGATAGACAGTAATTACAAACATGTATGAATTTTATTATTATTATTAATGTTAGTATCTGAAAATAAAATAGAATTTTAAACTGGTCCATAGAACAATGTTTAACCCTATTTCTTCTAGTTTTTAGTTTTACTTTTAAGTATCAAAGCGATTTGTCTACTTTTTTGAACAATTTTATCCACGCCTGTTAAGAAATGTTGAAAGTCTTTTGCATGGACATGTCTTTGGGTTGGGTCCACTCACGCAATTGTGAAGATTTTTGCTAAAACTTATTATTGTGCCTAAAGTACATGCGTATAGGAATATTTTTCAATGAGAAATTAAAATTCTTTCCATACCTGAAATATTTCTTGAAGAAAACAGTGAGTCAGTTGCACAACTGAGAGAATTTTCAATCCTGTGGTGTCTTCGGATTTTAAATTTCTTCATTATTTAATGAGTTATAAGAAATATTCCAAATTTTCATGCTGCAAATTTTGACCTGCAAGCTTGCATTCAATACTCTTATTTTTACGTAAAACACCGTTTAATTTTTAGGCAAAATACCGCGGTATCGGTATTTTTCGGTAATGTCAAAATACCGCGGTATCGGATTCGGTATTGGCATACCGCCAGGACTTAGCATTACTTTCTTATAAATATGTTTTCAAGTACTTCTTAAAGACGATTGAAAACATTCTTTTATAATTCTGCTCGCATCTTACATATGTTTATCCTTGTATTCTTGTGAATATTATTGACCATTTCCCTAACTGTTAAAATATAAATATATAAACGATTTCAGGTGTAGCTTCTCACATTAATCAAGGCATTCTTGTTGTTTTTGCTATTTTTTTTACACTAAAATAGTAAAATTTGTTACTCATAATCTCGTAGAATAAATATTGGAGAAATTTTTAGTTCCTTAAGCCTCTTGTATTAATCGGATCTAAATGTAATCTAGAGCAAGACATTGTTTTAGAAATTTTCCAACACTTTTATGTAGGTTTTAGAAGGATACTAAGCATGAGAGGGGTACATGGCTGTGCTGCAACCGTTCACTGATCAAAGAGGGACCGGTTAGCGATAAACAGTAACCGGTCGCGATATCTACCGGTTACCGACTAGACAGGTTGATCTACTAAATGAACCGTTTTATTACCGGTTTAAGCAATAATATTATCATATATTTTTGGGCAAATTATTCACCAACATTGCAAAAACGAGCTTTTTTATAAAATAAAGTAGCTTTTCATTCATTCAAAAAGACTATCTATTATGATTTACGATAATATTTGCAAGTGTGTGCGTACTTTCACCGAATATGCGTAAACTTTTATTGAAATAACTAACGCTTCTAATAAGTAATAAATACTAATATATCAAAATACAATAAATATAATATTGTCAACAAATTTGTTTCGTTTGCATATAATTAAAACTTTAACCGGTCAGTGGTTAAACGGCTGATAAGTGGCGAGTGCTCAACTGAACCGGTTGCCGGTTGCCAACAAACATTTCTGACCGGTTGTAGCACTGACATGAGAATTTGAAGTGCATAAGATACTATGATTTTCTTAAGATGAGTGGGTAATGTGTAAGGAACGTTTCGTTTTAGCATATAAAGTATCTTCTGGAATTTGAAAGTTGCAATTGAATTTTTAGGCCAAGAAAAATTTTCAGCACAAAACCAATTAAGTACAAAACTTTTTCAAACGTTCTTACTGATACTATTCTCTTACAGTATTTTGTGCGTATGTACTACTAATCATTCTTTGATCTGGTTGAATCTACGGTAAATCTTGGAATGGGCCATCTTGTTGTAGATCATTTTTAGACTGGTCGGGAGGGGGGAAGAAAATTGACCCAAATACAGGCATACTTAGTGCAAAATTGAATAATATATTTTATTCAATGTATTAATAATAGAGGTCTGCGGGACCAATTATATTTGTTTCATTTCCCGGTTCCAAAAAGTAAATTTTGGTAGCGGTAGTCACTAGCATCGTTAGTTCTGCTATTACACATCGAGTTAGAAATTATTTAATTGACAATGAAAATAAAATGTAATATAGCAATATATATATATATATATATATATATATATATATATTTCATTATTTTTAAGCAAGTGAAATGCTTAATGTTTAAAATACTAGGGTCAGATTTTTTGATATTAAGCAATATAGATATCTGGCCCTGTTCCCGATCAGTATCTGGTCCTGAAGCTATATTCTTGTTCGCGGTATCTGGTCCCAGTTCTTGCTGGACTAGATTGGGGACTGGGGTCGGATTCTGTTCCGCACACCTCTAATAAGAATCGATTTTCGTAATCCATGGTGCTACAAAATATTTTGCAGAAGGAAATATACGTGTATGAACATGGAATAATTGATTTAATTTCTGACTGTTAGTTTATTAGACATTTCTAGCACAATTGACATAAATGCAAAATACGCGTAATATAACAAATTTGAGACTGTTAGATTTGCCTGGTATGAAAAATTTATTTGGCCTTAATTTAATTTTTCTATCCACTCCTTCCGGGCCTTTATCCTTTTGATACAAATGGTTAAAGGCTTATCACTGAATTATTATTTGATGGAAGCAATTTCGTTTACTAGGCGTATGTTTTTCCAAAAAATGAGGCTCTAAGAATTTTCAAAAATTGTTAGAGTTTACATTTGGTGCATCAAGAAACAAAAATTAGAATATAATTAAGTAGATATATTCGCAAATTGTAATATTTTATCAAATGATATATATACTTGAATTATTGTTTAGCTCATTTTTCAATTTGGGTTATCTTCTTGCTGTATGTCGATGCTCTTTCTATGGTATTTTAAGTATTTTGGAGCATCCCCAGTATTTAAACATACCAATGACATGTAATTGTAAACATCAGCAATATCTAGGTGTTCATGAGGCAATATACTTTTGCGGATTTCTAAGCAACTTTCAAAGTATTCCATTGATTCTTTGTAATTTTTCATATCATGTGCCAACTGTCCTCTGAGAAATAATAAATCGGCCACTAGAATATTTTCATTTCCAAATTTTGTTTGCAAAATATCCAATGAATCTGAACAAGACTTCAAGCTAAATTTTAATTCGCCTTTTCTATGAAGGACTTTCGCTGTCCTGCAGTGGATCTTTATGATGTCAATATGGTATGGCTTTAATTTGTTTTCTCTAAGTTTCAGTGAATGTTCATATAGCTTCATGGCTTCATCAAAGATTTCCAGTTCAAAATACGCATCACCAAGCAACATTTCGTTTTCAGCTACAGATAAACTTAGATGGTCAGAAAATTGATATGATATTTTCAAACCTTCTTGAAGATATTTGCATGCTTCATTCCAATTGCCTTTACAAAGTTCTAGTAAACCAATATTTTTCACATTCTCCCATTTATACAAACGTTCGTCTGATTTTTTAGAGGATTTTTGTATCTTCATTGCCTTACTGAACATATTGCTGGCTTTCTCAACTCGTCCTTGCGCGCAGCAAACAAGACCTATGAGATTATAGACTTCGACAATTTTTATATGATGGTCACCAAAAACTTTTCCATACATTTCTTGTGATTTCTTAAGGAATTGTTGAGCATCGTTGTATTTACATGAACCAAATTTCACTTGTGCAATGTTTTTTAGTGAGTCACCTTTATGCGGATGACTTCCCAATAAATGCGTATCGCGTAATTCGAACGCTTTTCTGAACATAGCCTCAGCCGTTGTGTAGTCAGCATACTTCAAGTAAAATATACCAACTTTGTCATATTCTTCTGCTAATTGCAAAATCTTCGGAAGTATTTGTTTTTTGCAAATATCAAATGCTTTTAAGTGGTATTTCTCAGCTGCATCAAAATTGCCAAGCTCTTCATAGCAGAGAGCACAATAATTTAAGGCAATGAAATGGCGTTTATCATTTTTATCACTCTGTTTAATTACATTCTGGCATAAATCCAAGGCCATTTTATAGTCACATTTGTTGTAATGTATTATCCCAAGCTCAGCTTCGACAGAAATGATAAAATCAATATCATCGGAACCAACATTTTTAGCCTTTGAAAAATATTCAATCGCTTTATCATAGTTTTCTAGCTTTCCATGCGCTTTCCCCATTGCTTGATATGCAGTTCGTTGAAGCTCGATTTCGTTTGAGGAAAGTGCAATCGCCTTTTCAGCAAGTTTCATTGCTTCCTTAGAATTTGTAGAAACATGGTTCAATAACATAGAAAGATTGGCTGCAAAGGCACTCCACTCAATAAAAACATCTGATGAATACTTGCTTTGTTTGCCAAATACAGATTTACCAGCATCAACAGACCAATTTAAAAACTCTTGCTCTGCAACAACACTTAAGTGATAAAAACCATCATCATGCTTAATCGCGTCAACTATTGCGACTTTATCATTTTCAATTGTTGCAAAAGAATCTTGGACAGAAATTCCAGATAAATTAGTAATTACAGTGTGAAAATCATTTTGTAATTCATTTGCAAATTGTAACATGTGACTATGTGGCATTTTTATTGAGATTTTTGCATTCACTCTAATGGCTGTGTACAATTCAAAAATACACCAGGATCTGACCAATGAAAGAGGTGATGGCCAAGGTGACAGAATCAAAAGGAAATTATTAGTCAGCTTTATAATTTTACCCAAGGCACTCTTGAGTTCTTCAGGACTCCAATTATAATCAACATGTTGATTTTGAGTTAAAAAATCCAACCAGAAATATTGTCTTTTACCAGTAGTTTTAGCTTGATATTCACGGCAGATAGAAACGATTTCTATGAAAGCGTTGTCCCAACAGTGCGAAATGTAACATGTTGCCCTTCCGACGTCCTTTTTCTCTATAATGTCAATGTACGAGCACTTGTTTGAATGAGTCTCTTCCTTTAAGCTTTCATTTAATTCTCGTGTTGTAATTTTATCATCATGATCATTTAAGATGTTTATCAGACAATCATAAGTTACGCCAATTACTCGCAATTCATTCATTGTTAATGATGTATACACCAAGCCAAATATTTCATAGGCTTGTTATTTCAATAGTTATCTATATAATTTAGCACAAATTGTTAATGAAACATTTTATACTGTTTACTTAGTGAAGTGTTAGATTTCCATCATACAAGACAATCTCTACTTTACGGTTAAAGACGGTTTGGGGTACTTTTTGTACCACAGAGCTCTTAATTCTTTAATAGTTTTAAAAGAATTGAATGAAACTTGCTGAAATTTATTGACTTTTAGTGAAAAAGATAGAAATACCATATTTAAAAGTTTCAACAAAATTTGAGCACAACTACTTGAAATATTGTTGTATACAACGTAAACACTGTTTGCGGTACTTTTTGTACCCCAGATATTCAGCATCAATCATTTGACTCTTGCATCTTAAAAAATAACGTGAGCTACACCGTATTCAAAACTTAAACAGTATAAGTGGATAGCCTTCACTAGCTACAGAGCAAACTAGTGCCCTCCAAGTCCGGATGGTTTTTTAAAATTCGAATCCAGTCCAGTCAGATTTCGAATCTCGAGTCTCATCTAACCACATCTCGCGTCTTATCTAACCACATAGGTATATCAATAAATGTAAAATTCACTAGTAAGTGATCAATTTATTTAACAAATATGAAATACGTTTTAGATTTGGTTAAAAATTAGTAATTAAAAATTTTAGCATAGAATAGTATACATAGTATTGTATAGGCTGTACCTATATTAAATCAATCAATTTCAAGAAAACAAACTCTGTCAACTATCATTTAAATAAATATAACCAGTTTGTTTATCAACGTGAATGGTTGTAAAGTGAAAGATTTTATGTTAAAAAATTAAAAGCCATCTAATTCTAATCTTACACTCATCAGTGAAAAGCTGTCAATGTAATATCAATCAACTAACACTTTGATGTTAGTTAACATATAGACAATATAGCTTAACCACAATAGGCAATGAACAAAAGTTGCGTAGAAAGGTTTTTCAATAAGAAAATAATGTAATTTTGCCACTTAGATAAACTCGCAAAGTACTATTTAATATCAAATAAACACAACTTGAGTTCATTTGACTCGAATCGAAAGTTGTAATTGCATAAATTCGAGTCGAGTTGGGTCGGGTCGAGTAAGGTCGGTTACTCAACTCGACTCTAAGTTTTGAGTACTCACAGGGCCCTAGCGCAAATTAAGATAAGAAAACAAATTGGAAGAATTCAAATTATTTTAAAATTATCATATTACGATGCGTGCTATAATTGGTTTAGCAACAAAATTTGTATCTGGTATACTTTACTTATGGCAGTGACAACTAGTGTAAGGTCAAAGACCTTCAAATTGCATAATGCTTACATAATGTCGCTTTGAACCTCGAAGCATTTATGACCGTCTATCTACACTATAATTTTAGGCTGTTCTAACAAAATGTATTTTGAGTGTCCACAACAAACAATTGAAAAGCGCTAGAACAATAGTTAGCAGCTCAAAATTTTTGGAAGAAATCGAACTTTAATATTTTCTCTATGAATTTTTAATAATGTTCTCCACAAGATGAGCAGCCTAAATTTCAACAGAATTTAATGCGTTATAAAGTACCTGCAACTTCATTTTGAAGGTCTGAGGAACCTAAAATTTAACTCTTATGAATGAGATATTTGATGCACTTTGCTTGGAAAATGATCCTTTCTCGGGACCTACCTTTGCAAATTTCTACAATTATAGCGGAAACACTCACCTAAGATAATATTTATACAGAGTGATTTTTAATGATGGGACCTAAAACAATCTTTAATAATTTCTATTTTCTATTTTTTGGATGGATTTTAAAGAAGAAACGATTTAAAAAAATCTTGAAAATTATTAGTTCTATTTAATAAATTTTATAATACACTTGCCTCTTGCACAAAAATTTGCCCATATTTCGCAAACTTCTCATCACTGCCCTAACTAGATAAAATGATAAAAAATTATTAAAAACACATTAAAAATGTTGCGGTACTCTTTTACAGCAGCTTTGCCTTCCAATCTAATTTCAGAAAGCACTTCTTTATGTGATCAGAATAGCATGTAATTACTCCGTAAATTACAACCTGAACAAAACTACTCAACTTGGAATATCAAAAATAGAAGAAGACTCTTAATTGCAAGAGAAATTTCAAGAAGAAATATGCCACCCAAACAGAAATTCAGCAAATTGGTGCAGATTTCATCAGTGAGCTTATTGATGAAAAGTTTACGGAATCGAGCCACTTTTCATTCCTTCGGTGGGGGGGGATTCTACAGGGTCTCAGTTTCGTGGTACTGGTACCAGGTATTGCATTGGACATGGGTATAGCATGGGATTGGTACCAAAATTAAGAAGCTGGAAACACAGAATTCAGAGTGTTAGTTTTTTTCCAATTTTGATCAAAATAGAAGTTATGCTATGACATGGGTAACAATTAGACTAGCGCATCAGAATGTTTAAGGGTATTGTGATAGATCCAAATCCAGTGAGACTAAATATCACTGAAGTCAGTATTATTCTGTTTAATGAAAAACATGGAAATATTAATATATTAGTTGTGCAAATGAAATGGAAATAGAAGAGACACATATTTCCATATGCAAGTCTGATATGTACACATTAAAACTTGTCATACATGTATAGATTTACTGGAAATTCTGTTTTTTAAAGCCTTGGCAACGTTTGTACAAATGCAAGATTTGGAGAATGCCTTGTTCTTGCAATAGCATCAACTCACTCAGTGGCAATTCTAGTAGACTATTCCTCACCCAGTTATATACTGCTGCATTGTAATGACCTCAACCAACTCACACAAAAAATTAGTTGTGAACATACTAACCAAACGAAAGTAAGGATAATTTTTTAACAAATATCGAAAAATTTGCACAACTGCGTAAGCTCAAATAGAATATGGTAACTATCGTTTTAAAATTGAAAATGGCAAATTTAAATTATCTCGGCTTTAGCATATGAAAAATACTGTTTTGCATCAAGGTCCTGGCTTGGAGCTAATGAAAACATATTGTCCAATAGTGAGCCTAATAATATAATATACTTTGACTTCTTTTATACCATTACAATATTTCAACTGTGAAAATTAGCTCTTAAATGCATTTCTACACCACTATTAGAAATTTTAAATACATGTCATGGATTACTAAATAGGAGTATATTTAGTAATCCATGTACATGTTTATTCTCTGTTCAACCATTTTAATTAAGTAAATGTGAAAATTTTAACGTATGAAAACATTTATTAATAGATTAACTTTTCGATTTTTTTCAGAAATTTAAATCGCGAAATCTTTTATGATAATTTCCGCACAATTATTCATGATTTTTTATCATGCTGTGATTGTGTATCAATGATTATACAGTACATTGAACCGTTCTTCTGAGCCAGTTTCACAATCATGAAAAAAGTCGCCTAGCTAGAAAATATTAACTAATGTGAAATTTGGCATTATTGCAAGTATAAAAAATCTTTACTTAAAATATTTGATCAATCTATATTTTATTAATTTTTTTTTCTGTGCTTTATTTTTTCCTGTTTTCTACTCTATACTATGTTTGTTTGAAATTAATGGCTCCAATTATAGTCCCTATTCTATACTGGTCCTAAAAATATACTTAGTCCCATGGAACTGAACGTCACACAGAACCTGCCATATGTTCAACTCTACTCGGATCATATGTAAGATTTTTTTAGATAACCAGAGACCACATTCTACTAATGTTGAATTAATAAGGAATTTTTATTACAAATTTGAGTTTTTAATTCTTTTTGTATTTCCAACTAATTGTAATGTTATAAATTTGTACAAAATTGTACTCTAGCAAAAGCAAAATAATTATAATAGCTATTTATGTTTTTGTATTTAATTGATTTATGATTGAATATCAAACAATTTCGGAAAAAATTAGTTATTTTAAAAATAACAGTTTTTTTGTTTATGATTGACTTTTCAGTCTCCTGTACTAAAACTTCAACAGAAAATTGCAATTTCAATTTAAAATTCTAGAAATTCAAGATTTTGAAAATTATGTATATAATAATATAATTCACGTATTGAAATTTATAAATCGTTATAATATTTTCATCGTCAAAATGCTTAGTTTTACCAAAAGCAAGTTCATTCCTTTTTCAAATTTTAATCTATTTAAAATTTATTAATAATTTGAAATGCTAATTAATCTTTAGATTGATTCTAATTGGCGAAAACTTATATTTGAGAAATATATAAAACTATATGTAATTAATATAATTGAAATATATTAAGAAAATTAAATACAAAAATCACATAATTTATTGAAAATCCAAATAAATAAATAAATAATTAAAAATTAAGTTCATATTAACACTCACTCTCATGAATCAGTTTGAGAAATTGTTTATTAATGTCTTCTACCGAGAGACTACGTGTTGTGTAAATAGATTTCTGCAGACTGTCAATCTTTTCAACTGCTTTGTTCAGCAAATTCGTCTGATGAGTGTCTGAATCTATATCGTTAGATGAGGATATCAAGTACTCCAAAATGAGAAACATGTCATTGAGATTGAGTTCTTGGACTGCGTTTGTTTGTGTAGGTTGTTGTGATACTGAGGTCATCACTAAGCTCTGCTTTTAATCGAATGAATAAGTTGCCCCTGTCAAACATTTTTATGCTAAACTCAATCTGGCGACAGTAGGACTAGCGGACAATCGCCACTTATAACCTGGAGATTTTCACGTGTTATCAGCACGTGGAAGCAGATCGGCAACCATTTGATAATCAAAGAAAAACAAATGTTGGCACTCTGTTCGTTATATATGATTAGCGTCTAAATATTCCCAACAGCTGGGATTTGGTATCGTAGACTAGTTGGCGCCATTTCACTAAAGACAAACACTATTTCCCGACAATACGAAATTTGATTAATTTTGTTTACTCATAATCGGTGACTTATTGATTCAACTGTAACACGCCATATTTAAGCCATATTTGAAAAGCCTGCAACCAATTTACTCCCAAGCTCTACAATAAATTATATGTCCAATCATTACATTCACTCGAAAATGCAATCATTTAAATAAAAAATTTAATCAATAACAAATATAGACTTGTATATTTAAATTAACACGTATTTAACATATATATATATATATATATATATTGCACGAATTAAATGTTGGAACTATGATTCAAAATGTGTAAATTGTGGCTTTTACCAAGTTGTAAACATAGCTGCCTAAAGACTTTAATGAAGCCAATGCAGTTAGTCAAAATTATAACAATTTTTTTTCAATTACGCAATACTTGAATTGCAGGCTCTTTATTTACATTATGTTCATGTGTTCCCTGAATTAAATGTTGGAACCTTTGACAGAAAGTTCTCTTTTCACTGTGAAATTGTTTAACTATTCTATTAGTGTTATTTACACCATTGCTACAATTTATTAGTGTAATTCCTTGTAAACAATACTCCACTGAGAAGTCAGAGCTTGTGATTCATTTGAAAAGACGAGACAAAGACCCATACATCGTGCGATTTGACTATATTAAAAGTTCTGTATCTAGAAAAATTAGTGCCTACAAATTAGAAAGGCGGCTTTCACCAAGAAGCGAACTGATCACCGTCGAAAAATTACCCCTGCCTTACAGAGACACTTAATTCGTCAGTCTAAAACAAAACCCCATCAACTTTAATCAAAGTAGAGCTCGGATGCTTCTTTAAAATGCGTTCAGTTAAGGGAAATTATATAATTTAGGCACCCTCCGTCCACTGCAAATTTATTTTAAATATATTTGGTATATATGGTAGGTAAGCAACAATTCTAGCATTTTTGAGAGAATCTCATCAAAATAAATGACTTAATTTTGCCAAATAACAGGTTTTGATGATCGAATTTTAACAATATTTTTTCAGATGAAGCAAATATTGAGCTCTTTAGTCAGTAAAAAATATATGTGAGAAAGCCAACAAAATCTTGTTTTAACCTTCAATTTGCATTTTTTGTTTCTGCCCTCAGTAAAATACCAATTATTAAGGAAATATTTAAGAGTTCCAACATTTTTTGGAATACTATATATATATATATATATATATATATATATGTTTATATATATATATATATATATATAAACCGTTTTCGATACGAAAATTTGTGGGAATAATATTTACAATATACTACATTAAAATTTAATGATGTTTAAATTTTCATGCTCTTAAAATAAATTTAATATGTTAATATTACTTTGTTGCTTATTCAATATTTACCATTGTTATGGTTCTTAATTATTAAAGATTCAGCAATTTTCGTGTTAGGCGTTCTCATTATTATATTAAAATAGTTCAAAAACCCCTTACATTTGGGAAACGGTCCGAAATTTCTAAGGCATTTAGCGGGAATCGCGCTTTTTCCCAAAAATCCTATTTTTTGGCAATTACTCCGCAGTATTCACTCGAACTTAAATATATTTACCATGGCAGTAGGTAAATTAAAGAGACACTACCCTGCAAAATTTCAAAAAATTATCTTTGGAAAAGCGGTCATGATGATGTTTTTTTAATATATATATATATATTAAAATTTATAATACGAGTTGAGAAAAACGCTTACCTTCGGAAGTAATTGTCAAAGTAGTGCTTATTTAAATTTTTCATTCAATGCAAATCCTTGGATAAAATTTAGTTCTTTTGGGATGATTCAAGATTAATTTTCCTGACAAAATTCTTCATTTACAGCATGGATATTGTAGTCTTGTGCTCTTATTATTGTTCAAAGATGTAAAACACATAATTAATGGAGACTTTATTGTTGCTCATAAAATTCCTATAATTTTGATTGTCATCATAAACTACATATAAAATTCACATTTTTGAGTTTCCAAAAAGTTTCCCTTTGAAATATTTATATTTGTCACAATTCAACTTCATAAACATTGTAATGTTCAAAAATGTAAACAGTCTCTTCTGAGAATATTTTTGGGAATATTCGAATTCAAGCCCACCCGTGCTATCTTCTAAAGATATGCGCTCATATCAAGAGATTAAATTATGGCAATGATAGATACAAATATGGGCTTGGTTAACTTCATCATGTGCTAAGTTAACACTAGAACCCCGAGATGTCAAATTTCACCCCTAGACAATTTCAACCCTACTCAAGTTTTAAGCAATTATTCAAATACCCTGATATTAAATGACTATTTTTCTCGTTGTAGTAAGGAAGTGTTTGAAAGATTTCAGTTTTATAAACTTTTCAAAGCAGACATGAAAATCGATAGCTATGTAAATCTGTTAAGAACNCTAACATACAAACCAGGGCGTCAATTACACTTAGCAGATACATTTTCAAGATTAAACCTTGCTCCTGAACGATCAAGTAATATAGAGACGCAGTTGTCAGCTGCAGTTCACACAATAGAAATCCCTGATAAAATCGACAAGNTCCCAGTGGCAGACCTCTCTAACTGTTACTGGCACATACTGCTATCAAAATCTTCAGTGAGATTATGCACGTTTAATACCACATTTGGTAGGCACCACTGGAATAGATTACCCTTCGGATTAGCGTCCACTGCAGATAAATCACAATCAATGATTGACCGAAATTTCGTAGATATATTAAATGTCATTGCCATTCATGATGATATCTGCAAAGATTACTTGGTATGACAAAATATTTATAGCAATTCATTCCAATATATTCCAGCATCACTGCTCCGTTAAGAAACGGATAGCCAATTCCAATGGAATAGACAACAACAGTCATGTCATTTAATGNAAGAACAAAAGCAAAGAATTGTAACTTTGGTACATTGGAAGACAGTTTAATTCGTGATCGCATCATACTATCTACACAAGATGTGAAACTTCAAGAAAGACTGTTGCGAGAGCCAAATATTGATTTGCATAAGAAAGCTTCAAGAACTGGAAGAATCTGGAATAATTTCTAAACCCACTAGCGGGGTTGGAAGTATGGTGGTCGTAGAAAAAACCAACGGTGATTTAAGATTAACTTTTGATAATAAGACCCTAAATAAAGAAATTGTTAGAGAATATCACTATCCACCATCAACCACAAGGCTACGAGAATTTTTTAACGGAAAGCGCTACTTCCCAGTGGCAGACCTCTCTAACTGTTACTGGCACATACTGCTATCAAAATCTTCAGTGAGATTATGCACGTTTAATACCACATTTGGTAGGCACCACTGGAATAGATTACCCTTCGGATTAGCGTCCACTGCAGATAAATCACAATCAATGATTGACCGAAATTTCGTAGATATATTAAATGTCATTGCCATTCATGATGATATCTGCAAAGATTACTTGGTATGACAAAATATTTATAGCAATTCATTCCAATATATTCCAGCATCACTGCTCCGTTAAGAAACGGATAGCCAATTCCAATGGAATAGACAACAACAGTCATGTCATTTAATGCCTTACATCGAAACCTGTATTATGTCATTTCGATAGCACACTGCAGATAATGCTTCAGACAGATGCCTCCAATTTTGCTCTAGGAGCTTGCTTACTATAGAGTGGAAAACCGGTATCATATGTGGCAAGGTCTATGACATAACTACAAAAAGAACTACTCCAAAATAGAGAAGGAGTTATTTGCCATAACATATGCTTGCACACATTTTCATCAATATGCGTACAGACAAGAAGTAAATGTGGAAACGGACCACAAGCCTTTAGAAAATTCGCAGCACATACCTCCTATCAGTTGCCCACCAAGAATACAGCGACTATTGGTAGTTCTGCAAAGGTATTCTGCTCTTAACTAACATACAAACCAGGGCGTCAATTACACTTAGCAGATACATTTTCAAGATTAAACCTTGCTCCTGAACGATCAAGTAATATAGAGACGCAGTTGTCAGCTGCAGTTCACACAATAGAAATCCCTGATAAAATCGACAAGCAGAAACTTAGGAAAGAGATCTTTCAAGATCAAATTGCAGTAAAGGTTATGAAATTTTTCCAAACAATAATGTCCGCAAAGACAGCAATTAGAAGAGGTAAAATTTAAGAACATAGAAAAGATCCAACATGAAATGCATATTCATGAAGATTTAATAATGCAGCAAAACCAATTGTATATTCCGAAATTATGTAGAAGACAACTTCTCAACGAAATTCACGGATCACATTTGGGAATAAACAAAACTAAAACATATGCATGACAGTTTTTCTTTTGGCCGAAAATGTCAAAAGACATTGAAAAGCATATAACAAAATGCACAGTTTGCAAAATACACCAAGCAGCAAATAAAAAGGAGCCAATAATATATCATGAACGTCCAAGAGTGCCATTTTATAAAATAGCCATAGATATCACCTAGGCTGAATCAAAGACCTTCTTGATTTGCGGAGATTTCTACTCACGATTTTAACAATGTTACAGACTTGCATCGAAAACAGCATTAGTAGTTACTGAGAAGATTAAAGAAATGATGTTACAACATCGGATACCTAATGAAATCTTTGCAGATAATAATTCATTTGGTTCTGCCGAGTTTAGACAATGTACAAGGAAATACGGAGTTAAGATGATTCTAATTAGTCCCCGCTTCCCACAGTCTAATGGAATGGCAGAGTGCGCTGTAAAAACATTAAATCAGTGTATAAAAAGTTCCTGATTATAGATTTTCAATACTACAGTACAATAATACACCGCTTAGTTTTAGCCAATTTTCACTTGCTCAACTGTTTTTTAGTCGTATCTTAAGAACCAGCGACATTATACCCTAAAATTTGTTAAAACCAAAAATGATATCCCAAAAGAAGTTTATGGAAGACGAACAAAGATATAAAAAAAGTCGTACTGCAAAGGTTTTTTCTAAGCTTGGAAAAGGAGACACGGTACGCGTCACTAATTTTAGAGATGTTACTGGGGAGATAGTCGGAAGACACCCTGCACCAAGATTTTATCTGATAAAAGTAGGATCAAAAATTATAAGAGGAAACCGACGTCAACTCATACCACTAAGTTCAGAAGGAAAAAGTGTCTGTGATTGGAGAGACTTTGAAATACATCTACCATTGCCAGAGCAGGGAACCTCTAAGGAATGTCTACCACAAAGTACTCCCCAAACCAACGAAAGCCTATAACAAAATATTTGCACAAAAAGGCCAACTAGAAATAGACAACTGATCAATTTTACGGATGTTAAGTCAACTCGAACCAAAGATTTGCCTGATCGATCTGGAAAGGAGATATGTGCCATGCAGATGGTAAACACCACGAGTAGGTGCAAGGTAGTTGCCTGTTGTCCGAGACGCGCTGCGTGAGGATATGGTCTCCTCCACCAGTTGTGGTTTTGCATATATAGGCATTTGTAACATTAGGTACATACAATAAATCATTTTATTATTCTAATTACATTCTTTACACCTAAAATGACGTTGGGGTAAAAATTGACAACAAATTGAAAATTTTCTTAAGCATTGAAATTTTTATCTGAATGTTGTGTAGATTTTCTGAGAGTTCAATTCAATTGAAAATGATTAATCATATTAAGTTTCAGAATGTAAAAAAATGTTTCAATGCTATTCAAATAGAAGACGGCATTTTATATAATTCTATAATATTTTGACACTCAAGTTTCTTGTATGTTATCCCATGCTATTTGCATACTATTTTCTATGTTTTGAACTTTTTGAACTTTTACAATTTGCCTATAAATGTGAAATGGGTGATTTCTAGCATTAATATTATATGTTTCAATTATTTTCAATGTCAACTTCCAGAAATTTTACTGTCAAAAACAAATGCGATAATCAGGGCACTAAAAAATAATCCGGAAAGAGACAAAATAAATATTCTCAAGGATGATATTTGTTCCTTAGAAGTATGCAACGGTAAATCAATATCTCTAGACAGTCCAGAGTCTTCAGGGATGCTGAAACGAGATTTAGTAGTGACGCAAACTCTGCAAACTTTCCTGAACATATGGCAGGCTACTGTTGAACAATAAAAAACTAAAACAAAGCGGCAGACCCATATA
>CABFPE010000278.1:554963-567481 GCA_900660155.1 Hofstenia miamia | reverse complement strand
TATATATATATATATATATATATATATATATGAATCATCTGATTACTTTGATTAGACCTTATAATTGCCACATTTTTGTGATTTACTTGTGGCACTAAGTATGGAGCGAAAATTTTCCTGATATTTAGAAAACGACGATTCAGACACATTTCACTTCACTTCGGAAAAGCCTGCAAAATTACTGTTGACAACTTCCTTGAATCTTTCTCAGTGGCACGAAAATTAAACTACAAAGGGACATCTTGCATCATAAAATCATATCCCTAATGACAAATGCCAGTTTGCCAGGAAATGTTGGCAAGCAAAGATAATCAACACAAATATATTTGTGGAGTTCTAAGCATTATGAGCGTAAGTACAAGAAGCAGGAATTGACTTGGAATTAATGCCTCTGAAGTTAAGCAGAAAGAAGGGGTTATCGAGTTTTACTACAAACCCAAATGTTATTGGATGTCGTTAGCCACATGATTTGTTTGTATTTAACAAAAGCAGATACAAGACTGTTTGGTGCAATATTTCGGACTTGACTTGCATTAATGTTTGAAATGTCGTAAAAAATGCAGTGGATTGCAAGAAGTTCAAGGTGCAATTAATCTTCAATGTTTATTAGTCACTAATGTGGAAAGCAAGGGAGTATGCAAGATTTTATGACAGGAGGAAGTCTCAGTTGTGATCAACATGAGTGAACAAAAGCGTGGCAGTCACGTTAAATTTTCAAAATATTAGAAAAAGGATCTTGAAAATCCATATCAACAACCTAGATCTTAAAATTTTCCTAATTATTTTTTTAGAAAATTTGTGTTGATTTCATCAATAGAATCAATGTCCATAGATTGGTTATATAGGGTTATCAAATTTTCGGCTGTTCTACTGTTAAGTAGAGTATCACAGTGAAGAATTAGAAAGAGTTTCAAGATGGGTGAAGAACGAGTGACGTGAAGTTATGTGTGTTAGTAATTTATTTCAGCTTCAGATATAGTCTACAGAAATGTATTAATAATCAATATGAGGACATCGACACATTTTTAATGACCACGTAGGTGCTACTTAACAAGAATACGGGGAGAATACAGAATAAAGTAATGAGAACTGGAGTAGACGTGTGGCAGAGAAAACAAGCTCCTCCAAGTCAAAATGCGGGATATTATGGAACGGAATATTCATGAAGCATTAACTGCTATAAAGAAGTTTCTGAAGGCCATAACTTTGAATATTTTACTGCCTAAATATTGCATGTATTTTATTTTACTGTTGTAATTTAGATGCAATATTACTTTGTTAAATATATAATATTCTAAGCTATATGTAGCACTTACAATATAAGATAATGCATGGTATTGTAATTAACAGCTATTCATATATTGGTAGAATAATTTTGTCAATGCAGATATAAATGTTTATTAAATTAATCCACTTTTGTCATATTTTGCTAACAGGTGTTGTGGCTAATAAAATCACTGTTTTGGGTTTAACTTAAACCATAAAATTATATAAGGCTACACAGAAGAAAGGCTTAAGGCAAACAAGTAGCCAACACAACTATCGTCGCATTCAGAACCAACTCTGTTTCACAATGTCAAAATGTACAGTAATAGTGCACAGTGATGGGTATTCAATAAAAGAACTGTACGCGATCCTATTATCGATTTACTTACACTACCTGACCCCACATGAAGAAAACAAAATACTCAATTTCAAAATATATATGATGTCGGTTTGGGTATCCGATGCCCATCTCTGATTGTGCATTACAAACTTCCTTTGAATTAAAGGTTTAATTTTCAAAATACACTTAAGCGTCAAATATGCTTCAGTACTTTCTATTATTTATCTGAACAATATTTAGCAATTTGAATAAATCAAGCCTGTACTGAGACAATTAAAGGTTTAATTTTCAAAATACACTTAAGTGTCAAATATGCTTCAGTACTTTCTATTATTTATCTGGACAATATTTAGCAATTTGAATAAATCAAGCCTGTACTGAGACGGGAACTATCTGTGCCCTACATATCCTATGTGATATCCTATGTGGATATCAAACTCGTTCCATCTGAGAAATTTTGAAATCTTTTCCTAATTTATCCCCTATATAATATGCAATTTGTAAAATGATAATTGGAAACGAAGAATCTTATAGAATACATTGGAGGTTTACGTACTCTTTGTCATTTTGAAGACTATGATTATAAAATTTCCTTTTCAAAACAAGTTGTTTAATTTGAATATTTTGTCATTCACTCATGCTTCATGTGAAAATAGAATAATATTTTGCAATAAATTTTTGTCCCACTTTATCTCATTCAATTATGAAAATCCAGCCGAATTTCATCCCATCCCATACTTATCCCAGTCCCACTCTCAATATGGAATAAACTCTAAATGATAAGAATTCCATATGCAATAAAATTCAATAAGCAAAATAAGTTTGATGTTTATGGAAATCTCCAACAACATTTTAAACGATACAAAAACATAATGAACGACTTGTACAAGGCTTCCGATAAGAAGAATTAAATTGACCTGTGAAATTAATATAGAAGTGTTGCTCATTTTTTACAGCTTAATTTTTCTTCCATTGTGTGTTGTCTATACGACCAAAATTTGGCTTGATAAAATTTTTGGACCCAGACCAAACGCCGACAAAATTTCCTGCTTATACTAGTTTAAAAATTTTACTTTATAGATATTGTTAGAAAAAGACGGAATTTTTTTCCTTCAAATGAATTAAGGTAGACTTTAGTTTCATGCGTCATCTATATAATATGTTATTTTAGTATGAAACATTTTGTGGAATAATTCATTTGCATTCTTTGAATGGGATAGGCATGAAACCCAACTCTAATCCGCAAATCTAGTCCTATATGAGTCGAGACCCAAAATTAATTGCCCTCTTTTTCAACGGTTTTGATATTAATTGAGAAAGATTAGAATGTAATTTAAGAGTTTAACAAATGAAATCAAAGCAATAAATGGTTACATTTTTTTGAAAATCGGACTTTAAAAAGTTTAACACACTTTACGAGTGAGTGCTTGTAATTTACACTTAGTTAACTAGGCATTTCGTTTCAAAAAGTTTGTTCACACAATTAGACCATCTTTAATTCACTTGGACGCTTAGACAACTAACCTCTTTACAAACGAATACTGATTAACACGCATAAATAGCATATAGGAATACAAATACAATATTAAAGTTTTATTTTCGCTGAAAAAAAATTTAGTTATAGTTTTCATAGTCAACAAAGTTCTGTGCTTCATCAATTTGTGTTTGTGGCTTATAAAACTTTCCAATACCAACGTTAATCTCAGATTTCTTCAAAAATTCTTTCACGACACCAGTCTAAATTTTCGAGTATTTAATTAAATGAAATGAAATGATATAATTATGCTATTTTTCACTAACAAAAACCATAGAAAATAAGATTACTTATGAACATTGAATCCTTCCTATGAGGACCGAGAAAAATCACTGAACGAAAGTGATTAACTTACTACGTTTAGAAATGTTTAGAATATCTTTTCGCGAAGAAAGAAAATTTCAGCA
The DNA here is from genome assembly GCA_900660155.1 of Hofstenia miamia. Taxonomy (NCBI): domain Eukaryota; kingdom Metazoa; phylum Xenacoelomorpha; order Acoela; family Hofsteniidae; genus Hofstenia; species Hofstenia miamia. The sequence goes on along the minus strand of CABFPE010000278.1, from coordinate 563,934 downwards.
ATTGCCAATTGCTTATGGGTGAGGTTTTTTTATTCTGGATACTAATATGAAATCATAATGGTTTTACATTACCTTAAAATCTTTCCATTCTCTTTTACTTTCTTGTTCAATATATTTTTGCTCAACTTCGGACTGAGTTATATCCTGAAACATTGGATTGTTTGATTGGAGTAGCAATGAACGAGTGGTAGGATCTAAGCTATTCACCCCTTCTGCAGTAATTATTCCTAAGTATATAGTTGTTTTGGCAAGTATTGAACAACTACTCCATTCCTCCCTCATGATTGACACTTCTCCAAAGCTATCCCCTGGTCCGAGTTCTCCAATGAACACTAGAAGATGAAAATTAAATTTGAAAACTAATAAAAATAGTAAATTGCAAAGTATGGGTATAATTTTTAAAAGTAATAAATAATTAAATTTCCATTATCATTTTGTTTTGAATTTATATGGGCATATTTTAATAGAAATGTGGAATTATGTGTGGTGAGTCAAGTACCACATTGTTATAACCTGGAATATATCTTGAATATGATATACATGGAATTTGGAAAAACGTGGAAATCTCGTGACAATTCTACATATAGGCATTTGAATTTTCCATGGATTTGAATATCGTTTTTGTGACAATAGAATGAAAATAGAATGTAATATACAAAAAATATAAATATATTTCATAATTTTTTGCAAAATTGACATGCCATGCATTTAATTCTTGTGCTCTTTAACAGATATTGATTGAAACATAAAGAGCAAATTGACAGTAAACTATATTATACGTATGCTTCACTACTTGTTTATTGACAAATATGATATTAATAGGATTAAACTCTTAAATATTAATAAGGCGATCAAACTTATAAATAAATGTCTTGCTTTGAAAGTTTTCAAATTTAGAAGTATTTATAAATGTACAAAGTTTGTATCAAACTTTGATAAAAACTAAATCTATCAGTAAAATATAAATGTAAGCCTAAGTTCACATTTCATATTTCCAGCTCATTACAGTTACACGTTGAGAAGTCATGTGATTGAATTTTTGAAAATTGTGTGAAAATTTATGGCATTTGACGATTCAACAATAATTTTGATTAGCCATAGTAAGGGTTAATTGGAATTTTTTTTAGCTTTCGCAAGCTAGGCTAACTCCAAATTTACACAGAAAAGATAGTTCATAATTTTATGAATATACATATACATATATGTGCATTTATAAATATTTACCTTGCTTTTCTCTGCGCACTCTAACGCCATTTGATAGTTTATGCTTGGCAATTATTCTTCGATACACCTTACATTTACCACTTTTAATCATACCAGCATAAGGTGCTATTTGGCCTTCCTTAACAATCCAGCTATTGCAAGGTATAACTAACCAAGACACAATTTCTGCTACCTAAAACAGCTTAATGATACATTTGTAAGCATAATATATGTATTTGCTGAATTCAATCAAAAATACGTTATTCTTATTCATTTTGAGGACTTACTTCTGTCAATGATATCTTAGGCCATAATTTGTATTGCTGGCAAGATTTAAGAAGGTTAATTTTTTCATTGTTATCCTCTTGTTGAGCTTTTTGGCAAACTAAACTGAATTCTGCAACGCCAACACGGAGAAGTTCTGTATTTGGTCCAACATTGGTTGCAGAAAGAATCTAAAATTACGAAGACTAAAAACAAATCCTGCACAAGAAATACGATACCATAAAGATCCTTTCGTAAATGGAGAAATATACGAATAACCTGAAGTAAAAACTCATATATAAATATATACAAATTAAATTATAGAATATGTAAACTTAAGAGATCAATTTTTATGAAATCTTAGAAACCCATAGAGATTAGTGCTTCAAATTGAATATACTTTTCATGTAAGACTGAACTCTTAGCCACCAACTACGTTGCATTAAAAATCAATTAATTAAATTATTCTTATATTTTAATCTTAAAAATACATTTTTTTCTAAAGTATATAAAAATATTCATAATAGATATGGTTTACAGCAGATAAAATTAGTTAAATCGCAGTTTTTTAGAATAGCTAAATTTAAAAGCTAATTTGATGATCATCTCTAACTTTAATAGTTAGACAAGAATAGGCTAGTATCAACATTCAAGGTTAATTGAAATGACCCCCTAGCGTGTATTTTACATCTTAAATTTATGCAAATAATTTGGGAAATTTACGGCAAAGCTTAAACATTTACTAACAAGTAACACGTATTATTGGATTAATTAATTAGTATATATTAACCCTTGAGTTTTTTGCTCTGTTGGGGATAACTGTGAGAGTTCCAAACGCTCTTCCAATGTTGATTGCATGCAAAGAGGCTGTTTCAGAGTTTAGTACAGGGGTTGGACTACGAAATTCTTCAAGTGTGGTTTGAACTGTTGGTAGAAGATGAGGCAATGACATTGGTAACATCTAAACATTGATGTCTATAACTTTCAAGTGTTATTCAATTATTGTACCGATAGTTTTTCAGCAAATTATTTATGGTACATAAAAATTTTTTTGTAAAAAATTAAATCCATCACTATTTTGATGGAAATAATGTTTACATCTGCTACCATCAACAATAATGGTTAGAAACCATGAAGCGTCTTTCTACATAATATGCCCAACACGCCTGCTGTTCTACAAATTGCAAGTGTGCATATTAATCTCTGTCTTGGAATGCATACATTTGGGCTTCAGATAACTTTTCCAAGGCAAATGTGTGATTCTAACTTGGTTAAACAGTAGATAAGTGAGCCATTTTTAACAGAATTGTAGAAATATAAATGAGATATTCTAGCATTTAGGTTATTATAGTGATAGGTTACATAATTGTTCTACTGCCGTTCCTGATAGTCTTTGTATCTGTTGCTGATTGGATTGTTGTAGCCTTACAATCTTAGAGTTTCCAAAGATGGTATTGTGTCTATTATACCAACTTTGCTTTGAACATGCAAATTTATATACGGCGGTACTATCTTAAACTAAGCATTTTTCTAAGCAATAAATAGAAATTTAACATTTTTCTGAGACCCAAGTAAAATGTTTCATTGAATTCTGAAGAAAGAATCACATTAAATTTCAGAATAAGACAGGCTTTAATGCTAAGTGTACTCGAAGATTTAATATTCAGTGCGGGGATACATTCTAGTCCATATCCTCACTGCAAATTTAACCCTAATCTTAATCATGATAGAAGAATTTGCAACCTTGAATTTTAAGGACTTCAATTTTCTCATCAATTACGATGATTTGTGTTGGAAATTTTGTACATATAAATGCATATAGAAACAGATTACCTGGCCTTTTAGCACGATATAAAATGCGTTATTTCCAAAAACGGTTGTTCCTGGATCCCTCACAAGTTCCAAAGTTGCAATAGATGCGATTGATGCAATTTGAGTAGGTTTCACTCGTTCTTTAAGATCGCTAATCTGCCTTAGATAGGAAGTCAAAAGATCAAGTTCTTGCGCTGTTCTTTCAAAAGGTAGAGAACGCAAAATTTTTCTCATTCCTCGCAAACGAGCCTAAAACGAAAATTAAGTTTGAACTATAAATATCTAAATATTATCAAAAAACCAAAATTTGGTCTAAAAATTGATCATAACTTTGAAATTTTGCTTTTCAAATGTATATGTTTCATAAGAATGATTCTTACTTGGAAAGCCTGTTCTGCAGAAATATCTGTTTGAACTGAATGAAGATAACTTAAGTGATATGTTATGTCGTGTAGATTGCTCAAATCCCTGTATAGGGGATGCCCAGGTGTAGGAGCTTGCTTTTTCCAATCACGCTTAGCTACTGCCAACTTACAAACACGTTCATTCGCTGGGGGAATATTGTTCAGCGAAACACGAAACATAGGGCGAGATCTTGGAGTAGATATTGGTGAGGAAGAGCCAGCTAATTCTTTTGCTAAGAAAGTAAAACATATAAGGAAATTATTTTTGCTACAGTGTTCAGTATCTGCTTCTTCAATTAATAAATTTTTTTTCAATTCTAATAAATTTTTGTTCAAATTGAGTCAAACAAAGTTGAATTTCCTTTCAGGATTTCTCAACTTCAATTCCAGAAACAGTCATGTATCGAAAAATCTGTGAATATGTTTTTTTAAATTGTGAAGTCTTCCAGTAAGCTTTATTTTACGAAATTTAGCAAGTAAGCCAAAGTAATAAAATGCCAAAATTCAAAATTGTAATTTAAATTAAACTTTTAAAAATTATTGTAACTTAGTAAAACCATGATTATATTTAACTACTCACGAAAAACGAAGAATACATCCTAAATTAGTTAAGGAAAATGTTGAATTTTGTTTTTATTTGCTACCAAACTGTAATATTTATAAACAGTTTAGCATTAAGTTGCTTACATATGAATGATTACAAATAGCTTTGGACTTAAAATAGAGGATTAAATGCAATGATAAGAATGTACCTGCATAAAATAACGTTTGTGACCAGAATAAAAGAAATTAGAAAATTTGGAATTTATCTGATAAAAATTATTTCTATTACAATGCTGGAATATAATTGTTTATTTTATGTGGCCTTTTAAATAGCCCGAAATTTTTCATATAATGAACTAAAAGTAATATATTTCAAGGTGGAGCTTACGCTAATTTTTGATGATCAATATCACTGGGACTGTTTATTTAAAAGAAATACCTTTCCGATTTTTAATGATGTACGAATATTGTCTCATAAAGTACTCATGCGCATCATCGACAGACATCTTCCCACTTTTTAAGAGATCTTCCGCGGTACCAAGCTTTTCTAATTGTTTGTAATCGATTAATTGCCCAATAGTAGGTGGGCATAGTGGCAAAGGGACCCTACTGACTGTAGGGTCTGTCAGCAAGCTCACTGTTGTAGACTCGGTGGTCAAAAGAGGCATTGCCAATAATCCATCTGGAAATACAGAGAAATAAACACAAAGGAAATAGATGCTTTTAGAATAACACCTGCCCGGAATTAATTAAAGTATATAAATAAAGCTATAACACAAGTAGTTGCTGTAAACATTCGTTGAAAGAATTATTGATACATTGTACAACGCCTTAGAAAGGTGTATAACAGTAGTTTTCTCTAGTTACTGGTGATCACACTTAATAATTTTAACACTGTTGTAAAGTAAAGTAAAACAATGTAAACTTAATTGAATTTTACCTTGTTAATCGTATGCTGTAGCAAAATAAATTAATTAACCCAGATAATTTTATTATTGGATTTTACTTTACTTAGACCTCGTACACTACCGTAAAGTAAAGTAGTGTAAAACAATTGTTTTATGGATATAAATAATTAAACAAAACCCAATATATTAGGAAAAATGCTACTTACAAATATTAGAATACACCTTGATTTAATTATATATTATTAATGTGATATATGCTAAGACTGTAATCTTTGGTTACTTGGAAGAACATTGGCTTACTAAAAATATAACTGAAATCAATGTTGCTTACACTGCCGTAAAGGTTTACCAAAAATCGAACAGAACCGATTGTGTAATTATTTATTTGAAACCTTACTTTTACTTTACTTAGGACCTCGTACATTGCCGTAAAGTAAAAATTTATTTCTTTTGTTTACTTACCGGCAGTGTAAAACCAGCCTTACAAATATAAAAAATCTTAAAATAAATTTCAAAGTTTTTCTTGTTCAACTGAGATACTGTATGCATTGCGTATGCAAGGGGTACAATGGTGAACTGTCTCTCGTCAGGATTTCAAAAGTGATCTTTTACAAAAATATAAGTAAAAGATGAAAAATTTCAAATCTAAGGTCGTCAAATGTATTTTTTAAAGGTCTATTTGCTCAATGGTTTCAAAAATTTTTCGAGAGGCTTTGCCCCGTTCTTAATCATAATTATAAGATTTCTCCCTGTTAGGAAAGCCTTCGTACGCTCCTGACTGTTTGGGTATGACTTTTCTCATTTATTTCAGCAAATACAATTTAGACACTGTCATCTAGATGTTGCAAAACTTCAGCTATTGCAAAAATGTCTATATTAACTTTTAGAAACTGTAGCAGATCACACACCTTATTAACCCACTTAGAAAAGTTTAGAACAATAAAATATTCAAAGCTAAAGGTATAATTCTTAGCATAAATTGTAATCAATAACATACATCATTTTCGCTCTAGTTTATACTCCTGTAATTAAGTTCGCATAAAACTAGAATGTCCGTGGGTTCATGACAGGTTTTACCTGTGATATAAAATGGAAAAGTAATAACAATCAAAATCCCATTAGTTATGATGTAAGCTTTCATGTCTTGTTTCTTTGTGGTAAAACTGTTTTCTTCTCTTTCTACCCAAAACTATATTACTTCCAAAATATAATTCATAAGATTATATTATTTGCTCAATAAAATATATATCATTGCAAGTTTATATATTTGCATCCAAAAAGTGAGTTTAGTAAATATATATTGTTTGTATGCATAGCAATAAAATATTTAATATTGAATTATTTGTAGTATAATAAAATAATTGATATAATTAATTTTTTAATAATTAATATAGAACGAATAAAAATTTTATTATTATTATTATTATTAAATTCTGTACCATACACGCATCTGCAACATCTGCAACCCACGTCGACTCTTGAACATTAGAACTATCATCATCATGCCTGTCAGTTAAGCATCCAGCAATAGGTGATGGTATAAAACATATTTAGCTATTATGGTGCTCGACAATAACACATATATTAAGGGATGATGAATATCGCCAAATATCAAAACCAAATGCTGCTACTTTATGCAAGACAGTGTTCCATGCCATCGTCAAATATTTACCATTGCCAAGCAATATCCCAGATTTAGGCCCCATTGACAATGCGTGAAGCATTGTAGAATCTGTTTTGGCAAAACAAACATTGAACTCACAAAAGGAATTAGGAAATGCTCTAATCAAGACTGGTTAGGAGATCACACATTTAGAAAAATGTTGCATGCTGCAATCGGTAGCAAGCAGTAATTGCTACTAAATATTGTCACACAAAATAATAAATATCAAGAGTAAAGACAAATTTATTGCGTAAAATATGTATACAAAATATCTATAAACTATAACATGACCAAAATAAGATATAAACAAATAATTAACTACAAATTAGTAATATGTACGATATATAATAAAATAATAAATGTTTCGAATGCATGAAGTGTCTTCGTCCCCTAATGTATATTCTTTTATTAGAAGAAATTGTTTCAATTTTTTCTAAACTTTTTATAGTTTTTTTCTATTCTCGTTTCATAATCTAAATTATTCCACAATTTAATTTATATGTGATGAAAGCCACAAGAATTTTATCTAAACACAGAACTTTTTGCGATCGCTCATTTAATTTAATATAATCATTATGGAAAAGGAGAGCTATTTGTAGAGATTTGAATTTAAATAAGAGAGATAGCATATGCATATGAATTTGATAGAACGGAGATAATATTTTATATTTATTACGATATACTGATGCTTCGTCATGCTTTTGTGCAAAGTTTAGAGTTTTTATACACCAATTAAATGTCTTTGATAGAAGCATACGATGTTTCGAATTTAGGTTAGTTAAAAGAAAAGAACAGCATTGAAAATGAGACAACCATAAAGCATGTATCAGTTGTTTATGGTAATTGCTTGATATAACATTGCGTAAATGATAAAGATATCAAATGCCTGCAGTCATTTTTTGAATCTTATTCAATAGACATTTTTCAAATGTTAATTCATTATCTATCTCCACACCTAAATAGCTGACTGATTAACTTTGCTTTATTGAGTCATTATTTATCTTAAGTTTTATATCACTTATTAGGTTTCTTTGTGCCTTCGTTGAGAAAATTATAAATTGTGTTTTGTCAATATTTAGTTTTAGTTGTTTGTTTGTAAAATATTTGTTTAATTTTTTTAGATCTGTTTGGAGGTTTTTTGTAGCATTAAAAGCATTTTTGCGGTACTTATTAGGCGTGTGTGGTCGGCATATTATAAATTTCGCTGTGTTTAACATGTTTTATTATATCATTTGCAAAAATTGCAAATAAAATAGGGCCAAGCACAGTCCCTTGAGTTACCCCGCGGTCAGTAGTAATAAAATTTGATTTTTACTGTTTAATACTAAACGCTACTGTCTATTTTTTAAGAAGTTCATGATTAAATTAATTGAGTTAACACCAAAATTATCATTTATAAGCTTGTCTTGCAAGATATCGAAATTCATTAAATTGAATGTGTTTACTTAAATCTAGTAATTCTACACAGCTCAGTTATTATGAGATATATTAGACTTAATTTGTTTCGTGATCGATAAAATTGTGCCCTGGGTGGTATGCCCCCAAATTGTTTATTCGATAGGATGTTTTCAGATTTTAGGAATGCGTTTATTTGAACATACAAAAGTATTTCAAAGATTTTGCTAAAAGGATGTGTAATACAAATAGGTCTATAATTTTTTGCGTTTAGGTTGTCACCTTTTTTAAATATAGGAGTTTTATCAGATTTTTTAGTAAGTCTGGAAATTCACAATCAATAATACATTGATTAAATGCGATTAACAATTGTTCTCAAAATTGGAAAAAAACGCTTAATAATAAAAAAGGGAGATAATACGAAGGGGTTGATTTGTTGGTATCAAGTTTCTTAACAATGTTTTCTTATTCAAATCTTTTTGGAAATAGTTCCCTATTGATTTTATTTCTATCCGCAGCGATTCAAATATTTCGTGATTATGTTCATATTCATATTTAAGGGTTAGTTTTAGAGTCCACCACCTCTACCTATTCGATTCGTAGCAAAAACATTAAAATGTTGTCGGTCTGGCATAGACAAGTTAGGGTCGATATCAGGCTTAAGCCAAGTTTCTGTAATTCTCAATGTTGCATTTTTTCCAATTTTTGTACATCAATTTTTGAAAATCATTTCTGTTTGCATTAAGACTTCTAGCGTTAATATATATATATATATATAT
>CABFPE010000278.1:532439-544805 GCA_900660155.1 Hofstenia miamia | reverse complement strand
GATTGGTGTTTCTTTCGATGAAAAGGTGGTTGTTGGAAATAATAATTACATCGTAGCTCTTCAATTCCTCTTTGTGCGATGCTTCAGGTCGGGTGCATAACCCTGTACTTTGTACCAACCATCTCCTGTCTTGAACCTAAATTACTGTTGTTACTTCTAGTGTCAATTATTGTTGTTGCTTAGTTATTGGGCTAAAGGTTAAAGTAACTACAACTTAGAAAACAAGAATAGAGATGGAATTTGGAATTTGTCACCTACCTTACTTGGTAACAATAGGAAATATTCGAAGTAGCTCCTAAATTACATTTAAGTTTACTAGTTGGAAGGTTGTCAAGATTCTACAAAATGTTTGCTAGATTTTGGGGCACTTTGCATTTTATTCACCCATATATTTTCTTGAGAAGTCATAGAAAAAAGTATTTTTAGCGATTTATTTAAATTGGTATACATTTTTGTTGCCTGCAATAAATTATAACAAAGCTAACAATCATAGGCTACAAATTAATTGCCTTTAACTTCTTATAGCAGCAATATTTACTTGTAGTAACTTCCTACACCCGCGTCCATCTTTGCTTATAAGAGAACTTTACATGAAAATGTCCATGAATCCATTAAAAAAAAACATAGAAAACATAGTAAGCTTGATTTCCATTGAGATTCTCTTAGAATTTGAAGACAAATAATCCTTAGTACAGTACAATTGCTTTCTAATGAATAAATATTTCTAGATACATTAATGCACTAAATTATAACAAAGCTAACAATCGTAGGCTATAAATTGAGGGCCATTAACTTCTTATAGCAACAAAATTAATTAGTAGTAACTTCCTGCACCTGCGTCCATCTTTGCGGATAAGGGAATGTGACAGAATGCAAGTGTAAAGATATTCTTGTTAGCCTCACTTAGGTAGAGGCGTGCAAACATAAAGGCACTCTTTATGCCCCCCCAATAAATTGCGTTGTCAATTTATATAGAAATATTATTTAGTGATTTTATTTGTAAAGCATTTATTGCCAATCAAGTTTTATAAGTACAGGTCAGACACGATAAAATGACTAGTAGCACAAACCGCAAAATTCTGCAGTTTGATCTACATTTTCCGTAAATTCTGGTCTACATAATATTTATCGTGGATAGAGCAAACAGCCACTGTGGGAAACATAATGTTAAGAATACTGCAGAAACACAATTGCAATTAAATTGCAGTTTCTCCTACCAAAAATTTTCAAATCAATTTTAAAATATGCAATTTCCTCTCCCTGATTTTTTCAAATATTTATTTAACTATGTAATATTTGATGTTTTTTAAATGTAATATTTCTCAATATTTTAGCTATACTCTACACTTATTTTTTTATATTTTTAAATATAAAGTTCTTACATACAAAATTTGATGAAATATACTACACATTATTTTAGAGACTTCTGATTATCCATTTTTAGATATTCATAAGAAGTGAAAAAAATTTTTTTAAATGCATTAAAATTACATCAGCATCATCAAAATATCTTGAATTAGCATAATTCTTAAGAGTCTACACTATTTAAAACTGAATACAATGAATTTTCAAAATTCAGGAAAAATTGAAATGTTTCAAACTATATCATCAGTATAGCAAACTTTTTAAGCTTATGAAACAATTTTGCAAACTTCTTTATGATATTATGTAATAAAACAAATGGGCTTGTAATTATTTGGAGAAATTCAAAAATTCAAATAAGTTAGTATCATTATGAATATTTTGAAATAGTTCAAAGCTTATAGAAACCATACATAAAAAATTGTCACAGCAATAAGAATGTGCACTGTAGCATAATCCATTAAAAGACAAAAGAAATGAAAATGTAACCAAGCTTGAATATTACATTAAAACATAAAACTCTGATTTTCCTATTTTTGCATTTTAATAGAATTAGCATCACGTCATGTCATTGGAAAAAATTGTAGAACAATATTTGCCATATTCACATTTTGTCAAATCACATGTGTACTAATAGCTTCACATTTATCTTAGCAAGCAGATATTACCACGCAGAAATATTCTACATGGGCTGCAAACATTGAAACACTGACAGGTACTTGTTTGCATGACAAATATGTTTGCATTAATTTCTATAAATATGTACGAAGTGTATTATTTGGTTGATGGAGAATAAACTCCTTGGAATTATCTTTATTGTTGTTTGGTTTGGTTAATTATAATGCACAGCTAAGCATTCGATGTGTGTAGCAATCATAAGGCTGTTGCGAGGGGATATTAAATAGTGCCTTAATCTTTACTCACATTTTAGTTAGGTATATGGATAGGGAGATTCTTCAACGTGCTTAGCTGGCTAGCAATCATGCGTTTTTACATGTAGTAACAAATCCNGCACATCTCAGCCTGGGTATGACTCTACAATATTTTGAACAAGTTCAAAGCTTATAGAAAACATATATAAAAAATTGTCACAGCAATAAGAATGCACACTGTAGCATAATCCGTTAAAAAAAAAAAGAAATGAAAATGTAACCAAGCTCGAAACTTACATTAAAAAATAAAACTCTGATTTTCCTATTTTTGCATTTATTATTACCCAGAAATATTATACATGGGCTGCAAACATTGAAACACTGACACGTACTTGTTTGCATGACAAATATGTTTGCATTAATTTCTATAAATATGTATGAAGTGTATTATTTGGTTGATGGAGAATAAACTCCTTGGAATTATCTTTATTGTTGTTTGGTTTGGTTAATTATAATGCGCAGCTAAGCATTCAATGTGTGCCTAGCAATCACAAGGCTGTTGTGAGGGGATATTAAATAGTGCCTTAATCTTTACTCACATTTAAGTTAGGTATATGAATAGGGAGATTTATCAACGTGCTTAGCTGGCTAGCAATCATGCGTTTTTACATGTAGTAACAAATCCACGATAAGGCTAGTCAGTCAACCCTAGCTGTATTGTATATTTAATTATCTTGTTTTAGATCTAAATTCCATACACTGTAGGGGACGTATAATGACTGATAATGACCGTTTATATATATTGTATCATATTGTTTTCTTTTTATTTATTTTAACTGTAGGTTAGAAAGCTGATTTAGTTTATAGTAAGTTTGTATATAGTTTCAACTTTCTTATCTTGTTGCAGCTAGTGTCTAACTTGTTGCTAATTTTAACTATCTTATATGTAGGCTAGGAAGCTGCTCTATTTATTACATAGTTTTTATTTGTTCAGCAGCTAGTGTCAATGCATTTTAGCATATTGCTTTATTATATTAACATCACACATTTCTGAGTGTGAGTCCATAAGTCGAATTGTGACTGGTATTTATTAATACACATAATAAATATTGTCTGTGTGAGCATGAGCCGTGTTGTTGGAATATGGAAGTCTTGGAGCAGCAGATGGACTCTCAGCGACTGGATACTGCTTCTGACAGTTGTCCACCTCAATTATACTACGAAATTGAGTCTCATGGAGCTACCTAAGCAAAGATGAGAAATCCTCATGATATCCCAAAAACATCTCACTGCAACATAATTGCGATCATAGTGATAACACAAGAACATTGCAATGTATCCTAAAACGATCCTAAATCTGTCTTAATGTGCTTCAACAAGACGTTCTCAGGCTGTCTCAGCAGATGGGCTTGAGATTCTATCTCAATGAGATACTTGAGTATAGCGGAAAGCGAGATAGGTTAATTACCCTCAAAACAACACCATTTATAACAACTAAATACACTATTTCAATGCGTTTTAAGTGCATATAACAGATTATCAAATTTATTACATAGCAATGACCAAGCTACTACAAAGAACACATACGATTCTGCAGCCCCAATTGCTTGGCACACATGCATATAACAATGCACACAGCAAAGCAATTAGAAACACAGTCAAAACTATCAATAACTAACACAATACCGCTAGTATTGATAATGGATTACACTCCAAGACATGTAATTACTAATTTACTTTGCATGAAAGATAGCTTTAAAACATCGCATATATTCTTTAGCAATTTGGTCATAATTTTGGCAATAATAAATTTAAATTAAACCTTTCAATTTTGAATAAAATTTGAAATCATTTTTTTGATGCAACATAAAATATTATAAAGTAAGAAAAGCTTTACTAATTTTCAAACAATTCTCAGTTAGCGCTGACATTTTGCATAAATTATTTTTACATTGCTTGAATTATACATTAATTCTGAAATGGCATCTCAATGTAATCTCATGAGATGTATAAGCGATAACCTAATGAGACATCTGCAGAGCATCAGCCTCCTAAAAGCGTCTCACTAGGATATGAGACGCCTGCGACATCAATTTGCGACACTTGATTTTTGAATGGGAATAAGATTCATATAATTGCAATGTGTAAAATCAAATATGCAAAAAACAAAGCACAAAAATTTTGTGACATAATTACAGACTCTTGAGAATATCAGTTAATTTCATCCTCTTAATTTAAATGATTTGTGATTGGTTCCTAAAAACTATAATTAGAGCCAATTTATTTGCCAATGATTTGCATTTTGACTTCAAATAATATAATAATCTAAAAAAGATTATTGTTTAGAAATTCAATTAAAATTTGAATTAGATTTTATCAATTGCCAAATTGAATCTATTGATATAATTATCTAATTAAAAAATCACATCTGGTATAATAAAGATTATCTAAAAATTAATTGTCAGAAATATACAATAAAAAACAATCAAACATGAACACTTCAATTCTTTATTTTGTGATTTTAACATTCAATAAGTACTTCAAAAACCTCATTGTCCTTGGTGAAAGTGACAATGGAGGATCATGGACGAATGAGGCAATGAGGACAGGTTCTAAAAAATTACCAATATTTGTTGTCTATGCTTAATTTCCAAATTTTTGTTTACTTTCTATTTTAGAACCTTTTCCTATTTTGTTTTTCAATAAGTTAATGGTTCTAGTTTGTACTTATTATGATAAATTGTTCATTTGCAACATTAGCAGCTCTGATAACAACCATAAATATACTACCTATTCTTATTAAACTCTGGCGGGAAGAAGACAATGAATTCAGAGGAAATAATTGTATCATACATCCCAACTTTTCTTTATTTATCTGAATATGTCAAAAATTCTCCCAAAATCTGACATGAGTTTCAGCTGAGTCAAAGCTCAATAATCCTCATTTTACCATGAATTAGAAAACTATTTTAAAAACTTTTTTCAGAGAAGTTTTACATTTTCTGAAATTGGTGCTCCCCCAGACTATATTGCAAAAAAAGGAATGAGAATTGCTTATTTTCTTGCAATTTTATTAGGCTTTAAATCTAATCTTATATCATATGAAGTTTTCAGAAAATGGAATTTATATAAAGGATCTGGCATTGATATTTCTAATAATACTATACAAATTTGCTACTATGGGAATGTTCCTATGAATTTGTAAAACAAATTTCATGATTGTTAAATAAGTAATTTAAGAAGTAATTTAAGTTTGTTTGTCCAAAACACCATTTACTTGTGCCAATTTTTCATGTGGGAAAAGTAGAAACCTGTGACCACACTGATGAAATATCAATAACTCCCTCAATTTTAAAGATAGTTGAAAATATGCATCTAGAAAAGGAAATAATAGACAAAATAATTTTCAAATGTAATTTGGAGCAATTGCTAAAGTGATCAACAGTTTCATCCCTCTGGTTTAAAGAATTAATTCTACATGTGTTTTATAAATAAGAAGTACTGCTGACTGCTCTAATTTTTTTTTCTTAGTCTTTGATTTAACAAGTTTGCTCAACCTTTTCTTTCTAGGCCTTGATTTAGGCACGTTGTTCCACTTGTGTTTTCTAAACTAAAAATACTGTTGCCTACTCAATCTTTTTTCTTTCTAGCCTTATAAAAATACTGTTGCTTGCTCAACATTTTCTTTCTAAGCATTGATTTATGCTATTTGCTCTACTTATGTTTTCTAAACTAAAAATACTTTGCCTGTTCAGCCTTTTCTTTATAGGCTTTGATTTATGCTGTCCACTCTACTTGTGTTTTCTAAACTAAAAATTTATAAACAATTTTGCATCCTGATTTTCTTCAATAAATTTCACATATATGGAACTGTTACCAACTTAAACTTTAAAGATATATTTCTTATAAGAAATAAAAAAATTATCACTATAATTAGAAAAAAGTTTCAGTTCTTTAAGGAAGTCCATTGGAATATAAGGTGGGGTAACTTTGTTTTCAAAGACCAAAATCAATTCTTTATTCCATTAATGTATTGTATTGCATTCTGAAAGTTTAAAATTACTCAACTTCAATTTTCAATAAAATAAATATTTAATGGCCAACCCTCAGTAAGAAATGAAAACATTAATAAATGCAAAATATGGCTAATTTTATAAAATACTGTAAGAAAAATTAATTAAAACCAAAATTTACAAATTGGAATATACAAAATACTCCAAAATTGGTACTTTCGCTATCAAGCTGGATATTTCCTATTCAGAATGGAAACATGGAGAAATGTTCAAAAGTTGGGGTAGATCTCCCACTTAATGGGGAGGCATTTGCAGGCCTGTAAAATATAAATTCAAAGTTTGTTAAATAAATGTATCAAATATGTAACTGAAAACACAACATCAAAATTCACTTAAAGATATATTTTATAGAAATCTATGGCATTCAACAAACTCACCAACAGTGTAAAATTATAATTAGACCTAACACCACGTTACTTTAAACAAAATAATTAAAAAAACTAATTTGAATAAATCTGATGGATAATAGTTCTTGTTGCCAATGTGTACCATTAATGCAAATGATGTATTTGAATGCTCAGTTGCAAAACCCAGTGAAAAAAATGAATGATGTGCTGTTGTAATTTCTAATTGTCTGAAAGGGCATTTAAAATTTATTGTGATCACAACTGCTACTCTTGAAAGGATATGGCATTCATAAACATGGATCATGTGTCACATCTTTGTATAATGTTCACAATGCATTTTTGGCACATTTAATATAAGGGGCACATGTGTCACCTAGTTAACAATAAAAAATCTATAATTATAAAGGCGTCAATTAATTTGAATCATACATTACCTGGGAGTTTGAACTGCTTAGTAATGCTATGGATATATTATTCTGCATAATTTTTTCAATATTCTGATTGTAATCTTGAGAAATTTTTTTCTCAAATTCCATGATCTTTTTAATAGTGCTGTCATCTTGAATGTAAGCAATATAATAGGTCATGCTGCTTTTTATATTTAACTCAAAAATATTACAGAGCATTCTAAACATTGTAAACAAAATCAATCTTATAATAGTGAATGATATTCTTCTATTTTTAAGCATTTATGCTTTAATTAAATAAATTCTCATGTTCATTAGTTTTCTAAGCTGAATATGTAATAGGGAAACAATTATCTGAATAGCTTACATTTTGCTAATTCAATATTTTTTAACAAAGACTTGCCAATTAAGGCTGTTTTTCTGTTTCAGTAAGGTTGTGGTATACAGATTAGCTTTACATAGCACAGCTAAAATATAGCATTATAAATTCTGATTCTGGACAATACTACTTGCACCCCAACTTTTTATCAATTTTTTATTTTATCAAAAGAGATCAAGAATGGGAGCTCTTTCTCAAAGATGTGAAAACCTTTGGTCAGTCACAGTTTAGTCTGAGTTACGATTTTGCAAAATGTAGCATAACTAGAAAATATTTGTAAATATAATATTATAAATTGAAACCAGATGCATAGAGTAGGAACATGCAAAAATATTAAAGTCAATCAATAAATATTTAAAATAATTCATTGGAAAAAGTAGCAACAAAATTCCAATCATAAATCATGTTAAATTTCTATTGCATTTTAATCTCATTTGGTCTACATTCTAGGTTATGCTGCAATAGAGAAATCCAAAAGTTCTCACTAGGCAGATATGAGTAATATCAACACATTTATCATGGTTCTCTTGTTGAGAAATCAAATATAATTAAGACGAATTTATGTTTTATTATCATTAATACATATCAATTAACCAGTTGATGTAGAATTTTAAGGATCATGTGTTAATATTTTATAATTTAGATCTTGCAGGTCAAATAAGTGTTGAGGGATAATTTTCTACACACTGAGCATTTAGGTCAGAAAAGGCAAGGAATTATAATGTGGTAGTTTTATGTCCCCTCTTAATCATTTAAGTTACAAGTAAAGAAATCCAATTACTCTTTTTCTGTTGTAGGCCTAGTTATAGTTGTAATTATATAAATGCTTATATAATTGTGGAAAACCTTGTGGATTGTCACTTTGGAAAATGAAATTTGATAATTTCTTAGAACAAATTACTGATCTTACTGAAACTGACAATTTGGCATTCTCATAAATATTGGTGGCTACCCAGATAAAAATTTAAGGTCTAAACAACGTTGTTTTGGGTTGTTATGTGGTTTTTTATGTATCAAAAACAACGTTGTTTTAACATTGAAATGAAACCATTTCATTAGTCAAAACAATGTTGCTTCAACAATGTCACACTTGGTTGCTTTTTGGTTGTTTTTTATGCATGAAACAGCAATATTTTGTGGTCAGAAGAACGTTGTTTTATGTTGTCACATGAGTGTTTTAGCATTACTTTTGTATTCAAAATAAAATTTTATATTGCTAAGCAGTTCAAACATTGCTGTTTAAACAAACACAAACCCAACAAAGAGCAGACCACTATCTTTGAGATACTGTCAAGCATATTCAATATAAACATTTGTTAAAGATTTCAATTAATGTCTTGTATATAAATGATAACAATGAGCATAAAAATCTGCCAAATTTAACAAAAATTTAGAAATCTAAAATTAAGCACAATTTTGAAATAGTACTTTCTTAAGTCATGAAAAATCTCCTCAGCTCAATTGTAACTTATGATATTTAACAGTCAATATCAAGGTGTCCAAATATTCATGAATAAATTATTTTGAAAATTCACTTATCTGGTATATTATAATTTTTCACAAATTAAAAATTTCAAAAAAGGTTTTGCAAATCCTTTTTTATATAAAAGGATCTAGTAATAAAATAACAAAGTGAGTTAAATTTGTAAGCATCTGCTTACTGATTATTTTTTACTAAAGTTGTTATTATGATGTTAGTGGTTGCTGCAACAACCAAAAGTATGAAACAACTATAAACAATGTAAAAACAACCAAAATTGTTATCTGGGTATGCAGATACAGGGTTGTTGAAAATACAATATTGTTTCAGTAAGTAATCTTTTCAACATTTGAAAACAAAACCTCATAAAACAATATCTGGTTTTCTTTGTGAATTTAAATCAATTGTCAACCAATTGTCATTTTAGGGATGTCAATGCAAATGATTGCTTTGATGAAATGATGCAGAACTCTCAGATGGTCAAATTCCCCAATAATACTGAAGGAATTTGATATTGAAGTAGCAAATTTTCACTCCAATGGTGGCAAAACAAATTTATGTTGGGGGGGGGGACAAGTTGCATTTATTGCGCACTATATTAACTAAACAAAAAGGACATTTACTGGTTCAAATTTAAAACCTAGTGAGGTTTATTGTGAAAGTTCAATTTTAGAGGGGGCAACTTCTTCCTCTGTAATTCACATAAGAATGCACTAGAATTAGAATTTGGGGATATTTTAAATCTTTTTCATATCCCAGTCAATCAGAAAATAAATAAATATAATATATAAACAAATAATGCTTTATGATTTATTTCTTTCTATGAAAAAACGTGAGTAGAAAAAACAAAAAATCAATAAGTGGAGAACAAACAATAATTTTATATTTTATATGGTATTCTCATGAATATGTTCAGGTGATAATTCAAAGAAACATTCAAAGCATAATTGACATACCTGAAGCTCATTCAACTATCAAAAAGAAAAAAAAGAGTCAAAAGACTTATGATCAACAGAAATACTATAACAAAATCAGAAGAGAAACTAATGAAATCTTAAGAAGAACCATCCAACTTGCAGCAGAAAAAGGTGCTTTATCATGGCCAACACCATTGCCAGTGGAATCCAAAGGTTTCTGCTTATCAAAATCAAGCTTGAAAGACGCATTGTACCATCCAAGTGTGTCTATTGAACTGGTTTCTCAGCTGAACATGCACTATCACATCCAAATGGTTAATTCCCAAAAATAAGGCAAATTGAGTTTAGTGACTTGTTCTCAAGAGTTATTGATTAAAATCTGCCATGAAGTTTTAATTGAGTCTCAGAAGCAGCCAGTTGCCAAACTGAAAAAATCTGGACTAAAGTTCAAGACAGCACAAGGCTTGATATCCTCTCAGTGGAGCATGGGGTGATCACTTTGAGAACCAGGGGATATTGAAGCCATCTACTGAAAACACAAACAAGAAAAACAACTGTTTAATTCTGTTGAATTGTTATTGAACGAATTGGTGGTTAGGTTCCAGGAACAGAGCTTTCATTGGGAGACTGGACATTCTGCATTCTGATAAACTAGACTTGTGGAAGCATCAGACCACAACTTTGATAAGAAATAAAATCAGAATGGCCTTAATCCTAGCATTGTTTATGTGAAAATCACCAAAGAGAGTGTGGGATCCATATGCTATAGAGTGGTCTTAATCAATTACAAAGTTGAAGTGGAAAGAAAATGATTACCAATCAATACATTAATCAGGAAGACAGATATGAAAAAAATTTTGTTTAAAGTATAATAAACAATTAAAGTTTTCCATCCAAAGATATTTCACCAAATTTTTTTACTTCATAGTATGATTCCAAATCATATTTACAGTAGAAATAATAAATGAATCCTAATCAAGTTGATGCGAGCATTATTAACTGCAAAATCAAAGTTTTATTAATGTCATTCCCTTAAAACAAATTTATAAGGTTATGCCATTGCAAAAATGCTGATTAAGCTGCAAATAATGCTTAAATCAGAGTACCTTTATTGATTGCAAATAATGCACAGAGCGGTCTATAATATGAAGAGGGCAGTCATCAAACATTGTTATAATAATAAGAGTCAGAGCACATTTATTATGCAATATATGTCTACAAAAATCTACATATGACAAAAAAATAAAACATAAACAAATAATTAACTACAAATTAATATGTAAAATATATAATAATATAATCAATGTTTGAGTGAAAGTTTGTGTAGGTGCTCAATGTTGGATATATGTTTTCAATGCATGAAGTGGATTACCATTCCTTAATGTATACTGTTTTACTAGAATAAATTATTTCAATTTTTTTCTAAACTTTTTATAGTTTTTTTTCTATTCACGTTTCATAATTTAAATTATTCCACAATTTAATTGATATGTGATGAAAGCCATTATAATTTTTATCAAAAACACAAAAAAATGCAATTGCTCATTTAATTTAATATAGTCATTAAGGAAAAGGAGAGATGTTTGTAGAGATTTGAATTTAAATAAGATAGATAGCATATGTAGATAAATTTAGTAGAACAGAGATAAAATTTAGAGTCTTTATACCCCAATTAAATGTCTTTGATAGAAGCATACAATGTTTCGAATTTAGGTTAGTTAAAAGAAAAGAAAAGTATTGAAAATGAGACAAACAGAAAGCATGTATTAGTTGTTTATGATAATTGCTTGATATTACATTGCATAAATGATAAAGATATCTAATGCCTGCAGTCATTTTTTAACCTTATTCAGTAGAAATTTTTCAAATGTTAATTCATTATCTATATCCACTCCTAAATAGCTGACTGATTCACTTTGCTTTATTGACTCATTATTTATCTTAAGTTTTTTATCATTTATTAGGTTTCTTTGTGCCTTCATTGAGAAAATTTTAAATTTTGTGTTGTCAATATTTAGTCTTAGTGTAGAATTAGGGGCGTTAACTAGGGTGAACAGTACTAAGAGAGTAGTAAACAATATACTGGTTGTATAAAGGAATTTTTATAAAAATGATGATTTTTTAAAAACTTTTTATGGGTATGGCTGAAGTTTTTTAACTCACAGCTGTAAAATGAATTTCTAAAAAACGACTTTTTCATATCAAAATCAATAGAAAAGTGTAAGAAGTTATTAAGAAATGATCACTTTTAGAAAACTGCTTATAACAACCAGTATATTGTTAACTACTTAATGTAACATCCTCCACCTAGCTTGTTATGCCGTGTATAATCACTGTTAAGGGATGCTTAGTAAACTGCGGGTGAGGTGTTACCCATTTGTTGATCCATCAAACTTCTCTTTCTTATTAACTAGTTACGTTAATTAAGTACTCGGGTAATGACCATCACTGTTTAGGTGACTGGGCAGTATGATGTTTCCTCTTCAGTTGTTCCATGGGCTCCTGCCCGAAGCTGATCTCCACAACACA
>CABFPE010000278.1:512330-531439 GCA_900660155.1 Hofstenia miamia | reverse complement strand
GTAGTAAATTTGAAGAAGTTTGATGAGTTTAGATGCAAAATAGTTGCTTGGATTTAAGATTAATATTTTCTGCACAAATGTGTTTCTTAAGTTTAAAATTTAAAAAGTATATTGATTTTCAAAATTACAGATATGCAGAAATCAGTGTGTTATTTGGCATTTCTAGGTTCTCCAATTTAATATCTCACAAATTTGAAAACTTGCTTTTAAGTTGAGGAATAGATAGATCCAAAATTTTCTCAAATATGAGTGAAATAATCTACTTCCTAATTAGTTGGAATATCCATTTTTAGAAACTGATGGGAAAACTTTAATTTGAAATATGATCGAGCTCATTCAAAGGTTTAAATGTAATTGATATTTTAAGCAATTTAAAATTGTCTATATGAATGCATTTAAATGAATATTAATTATTATAAAATAAAAATTTTATTAATGCAAATTTCGATATTTAAATTAGGTTTTTGGGTCAAAGCTTTTACTTAAGTTATTTAATTGAAGAATATTTTCCTGACGTAATAATTAATATATCCATAATATTTAATTTAATGATCTGCACACAATTTCAGGGTAAGTAGTAATGACCTGAAGTACTTAAAGCTATCTAAAATAAATGATTTCATTGTTTTCTCAAGTATATTCAAGGTGAACTACAGTCATTGTCATAAATATTCCAATGCATGTATTCTCAAAAAAAATTAAAAGTATTTAAATTATAACATAGATTTTGTACCTATGTTTCTGTGAATATGCATGTAAGTATAAATATTGAAAAGAAGAGAGTGTAAAATGTTTAGTATATTCAAAATTTTGATATTTATGTTTGTCACAAAAATGTGGATCTTCAAATCTTGCAAAAACTTATGACATTGATTAACTTTGCATACAAACAAACAATGTAATTGGATATTGAAAATTATATACTTAAATATTTATGAAATGACAATGCACATTAATATCAAAATTTGTTGCAGAGAAGGAACTATTTTGGCCTTCTTCATTGATTATTCATTTTAGAATTTTTTGGAAATTTTAAGTCTGTTTATTTCACGTTGCATGATAATAATATCTGACTAGCTTAGCAATTATTATATTCAATCTAATATAAATTATCTTAAATTAGGCATCATTGAATAGCTAATGATTTCATTCAAAAAAAATCAGTACTATAATTCTTCACTATTTAGATGCAAGAAGCATAAATGTTGCAATGATTAGAAAAAGTATCATTTGTAACCGTTGAAGTATAAAGATTTCCTAACTATTGTCAATAGTTTATGCTTATGTACAGGGTTTTGGAGCAGACCAGAATATGAAGATGCTACACCTCCCATTCCCATTAAAATTTTGGAGATGTTTGATAGAAATGACATCAGCTCCATTCTGATATGGGCTACAAAATATTCAATTGTACGAATATTTGCGAATTTATGGTTTTTTGTAAATTTTAGTGAATTTTTGAAAGTGCCAACTAATTTTTATACCCAAAGCTCTTTCGGGAAAAAAACCAACTAATTAAAATAACTATAAGAAAAGCTTTGGAGCTTCAGGTGTTCCATAATCATCTGTATATGGCTCCAGCTCCCGTTGGGATGAAAGATTTCTGATCATTGCTCTGGCTTATGTTTGTTAGACAATGATTATACCATGTGTTAATTTTGATTATATACAGGCAATTTTTAATTTATTCAGAAAAAAGGTTTTTCTTTTCATATAGCGATCTTTTGAAAGCTAATATTTTGCGCAACCTTATTTCAATTCCTTAAATGAATTTTTAAAGTGAGCTTGTCCATTTTCATTAATTAGCTTCACATCACTTTACTTTATCAGGATGCAGAACATTTGATTTTTAGGTAGTAGTTTATTTTTTTAAATGAAAAGGCAGTTGTTCAAATAGCATAACTAAATTTGATTAACAAAAAATTTATCATTTTTTAGCTGATTTTTGTTTGAAGATAAAATTTTGTTCTGCCAATGAATTCAACTCTTAAAAATGATGAGGTTTGCATTTGCTAGCTACACTATATTACGTTCGTGGGAAAACAATGATATTTTCAAGTAATTTACTCCATTCTATCATGGATTTCTACTATATACCTGGATGAATAACTTTTTATGATCTGCTAAGGGGTGACATTCTAATTAGGCTTACTTACATTAATCCCGCTTACATTAAATATAAAAGTAAATAAGAACTTTAATGCAAACATTTTCGATAAATTAGCTATTGAAGAATATATTGCATTCATTGAACAATTAAAGCAATACTAAAACAAAAAATTTCTTTAATTTTCGTTTACAAGCATTAAAATAATTCGTCTTGGCATTAGTAGAATACGAAATAACATTTTCCAATAAACTTAAATAGTTTTTTAATAAAAACGTTGAGCAAAATTTATTCGCAAAATTTAATTTTTTTAATCACTAAGCTTCATAAGTACAAAAAACAAATGATATTTCTATCATTAACGCCCCAAAAATGCATAGCAGAAATTTGCTTGAAACAATGTGAGGATAAAATAGTGGCAATATAGCTACGATCACTTGGTTCATACAAACTCATTTAATATTCTTAAATGTTCTTGGTAAACCCATGATAGGCTTTCCGTAATCACGTCCTGGCGATTGGCAAAATAATAAACAAAAATTAGTTCAAAAAACCCTTCATCACCATACAACATTTGATGTAACCAGTCCCTTTAAGTAACCAAGTTAAAGAATGAGCTATTTTACACGTCTCTGTTCTTTTAGAAACATTTTTGATTTTTTTTAAAATTGTAAAAACTACACTTAAATATAATGTGGCCACTATTTATTTCGAATCCAAAGGAATGGTTTTAGGTCATCAAAATTGAAGAGTTTTTGATATTTTTGTACTGCATCCTTATACAAAATTTCACATCAATTCCTTAAGTATATTTATTGCTTCCTTTCATACTTTGATTGCAAATACTAGGCCGTGAGCCCATCCAGCAACATAAAAAAGAGTCTATACATTAACTTGTAAATGCTCATCCATTGTCATAGTGTGCAGACTTTCACATAACCAATTTATGTCTTCTCTTTTGTTTTTAGGAGCTACATCAAATATAATCATTTTAATAAATTTAATCCGATCATCAGAAAGTTCATTTAATATAGAATGCATTATATTTTTTAACTTTCAAGAATCTGTCAAATCCTAATGTAATAATTGGCACCAATCATTTGGCGATACCAACTGAAATGTCGTTCAAAAAATCAGAACTAATATACGCAGTGAGAACAAGTTTTTATCTTACAAATAAATTTGCAATTGCTTTTGAAGATTGTGCACCACAGTGAAAGTTTATAACGATTAAATGGACTATGTATTAAGAAATTCTGAAAATTCTGTCAATTATTTAAATTGGAAACGGACATCATTACAAATAACCGTCAGAAAATATATCCAATAAATGACCAAATTTGGATGTCGAATTACATTCACAATCTTACAACATTGACTAACGTACTTAAGAAAAGTAGTAGTTTCTTTAATATCGCTAGTTTAAAATTCCAACCCTTTTAATGTATATTCATGATTAACAGAAATTCATTGAAGATTACTCTGATTTGGGGAAATCAATTCAATTTGAAGATCACCTTAATATGATTGCAAACTCTTCCTGATATAATGTCACAAATGAAATCCAACGCAGCAGTAGTGCGCCCTACCCCACACTGCCCACATCACCAGACAATTTCTGAATGACAATTTCCCCAACCGGTGTGTAGGGAAGCTCGTGCCCATCCCATGGCCTGTTCGGTCACCGGATTTAACGTCATGTGATAACGTAATTGGGGATCATAAAGAAAAGTGTACTGACTGAAAAAGCAAGATCAACTCAGGATCTGAAACAGGTCATTCGCAATGCTTTTGCTAACTTTAAAATGGAATCTCTTCCAAAAATACATGCACGTACTTTTCGTCTACTACAGCTTTGCATATATATTGATGGGTTGCAAGTCGACCCTTACGATTAGTCATTGTACTTGGATTACTTTTTGATGTAAGTTTTTGTTTGTTGAATATAAAATATATATATATATAAATTTAGTTATTCATTCAATTAATGCTTTCTGGAACAGCACAATGGCCTTATTACATCATTTGTACTTTTTAATGATCTTCCTAGAGGTTGAACAACATGTGATGGTTTCGGCTCTGTTACAAATTATCCGAAGTATTCTATTTAGGTATTCAGACAATACGACAAACAACAGAACAGTACTCCAAGATGCAATAGTTGGTTCCTTGGAAAATAATTTTGAGTTCGCTAGCTTCAACAAATTTATGTAATAAGTGCATTGCATATAATCGCTGGGATTTTTTTCGTACAACGTACCGGTAGTCAATGTCACAGTTCCATTTCAGATTTTGAGACAGCCACAAACCACGTATTTTGATGACTAATTTGATTTCAAAACCGTCAGGAAGAACTGTGTCCACCTCAAGCAATGCTTAGATTTACCAAAATTAATATGCATGTTATTCATATTAGCCCATGTTAAGATACTTGCCGATTCAGTTTCAAAAAACAATGAATAAATTGGAATAGTAGTAGTCGAGATGTCATCAGCATATTTGAAAACTGAGTTACTGGCATTGCTAGATTTTGAATCGGTTAGGAATAACCGCAAAAGGAGACGTCTTAAAAGTGACCTTTGGGCATACAACATTTAATCGGATAATAATTCCTATAACTTTTGCACAATCTGATTCAAAAGTATCTTTTTTAAGATAATCTTGATGAGTATAATGACGTTACGAGGTGACTTCATCTTCGTAAGATTTTTCTTAATAAATCATGGCCAACACTATCAAAAGCTTTAGAGAAATCGATTGCTTGACATAACACTACGCGCGGTCCATTATTCTAGTGTTGTTCATTACAGATATTAGCATAATCTATGTGGATGGTTTTGGACGATTAGCATTTTGTGAAGTGTCAAGTGTAAGCAAAATATCCCCTTTAGTAAATTTTAATGTGGCGCATTCTAAAAAAATTAGCTTTGATAAATAGTAATGATATAGGATGCAAATCGTTATTATCTACATTCGTACGCTTTGGTAAAGATAAGTCGTCAGCTTTTTTCCATTTGAATTTACTGCACATTGCATAGTGGTTTAGCAATTAGAGTAATGCTGTCTTATAGAGTTGAGAGGCAAACGTTTCAAAATGAATGCTAACCATATCAATATCTTGAGCAACCTGGCTGATATCGGCACCTTATATATGGATGTCTTATTTATCATAGATTCCGAGATTTTAGTACCTATGTTAGATAAAGCCTCTTTACTACTAGGTGATGGTAGAAAACGACAAATTTTTGCAAATGTGATTTTTAGGACACTTCATTGGTCTTTAAAACGAGTGTCTTGAAACTGCTTTTGAGTTAACAACTAAAGTACATAGTATTTTTAAAGGCACGACTTTAGGTGTAGTTTTAGCATAAACTGACAAAGATTTCCTTTGAATAAATTAGCATGCACTTTCGATTTTCAAGTCAATTAAAAGTTAATTCTTACAATATACACTCATAAGATCGTGAGCAGTGAACTTTTAACATGTACAATATATATATATATATATATATATATATTACAATATTGCTATTCGTGAATTGATGCTGTAGATGTTCTTGTTGGAACTTTAATGTCAAATATCATTTATTTTAGCATTTGAATTGGGAAAGATTTTTATTTTGAAAAAAATAAGATTTTGATAAGATTACAACTTTAAATGTAGATTGAAGACAAATACTTAGGATGAAGCTGTTTCACATTTGTAATTGTGGATTGCAAACATATATTAATGATTAAATTGTTTTCCATTTTTTAAGTTTGTGCCCAACAATACTAGTTGTTTCAGAAAAAGCAACAAAAAATAATTATTAAATTCCAAAATTTCCCTTTCTGACTTTTTCAACCTAACAAATTGCTTCTATATCAGTACAATTTCATTTTACCCAAAAGGGTTGTTTGTATTTGCTGCTTGCAATTTGGTAATTATTTTGTTAAATATTAGGGTGCATTCACACAGAAAGATTGTGCTTGCTAGAGAGGGCTTTTGGCGTTCACACAGAAAGCGAGCTTGCGCTAGCTTTAAATCTTGGGTATTCACACAGAGAGATTGCGATATTTTCTAGCAATGTATTAAAGCCAGGGTGTTCACACAGCGCGATTGTGCGAGCTTGGGCTCGCTAGAGATTTAAACAGTTGAGTTACTGAGAGAGCATTCACATAGAAAGATTTATCGCAATCCCAATTAAAGCCTAGCGCGAGCGATATTTTCTAACACATGTTTAAAGATAGTTCTATTCACACAGAAAGCGCGCGAGTGCGCGATTGTAAAAGATTGTAAATTTGATTTTAAATATGCTAAATATTTAAATTCATGCCAAAAATTTGTACGAAGTACGTACATGTATAATGTATTTAGTTTCTAATTATTATTTAATATTATCACAAAAATGGTATTATTAGTGAACATATTTGTAAAATAGGTTTTGTCCACAACATTTTTTATTTATAGCAGTTACTAGTTGAACTATAGTAACTGCAATTAATAAAAAATGTTTTGATTTCTATATTCTTAAAAATCTGCCTAAATTAGAAAAAGTTTTTTAATTCACTCGTAATTTAGAATTTCAAAAAATATAAATTGCATAGTAAGGTTTATCAAAATATTAATTAATTTAAGAAAAACAATAATTTTAATGAAGAATTTAATAGGCTGTCTAATCGCATAGATTCCATTGTATCAAATGATTTTCAGTTAGTTATTTACATAAAGATCAATTAAATTGTAATAATGTTTACATATTAAAAATTATCCATTTTGATTCGCTCCAATGCAATAAAATATAACAATGTGTAGAGAATATTATTGAATATTTTCCTAATAGCAATTAAAAGCTCGCGTTCTGTGTGAACACTCTCGTATTAATACATTGCTAGAAATCTATCGCAAGCGCAAGCTCGCTTTCTGTGTGAATTCAACTATCTTAAAACATGTGTTAAAAATATAGCAAGCGCACGCCGTCTGTGTGAATGCTACTATCTTAAAACGTGTTTAAATTACAAGCGCGATATCGCAATCTCTCTGTGTGAATACCCTCCTTTATTTCCTCTTGTTTAAATCGCTCACTTTCTGTGTGAATTCAACTATCTTAAAACATGTGTTAAAAATACAAGCGCTATATCGCAAGCTTTCTGTGTGAATGCACCCTCTTAAAAATCACTTTACTAAATGTATCCTACATACATTTCAAAACAATTCTTCATATATTACATAATGGTAATTATGGCCATAAAGTATAGAGGAAAATTAAAGTATGGCCATTATCGATAGCAAACAAATTTTGCCTCGCCATATATGGCCATACCATAAACGGCACGCCTGGTTGGAAAATATAAATTGAGGTTCATATACCAGCGATAATGTATCTTATCAGTTACCTGCTTGAAATGATTTTTTGGTACACACACTTTTTGATTCTACATGGACAATAAATTGCATAGTTAGAGACTTTTCCTTTGGTAACATGGCTTTGCTTTGATGGCTGATCATGATCATATCATTCGAAAACTTTGAGCAAACAATTTGGAAATATTTAATAGTTTTATTCAACACAACTAATGATTGAAGTTTGGATTTTACATTAAATTTTCAAATATATTTAAAATGAGATGTATGTGGTGTTCGAATACTTAGCAATAGAATGGTGGAAACCGTCAATTAACGGGTTTTCAATTTTGCAATTGCTAGAACTTTTTTCTGAGAAAAATGTTGCGTCGGGCTCTTGTGACTTTTAATGATTATTTGAGATAATGAAAATGAGAAACCAAAAAGCATCATAGGCCTCTGCTCTCATGGTTAAGCTAACTATTGTACATAATTATATTTGGAAAAGATTTCCATTAATGAAATCCATCAATTGATGATACTTATCATATTTATTTAATGTAATAGTTTAAGTAATTATACTTTATCAAAACTTCCAACTACATTCTTAAAAAGAAAAACAAAATTTTACTCTCATTATATATGTACATGTACTATAAGAACTTGTAAAGACATGTAGCACAAGAATATTCACAATATGTTCATTTTAGTCACAGTTCACGTACAGGATTGCTTGACATTTTCCACATATAGACTTGTTGCAGTTTCGATAAAGGTTCGTAGTGCCATAGCCATACTTTTAGCAATTGACAAGAATGAACAGTTGGCACGATGATTCAGGATAAAATCGTCCATTGACGGGTTTCGCCACTCTAGGTACAAGAAATCTTACACTATTCTCACACAAGCCAGTACGAGAGAGGTGCACGGAGTGTGCGCGTATGTTTTCTGCCCAAAAGGCGTTAAATCGTCATGTCAGAAATGACCATACGCAGAGCTCCACGACTATAGCGGAGGCTAATTGCTGGAAGTGTGAAGCGAAGGGATGCTACAAGTCGTACAAGAGCAAAGGTTGGTATTTACGGCATATTAAGACCTGTCACCCCAACCTTTGTAATCGAGCATTGATAGGCGACGTAGGAAGACACCAGGCTTCCGCCACCAATCTGGGGGCGTTGGAGGGGCCGGTTAGCAGTCCTGCAGGAGTTTGAACTATACTGCTCTTTGTTACTCGATTCCTAGGGCTTCAGGACCAGAACTGGTCGGTACCATCCAGTTCTAAATTTAGGACTGCGTTTGGGAGCCCCCACACTATTCTAGTGTTAATTCACTAAACGTAGCAGAATATGAATTTTAATAAATCATTCAAAATATGATAACAAATAACCTTAGTTAATTAAACGGTTTAGAGTTAGTTGATTCATGTGGAAAAATTTAAAACAAAACGTGCATTTTTTCTGTCCACTATAAAGTAAAATTCCTTAATACTCCGAGTATTCACTACTTACGCAAATCATTACACTGCTATATTTGTTATGTAAAACTTTTCAACTCATTTGTACTAAAAGCAATTTTGCCTTGCTTTTTAATATTTAAAGATAAACTTATGTAAACATTTTAAGAAGGTTTTTGCGGTAGTAGGCTTCAAAACTCTTTATATGCAGAGGTTCAAAAACTTAAGTGCGCCAAAATATGTGCAATAAATGTATTTTGGACTATATGTTTTTAGTGCACTTATTAACTCTAACAGCTACACCTATTTTTAGTTTTTACATTAGTCAAGAACGTGATAAAACTCGAGCATTTATCATCGCCTACATTGTATTTTGAAACCAATTGTCTAACAGGTGATATTCCAGTTTTAAATTGTTAACGAAATATTTCACTGAATTTTATCTGTTCCTGCAACACATCGAAACTGATAACTAAAAATATTGGGGAATTTTGAAACTTATTTATACCCTAATCCTAACTCCAACTTGATGTAGGAATTGTGTTTAATTACAATGTCTTTCAGTTTCGTCCTGAAGCTATAAAGCAACTGTAAGGGTGGGTTTTTTTGCAGTCCGGTAGAGATATTTGATAATGTCATAGAACTAATACAGGGAGAGCATTGGAAAGAAAAGCTGAATGCTTTACAGATAGTCTCGATTTACGATCCACGAGAATATTTGCAAAAGTTATAAAGAAGAACAAATCCATGCAATTGATCTTCATCCTTGAAATTTTCCTATATACAGAAATGTGCCTCTAATCTAGGTGCGTCAAATTTAATTCAAGCACCACAACGAATGTTCATGACAGCTGATCACTCGAAGAAAATAACATTTATTTGTCTATTAGTATAAAGGTGTATACCTTGGTAACTGAGTATTTTTCTTTTAATGTAGTTCTTATAAATATCTTAAAGCGTATTTTCGAGATTTCGACACATTGTTTGAAAATAATCTCATTCGAATCTGAGAGAATATAATAAATTTTTATGGTGTGAACTTGATAAATTGGTTGCTCTAGTTGTGATAGATTGAAGAGCTTGAGCAAATAAACCGGATCACATCTAGTACTGGCAATATTAGCAAAATATTAATCTAGATTAAACTTCAATTTTCAGCTAACCTTTTTTTTGCATTTTCTTAAAAAGGCATTACAGCAAACTGCTTTAGGCTAGTAACTTGCAATAATTGTAATCATATAAATGTATTATTGCCTCTCGTGAGAGCATTTTGTGAAATATCCGTTTAGAGAAGTGTGAGATCATACATTTTCTATTTAATCATGTGTTAAATTTTTCAGTCGCGTCCCAGGCCCTTAAGAGTTTGTCCTGGTTTCTTAAATTTACTTTTATTCCCTACTGAGATTAAATTTGCGGAAATTGTGCATTAATTAATCAAATCAGTACTAAATAGAGAGTTGCAGGCATATTTTAACTAAACAAATACAATATAAACTAAACAATATAATATAAAAAATAATTTATTATAATAGTCAATATTAGAGCAAAAAGGATCTCGTCATGCGATATGTTTTTGTTCTCATTGCCAGTAACAGGACTGTTCCCTCGCAACAATTGCCAAACAGGCTGCACATCCAAAAATTTTAAAAAAATTATTGGCCGAATAAAACAAAATACATTTCAAATCTTGTTCTTTGCTAGTTTGCATTTTGTCCCACTTCACTTGAAAATGCTAATAAGCCATTTCATCTATAAAATTCATTGTATTGAAACTATATTATCAATAAATTTCATTGGTTAAAAGCAAACTGTAAAGTTCCATAACGAACTGAAATCAGCTTTCGAATATACATGTATGACAAGTGCGCACATATTTGGATCAAAGATTTCGATTGAAGTGTTTCTACAATTCCTTGCTTAGATCTGATTTATGTGCTTAAATTACTAATAAGACGCAGTAATGTTCAAATCTAATGGATCCTGTTGTAATATTTCTGTTTCAGTTGCAGAGATACGCGCTTTCTATTTGTAAATACGCGCATCTTTCTCAACTTTATTCCCAACCCGATCCTATTGACTATCATAGTTTGATGAATCAAAAAACTCTGGTGAATTCACTGTTAAAATCAAATTAAATTTTAGTGTAAAAGTTAGTAAAATTAATTTCTAATTAAACTACCAATCACATTAATGCAAATCAGAAATTAGAATTACTTGATAAATGCATTCACCGGTGCTCAGTTTGATTATCCTATTCTTATCAAGAAAAATTTTGGGGTATGATCAGTATTGTCCAAAACAATATTTTGACTGTCAAAACAACCAAACTTGCATATTGAAAAGCAAGCGATGCGACAGTGTGGTTAATTGCATAACTAATGCAAATGATGAGATTGATTGCGAACTTAAAGAAAATTGCTCTATGTTTAGAGGAGAAGTTTACTGCCCAGATTTTAATCCGTTTGATACAGAAAACTACGCAAAATGTGCGAAATTCCCACTAACATGTCAGGAAAATAATGAATGCCTAGCTTTTGGCGTTGGGGATCTGGCCTGTAAATGTAAACCAGGTTGGCTATTCTGTCGATTTGTTACTGGGGAGAAAAATTGTTTGTCACCATCCCGCATTTGTGATGGGAAAACCGACAGCATTCCGTTTGGTGCTAGCAGTTCCGATGAGTGTGGTTGTAACAACAATACCTATCTTTGTCCAGGTGAAGACTTTTGCATCAATTCAGAACGTATATGTGATGGTATATATGACTGCAATACTCGAGCTGATGAAAAAAATTGTTCAGGTGGTTGCAATGACGGATATTTTCAGTGTGAATCTAAAGATAATTGTATTCCTAACCAAAGATTATGTGATAAGTATAAATATAGTGTAGTTAAAATCACATCAGATTGTCATGATGGAAGTGACGAGACTTGTGACTGCAGTTATAACATTAAATGTCCTGGAACAAATTCATGCATTGAGAAGATAAGCCTTTGCGAAGACATAAACAATTGTCAGCCAACTGACAGTGAAATCAAAGTGGTCTGTGAATGTAATCCATCAACACATTACAAATGCGAGGAAGATAATATCTGCATAAGCAAATCAAGGGTTTGTGATTTTAAGTACGATTGTCCTACTACTTTTTCTGATGAAAATATGTGTATCCACATCCCTAATATTGAAAATCTATGTCCAAGTGATTCCTATTTTTGTCCTCACCGGTTTGGATGTCTTCCATGTAAATATGCAACTTTCAATGACATTCTTTGTCCCTTCTATGTGCCAGCAGTTTTGGAATGTCTTTGTGATGAAGATGAACTCAGCTGTGAAGATGAACTAAGCTGTGACAATGGCTACAAATGCTACAAACAGGTTATTTTGTATTTGATAATTGAGGAAATGTAATTCATGAATTTTCTTCATACAAAATATAATTTTATCTATCAAAAAGGCTACATTCGATTCCAAGATGTCAATAGTGGGATTGTATTTAATTAAATTTTTAAGACTATTCAAAGATTGAATTAATTGCAAAAAATATATTTCTAACTTAAGCTTTGCATAGACAAAGATTTTATTGTAATATTCCAGTTACATGACTTACTCATACAAATTTTTTAATGATAAAAATAAGTTGAAGTGTATATCCACTTCAGTTTATAATTTGAGACATCACTGTGCAGCCATTGCCTTCCTCTATTTCTTTTGTTAGGTTGTGGACTCACATGGCTAGGTATGTTGACAAGCATAATAAAATAATTAGTCAAATAAACTTATAGGACGAACCTAACAATCAAGTGGTCGCACTCATTGCATCATTGAACACCGAAGCTAGGCTATTGGAACGGAAAAATGCATGACATTTTCTCTAATTTCCATTAACATTTAAATGCACAGACATCGCAACGAGCAAATAATTTAATGGTGTTTCTGACAGCACTATAGAAAATAACGTTATTGACATTCCAATTATAAACATAAACTGGTACATGCACCGATTACTATGTTAGTTAACATTAATTCTACCAAAGTTTTCAAATGGAAGCAAAGTATTCAACTAGCATTTGATGGCCCAAAATTATCTGGGTGAACCTTAGTCCGGCTCCTCAATAATATTAATCTTTAGCTTTTATTCAGAAATATTGCTATTATAGATTATTGCTGTAGATTATGATTTCGTTCAGCTTGATTATATTTAACAAAGCTGTTGAAACCACAAATATTGGGATTACACTAAATAGTATGAAATTGAAATTTAAGATTTCATAGTAATTTTGTAGCAATATATGATGAAAACATGTATAGAAGTCTAGCAAAACTGAAATTTGTTCACTATTCAAAAACTAAATAAGTTTTGAAGTAACATTCTTTTGAATTGGAAATTTTTTTTAAAATAATGCTTAAATACTCACTTGTTATTTCATTTAAAAAATAGCTATCAATAATTTTTTATAGTTTTTGTAGTTCTATTCAACATCATCTAAAAATGAATTTTTTAATAGACTAATGGTATATTGTATTTAGGAAAGGAAATGTGATGGCATTATCGATTGTACGGATTTATCAGACGAACTTGATTGTTCTGAACTGGGTATGTATTGATAATAGCTAATTCTAATTACATATTTTTAACAACTAAAATTTTTGTTGTAGTCTTAAGCCTGAACTCATACTTGATACTCTTCGCAGTTTAGGAACTTTAAAATACCATTTCTAATAATTTGTTTTATAAAGCAATGTAATTAGCAAACTTCGGAGCAACATCAACCATAAAAATAATAGATCTTTTCAATTCAAGCAGTTTTATCCAAAAAAATTTTGGCGTCTTCAGTCAATAATTCTTTCGAAAATATCTTGAATTTTCTGAAATTATTGTTTAAAAAAGTTTGCTACTAAATTGATGTAGTACGTCATTCAAAAATGAATCTGATGTCTATATATGTGCATTTTATTTTTTATGGGCTTCTCATATAAATCATTTGGTCATCTGTTCAAGTTTTCTAAGTTAGAATCCTCATATAGTTCAACTATATGCAGGTAGGGTAGAAATTGCGATGCTGAGAGAAGCTTTTGTGCGTAATAACCAAAATGCTTTAATTTTTTAAAAGCAATAATGTAACGAAATAATTCACTGGAGTGATAAGAGTTGGGATTTAGATAAAATTGAAATGAGTTGTAAGACCCATAGGTTTAACTGTGGTTGGTTAGTTCTGTGGGTTGGATTCTATTGGGTTCTAATTATATATTGTTTCTGTAAATTGGGTTTTTGTGTCTAAAATATAATGACTAACTATTCTTTCGTCCCACAGTTTTCTAATTTTATGCGTACGTGTTACAATATTGCTGCCACTTTGAACAGTGCAATGAAATTTAAATTTCAATCAACCGTGAAGTCTATCAATGATAAGCTCCTAATACCTAGTAATTGCCAAGTTTATTGCTTGGGAAAATGTTTTGTAAAATTTTTATTGTTTCTACATTAATGATTAATAAGAAAATATATTAATTATGATACTGTACCTTGGTTGACCAAAGAGTATTCTATCACTATTGAATCGAACATATTTTTTTTAAATTGAACGAATATTTCTGATTTTAGGAGTTTATTTATGATATTGCATTTGGCATTTGCATTTTGCGCATTTATTCTGAAAAATGATTTTGAAAGGAGTTATTTCTTTCCAAGATTCATGATGTGGTGCATTAAACTTAAACAATCTGGCGTCAGTTTTAAAGGACAAACCATTTTTATCTATCTACAAAGAATTTTCTAACAGAATACTAGCAAATTTAGGTAAATTTATTTGGGAACATATTTTAATACAATTTCTATCAAAGGGTTTTTCTGTAGCTGGGGTTGTTGAAAGGATTAATACTTTTTCTTTTAAAATTTCGATTTTTCAAAAAGATCTAAATTCTCTCCACAACTAATGTTCATGTATTTATAAGGTTTTGATCTCATGGAAGCAACAAAGATCTTTGACTGTTTCTTGATATGTGCAAAAATATTCAAAACCTCAATGGGACTTGGCCGGGTCGTGGATTTAGAATGAAAAAGAAAGAAGAAACACTCTTCAATCACGTGGTGCTCTTAGATTAAGCATACCCTTAATAGTTTTTGAGCTATAGGCAATTAAAAGTTTTTTAAGGGATTATTAATTCTTTTCTAATATCCCCATGTTTCTTAAAGTTTATATTGAATTTAATATATTTTCGTCACTGACTTGGCAACATAAATATATGAGTCGAACATGGACCAATCTTTAGATCAAGAAATCGTTGAGATTAGAGATGGGCATGTCCTAGGACTGGCTGGATTAAATATTGCGTAACTGAACATGTAAATCCACCGACAAGTGTAGTGAATACCCAAAATATAATCATTTTGGAAAATTACATTAGCATAATATTGATTGTAGTTTTTGTATGTTTTTTGTGAAAAACCTCGTCGTAGTTAATGATTTTAAGTAACCATATAAATGTACGCATATTACTGTATAGTTTTTATTCAATTGTAAACACAATCACAGCTTCCTTGATCCGACAATGTTCTTACAATTTCCTTAGATTATTCCTACAATTTATCAGATATTTACTGTAGTTCACTGTCTATTATTGAATTAGGACTGTCAATTCACTTGTATTCATCGATGAATTGAAGCACATCGTGTCACCATTTACAACATTTACACAATTCTTACAGAGGGTTTGTATGTAAATAGTGGCAGTTGTGATGGGTTCCGCATGACTTCCCCCTCAAAGTAAAATGATAGAGTGGTGTGCTAATCCAAACCTATTAACTATAGAAATACATTTTGTTATACCTATAACAATGGTATGGGTGAATTGACTCATGAACATTTTTCTAAATTGAGGAGCAAAGTAACATTGACGAAGGTCAATGTGTATTAGACATATAATAAATTGATACTTTGCGCATAACTATATAACATTCAAATCCTGCTTCGATATTGTTTGATGACTCAATCCACTGTAGCAACAGATAGAAGCATGAGTATCAGCTATTTGGATAGTTGGCATGACAAAACAGCAATAGTTATAGCTCAGGTATCAACTGGGCTTTCGTTTGATAGACATCTGCATCACTTGATATCATTTAAATTGTAGTAACTGATCTCTACTGAATTACGAACAACCCCGAAATTAGTGGAAACACTTAAGTGCTCAAGAAGTACTGAGCTGCATTACTATGATCGAAGACCATTCTGATAAGGAGATGATAAAGATATTAAACTTTGGAGAATGATATCATCGATATTAATATTATTTGTGGGGAAAACAACGTCACAAACTCTCTCCATGAGCACTCCGGTGATTTATTGTAAAATGACAGTGACTGTGATCTTCCTCCTCTCATAGGTAGGATTAGTACAAATAGAAATGGCGACTATATTCTCAACAATTTTAATTTACAGGAATACTCTACGTATACAACTAAGGATGGCACAAAATGGACTTTAAATCCACAGTATAATGGCGACAGAATACCAATGAATTATGTCATAAAGCATAAATATTTCATTTTGAAACGTGCTGATTCAGATTTGAATGTGTTCATTGAGCTATTATGGACAAGGAACCTATCGCGTATTGCTTAACTTAGTTATTGCAGAACCTCATAGGCAGGTAACACAACCATTGAATCGACTGAAAATGTGATCAAGGCTTTCCTAGGGTTTATGATAAGGATAAAAATGAACCACTTCGCATGTCTTACGATTCAGTTTTCAAACTATGAATATTTAGAGAGACTATGTCCAGAGATAAATTTTAACTTATAATGCAATATAAATGTATACAATTTGACAATAAAGAACCACGCACTGAAAGAAAAACGAAAGACCTTTTGTCCTATTCGTGACTTATGTGAGATGGCTAATTGCCAGACGTCTTTCTTTCCACATAATAGACAAGCAGATATTTTCAGGCAAGTAAAGCTGCAAATCCATTCCATATATTCCAAAAAATCAAGCAAGTTCAGAATACAATTTTGGCTTATATATATTAGCTATGTTTTGAATGTCGTCCCATACATTGGAATAATTGAGAATCCGCAGGAAAAGGGATTGTCGCAATATGTTTCCTCAGAGATAGAAGCCGGTAGGTAGTGACCACCCGACCTGTCACGGACCGGATCCGGTCACCATTAATTTCATTACACGGGTCACTTTAAATTGTGTCTCTGGTCATACTCTTCTGAGAGCTTTTCAAATCTCAACCGGCAAAAGCTCGTGACAATTACCATAGTTACAGTTGAGTGATAAAGTTAGTAGATCACATATATAGTTCAGTAATGCGGGCCAAGTCGTCTTTTTTGAATCAATGTAATTTGATAACGTAAGTGCCACAAATTTGAACAGTGCACTTAAAGGTCTAAAGATTATTCAATAAGATTTAATAAATGTTTACTAGGATATTTCTCTTTGTATTTGTATAGATTTTTATTTGAAATTGCTGTTCAATTTCCTCAATTTTTNTCATACTCTTCTGAGAGCTTTTCAAATCTCAACCGGCAAAAGCTCGTGACAATTACCATAGTTACAGTTGAGTGATAAAGTTAGTAGATCACATATATATAGTTCAGTAATGCGGGTCAAGTCGTTTTTTTTGAATCAATGTAATTTGATAACGTAAGTGCCATTGAACATTGAAAGTAGATTTTGGACACCAGCCACAACTTTGAACAGTGCACTTAAAGGTCTAAATATTATTCAATAAGATTTAATAAATGTTTACTAGGATATTTCTCTTTGTATTTGTATAGATTTTTATTTGAAATTGCTGTTCAATTTCCTCAATTTTTGCATTTTTCTCATTGGTATCTACTATTGCTAAGAAAATAAAAAGATGTAATTGTACATGCACTGTTATATACAAGATTTGGGGAAACTGTCTGTGATAATGAAAAGAAAACCCTGTCACTAACGATTGGTTGGACAGGAACTTAAATGTACAGTTTTCGATAGGGGAATATTGTGAATGTTTCAACAATTTTTTTGCTAACAATGAAGAGGATATTTTGGATGTCACTTTCTTTACAAATGAGGCATGGTTTCAAATGTCAGGCCATGTTAACTCACAGAACAGGATTGCTGAGTGTGGTTCAGAATTTAGGTCTATGAAAGAATCAAAAATTAATTTAAGATTTAATAAACATGGACTTTGGCTTAGGTTTTAGGTCTATAAAAAATAGGAATATAAACTTTTCTGACTTTAGTTAAGGGTTTTGTCCTATAAAAATATGAATTTAGATTTACTCATAAATTTAGGTTCCAGGTTTAGGAAACATGGATTTCAGAGTTTGGCTTACTGTTTAGTTCTATAAAAATAGGAATATAGGTTTTCTGATTTTGGTTTAGGGATTTGGTCTATAAAAAATAAAAATTTAGGTTATGGTTGTGGTTAAAGTTAGGTGAAGAATTGATACTGAAAAGTGAAGAACGATCTGGTGGAATGGAGAACTATCCAGGAAATCCGGAAAAAGGAAGAATTGATAGGAATTAGGGCTAGGGTTATGATAAATATATGTTTTCAAGGCAAACATTCCATGTTCTATGAAAATAATGTTACTGCGGGGGAACCAAAAATGATAACACACTGCTAATCAAACTTTGGATTTGCTAGAAGATGTTTTTATAGAACACATTATTTCAAGAAGACGGTGGCCTACCCAGTCACCTGACCTATCACCCCTGACTTTTGCATGCTGCGAAAAGCCACATCTAAAAGAACAATCCTAGAAATATCGATGAATTACAATTGGAGATAAAGAATTACATCCCATCCATTAAAACTGAAATATTATGTTTGTGTTTGTATATATATATATATATATATATATATATACTTGTGGTTATTTTCTTACTTTTCACTGCGCAAAGACTTTATGAACACCCTGTACATCAAATCACTACTTGTATGTAATCTATTTTTATAATTATAATTAACCACACAATTTCCATCCTTGATCTTCACACATTGCTGATATTCTATCGACACATAAAAACATGCATATCATGAATAATTTTACATGGACTTTTACTTATAACTTGCGTGATCTTATAAACACATTGTACATGATTTCAAATTACAGTAGAAAAAAAGTTCTATTATTCAAATTACTGACATTCTGTTTTAAAGTTATAGTATTTATGTGCATTATTGAAAGTGTCTCAATGGTTCTATGTTTTCAATATATATATAT
>CABFPE010000278.1:374866-388177 GCA_900660155.1 Hofstenia miamia | reverse complement strand
CTCTAGAAACTTTTGACTCCGCAGAAGGTTTGAATAGCACTTACATAACAGCCACAATATTCCAGAAAAGGGAATAACACAGAATTTATAACATATAGATGTAACATTGGTAATTCATCCAAGTAACAGAACTACTTTTAGGTAAGAACCAAGATGACCAATTCCTATGGCTTCCAGCCAAAGCAGAACATCCAGAAGTAAAGTGCTTAACCTATTGACTGGTGCTACCCTATTTGTCTCACTTGCTTAATTTCTATCTCAATTCAGAAAACACAAACTCTCATTTTCATTGTTATGTCTCAGCTCACTATTAAATAATCTGTAATTGCCAGATATTCGTGCTAGCCCACAGCATGGTATCATCACAGTGTTAGGTTTTATAAGTGCATGTACGTGTTGAATTACGAAAGAGAGATTTATTATTTCCTTATACGTAGCCGTATGCATAACTTAATGAGCCACAATTTGGACTGGGTAATCAACAGACCCCCAGAAGCAACGTGTCGCCCCATACTAATGAAAGCAATCCCGAATTGTCTCCGGTCTTAAGCAATAAGTTTCATCAAGATAATAAATAAATAAAAGTACAACAGCAAAGACAGCAGTTGAGAGTAGATAAAATCTATTGAACTATCACTACAGTTTCCTCGGGTTTTATACAAGTGTTTCATGATTACCTGCCTTTGTTTACAATAATCAGATGTCAATGTAGTTTAACAGGATCAAATTATTTCCCCTCGCAAAATTTAATTTGAGCAAAAATGAGAACCATTGAGGGTATGTCAAATTAGCAATAGCAACCCGAGATCGAAAATAAATACTGACGTCAGAGTGACGTAGAAATACAAAATAAAATCAACAAAAGTCCCCGAGCAACTCCACTATATACAAAAGGAATAAAGTAAACACAAAAAGAAATAAATTTATATATTAAAAGAATAA
This sequence comes from Hofstenia miamia, assembly GCA_900660155.1. NCBI lineage: Eukaryota > Metazoa > Xenacoelomorpha > Acoela > Hofsteniidae > Hofstenia > Hofstenia miamia. The sequence continues at coordinate 387,235 of CABFPE010000278.1, read as the reverse complement.
ACTAAACACAAAAAGAATAAATTTATATATCAAAGGAATAAACTAAACACACAAAGGAATAAATTTATATACCAAAGGAATAAACTAAACACAAAAAGGAATAAATTTATATACCAAAGGAATAAACTAAACACAAAAAGGAATAAATTTATATACCAAAGGAATAAACTAAACACAAAAAGGAATAAATTTATATACCAAAGGAATAAACTAAACACACAAAGGAATAAATTTATATACCAAAGGTGTAAACTAAACACAAAAAGGAATAAATTTATATACCAAAGGAATAAACTAAACACAAAAAGGAATAAATTTATATACATAAGGAATAAACTAAACACAAAAAGGAATAAATTTATATACCAAAGGTGTAAACTAAACACAAAAAGGAATAAATTTATATACCAAAGGCATAAACTAAACACAAAAAGGAATAAATTTATATACCAAAGGAATAAACTAAACACACGAAGGAATAAATTTATATACAAAAGGAATGAATTTATATACCAAAGGAAGAAACTAAACACAAAAAGGAATAAATTTATATACCAAAGGAATAAACTAAACACAAAAAGGAATAAATTTATATACCAAAGGAATAAACTAAACACACAAAGGAATAAATTTATATATCAAAGGAATAAACTAAACACAAAAGGAATAAATTTATATACAAATTAATAAACTAAACACACAAAAGAATAAATTTATATACCAAATGAATAAACTAAACACAAAAAGGAATAAATTTATATATAAAAGGGAAAAACTAACACACAAAGGAATAAATTTATATACCAAATTCATAAACTAAACACAAAAAGGAATATATTTATATACCAAAGGAATAAACTAAACAAAAATGAATAAATTTATATACCAAAGGAGTAAACTAAACACAAAAAGGAATAAATTTATATACCAAAGGTGTAAACTAAACACAAAAAGGAATAAATTTATATACCAAAGGAATAAACTAAACACAAAAAGGAATAAATTTATATACCAAAGGAATAAACTAAACACAAAAAGGAATAAATTTATATACCAAAGGAATAAACTAAACACAAAAAGGAATAAATTTATATACCAAAGGAATAAACTAAACACACAAAGGAATAAATTTATATACCAAAGAATAAACTAAACACAAAAAGGAATAAATTTATATACCAAAGGTGTAAACTAAACACAAAAAGGAATAAATTTATATACCAAAGGCGTAAACTAAATACAAAAAGAATAAATTTATATACCAAAGGTGTAAACTAAATACAAAAAGGAATAAATTTATATATCAAAGGAAGAAACTAAACACACAAAGGAATAAATTTATATACCAAAGGAATAAACTAAACACAAAAAGGAATAAATTTATATATACCAAATGAATAAAGTAAACACAAAATAGAAATAAATTTATATATTAACAAAATAAACTAAACACACTTATATACCAAAGGAATAAACTAAACACACAAAGGAATAAATTTATATACCAAAGGAATAAACTAAACACACAAAGGAATAAATTTATATACCAAAGGAATAAACTAAACACACAAAGGAATAAATTTATATACCAAAGGAATAAACTAAACACACAAAGGAATAAATTTATATACCAAAGGAATAAACTAAACACACAAAGGAATAAATTTATATACCAAAGGAATAAACTAAACACACAAAGGAATAAATTTATATACCAAAGGAATAAACTAAACACACAAAGGAATAAATTTATATACCAAAGGAATAAACTAAACACACAAAGGAATAAATTTATATACCAAAGGAATAAACTAAACACACAAAGGAATAAATTTATATACCAAAGGAATAAACTAAACACACAAAGGAATAAATTTATATACCAAAGGAATAAACTAAACACACAAAGGAATAAATTTATATACCAAAGGAATAAACTAAACACAAAAAGGAATAATATTATATACCAAAGGAATAAACTAAACACACAAAAGAATAAATTTATATACCAAAGAATAAACAAAACACAAAAAGGAATAAATTTATATACCAAAGGAATAAACTATACACAAAAAGGAATAAATTTATATACCAAAGGAATAAATTAAATACACAGAGGAATAAATTTCTATACAAAAGGAATGAATTTATTTATATACCAAAGGCATAAACAAAAACAAAAAGGAATAAATTTATATACCAAAGGAATAAACTAAACACAAAAAGGAATAAATTTATATACCAAAGGAATAAATTTATATACCAAAGGAAGAAACTAAACACAAAAAGAAATAAATTGATATACCAAAAGCATAAACTAAATACAAAAAGGAATAAATTTATATATCAAAGGAATAAACTAAACACACAAAAAATAAATTTATATACCAAAGGCGTAAACAAAAACAAAAAGGAATAAATTTACATACAAAAGGAATAAATTTATATACCAAAGGAATAAATTTACAAACCAAAGGAAGAAACTAAACACAAAAAGGAATAAGGAAATTCACATTGTTAAAACAAAGACAACTACTCTGATAGATTTCAAACTTTTTGGTAAGCTATTTTTATAATTCAATCTCAGATATTGTTTTGATTCTTAACACTTTTTGCAATATGATCTTTAGTTAGTTTTACAGATATTTCTTTTAAAAACATAATCAATTTTATTTTAATAAATTGCTTTGAATTTGCAGTCTGATGTCAAATTTATTATAGACTTTATCATAAATAGAAACATCATTTGTTTTATAATTTTTAATTGAATTTGTTTAAAAGAGTAATTGTCATGTGTTTTTTTATTGTAAATGTCATTTCGTTTTTAATAACTGCTTGTTTATTAACCATTAGTTTAGATGCAACCATGTGAAATGTATAAATACACATTGTGTTTGTTTCTTAAAGCATTGCCATCTCAACAATGATGATAAACTAACACAATAGACAAATTTAATAGTATGATATATATGATCATTATAATTAAAGTGTAGAATAAATTACATTTTTGTCTTGTCTTAAGCACATATGTGGGTTTTACCACGTATGTTTATTAAATATTATTATTAATATTTATGTTTACTTGGAAATATTTTTTGATTCCACTTTTTAAACAAGTATGTAAATGTTGGAAAGTAATACATGTAAAGTAAGTTAATGTGGAAAAGTAAAAAATGCAAAGTAAGTTAATGTGGGAAAGAAAAAAAGTGTAAAGTAAGTTAATGTGGGAAATTTAAAAATGTAAAGTAAGTTAATGTGGGAAAGTAAAAAATGCAAAGTAAGTTAATGTGGGAAAGTAAAAAATGCAAACTAAATTAGACCACATAAATAACACAAAAACTAGTAAAAGTAATGACTTCCATGACGTCAGTAAAACACCATCAGCAATATCCACAGCATCTCAGGTCAAAGGCCACCCCTCTCGACCAATCAGAAAAAAGTGTAACATGCTTCTACCCACCTCTTGACCAATCAGAAAAAAGTGTAACAGCCTTCTGCCCAATTAATACTACTTACTGGGATGCAATCTCCTGTGAGGAATAGTGGGAATCTTGCAGCTGCTGCTTGTGGCTTACTTTCCTCTCAGCCATTGCAATCTTGAACATTTGAAGCCATTCAATGAAAGTTGGATTGTAGCTGTCGACCTTTCCATTAAATTTTGGCAATGTTGCTTTGCATGGTATTGTGTCATTGTTGATGTTCTCTGGTAAAATGGAATTCTCAAAGGTCAGTTTCTTCTGTGTTTATATTTTAATTTATCATAATTTGATCAGTTACTGCTTTTGTGATTACATCAATGATCCTTTTCTTTTCATCTTCTTCATTTTCTTCATCAAAGTCTTTTGGATGTTTTTTAAAGTTGACTGGTGATGCTTGCAAATTCTTTCTCTTATCTGTTCAAATGTTACTGCATGTGTCTGTATTCCCCTTCCATTTTCCTCTTCATCCCTCTGCATCATTCTGAGTTTATGTCTCAATATTGATTCTGTCTCATTGTTTTGTCTGAGGATGTTTAGAATATCTATAGAACTTGTCTCTTGGGACATGTGTAGGGTCTATAATTTGGTGGGGGATGCGTCCATTTCTGAATGTGATTTTCTTGGAGTAGTGGTTGTTCTGCTTGTAGCTTTTTTGGTGCTTCCTCTCTTTGCTCTCATTTTCATCATTTTGATTATGATTACTAGTGGCTTGCATCTCTGAATGATTCTTTATTTCTGAATCCAATCAGGTTAGGTTTCTCCTTTGATGGTAGTACCTGACTGCTTGCTTTATTGGTGGTTGGTGTTTCCATTGCATGTTTTACATTATAGGCTCTCTGGGATATCATGGTTGCATTACTCACTTTGTTGACTTTAAGTAAGTCAGAATATGGACTTGTTGTTGGTTCCTCTTCTTTGTTCTTTAACCTGTCATGGTCACCATGTAGCATCCACTACCAAGCTTTAACATAAATTGATTAATTCCTTTTGAATATAATTCTTTGTTAAGTCTGGTTAGGGTTGTACTTGTATCAACTGCTTTTATTTTATTAATGATTGTAGTTAACTTTTATTAATATCCAATATAGTTGAATAGTATTTAGGTATGAATTGATTACTGCCATTTCCATAGTGGTTGATCTTCCATAGGGCCTCTGGCCAACTCTGATTACCAATCTTCCAACACCTAGTCATCTTCACTGCTGATGGATTGTTTCCAAATCTCAACTCAATGTAGTAGCTTATGTGTTCCCTATCCTAACTCAGTGCCACCCTCAAGGCTCAATGTAACTGACTTAACCTCAATTTGTAATGTGTAATTTATACTTGCAACCAGGCAATGTCACTAGCTGCTTAATAAATATATGTTTAGCCATTACCAAAAATACTGGCTTTAAGTAAGTTAAATAATTAATTAGATAATTTCATTCAGCTTCCTAACCTACATTTAAGTAGTAATACATGCTTGGTCTCATTATTGGTTTATTTATGGGTCTCCTACATAGTCTAGTTAATATAAATATAATATCTTACAATTGGCTAACAAGCCTTTTCTACAATTCTTATTGTGTAGATGTTGTAGAAAGAATCAAAAGTCAGCTTAATGGAGAAGAACTCCTAATTGTACCCTTAACCTAAATGCAGCCAGCTTCATGGCTTGGATCAAAGACACTTGAATCACCCCTGATGTGTGCCCTTACCACTACTAATGCATTTACTGTTTAGCTTGACATGATTTAATAATAAGCAAACCAAGTTAAATCTAAAAATAAAATTTTCAAAGAATTTACTTCAACAGGTCTTTAAAATGATTTTTCTCTATTTATAGTGTTGATTGAAAAAGTACCTGTTGATTTGCATATCAAATTATTATATGCCAAGATGACTAAAAATAGTGGAAGTGATATTGCCCCCTTCATTTTGCAAATTGTCATTGACAAGTACTATTTGGTAATGTTCTCTCTTAGTTGAATTTACAAAATTTATGATGCTAAACTTAAATTGATTTTGATTTACAATTAATATTAATTTAATCATAATTTGATGTTAATATTCTTTGAAAAACTAATCTATTTATTATTCTTTTTTGCAGTGTTAATTCTTGGATTATGCTACAACAGCACTAGGGAACTTAATGTCATGGCAAAGGATTGTAACATTGCATCTTGTAGCAGCCCTGATTCTAGTGATAATTAAATATATCAGAAAACATCAGTAATTCATCCATGTAACTAGTAACAGAATGACCAATTCATATGGATTCACACCAGAGTGATATCCAAGAAGAGAGGTTCATAAGCTTGCATGAAAAGTTGCTACCCTATTTGTCTCATTTGTTATTATCTACCTCAATCTACAATAAACATCTCAGTTGCTTTCTTATCTCTCAGCTCACTAAATAATAGCATGTAATTGCCATGCATTCCTGCTAGCCAATGACATATTATCAGTACAGTGTAATCAGTTATCAGTGCATGTTCATGTTGAATTTGAATGAAAGGTTTGTTATATCTACACATAACTGTAGCCATAACTTAATGGTGTCCCCAATTTTGCTGTTATCTCTCTGAGAACTAGATTGTCATCCCTAGCCAGAAGAGTGACTCCCAAATTGTTCCCAGAAACTTAAGCAATTATCATAGTCAATGTAAAGTTAAATATAATAATGGTAAAGAAAAGCAAACAAATTTTGAGTGAGATAAAATAAATTGCCCTTTTTCTACATTGGTTTTCATATTTATACAAACTAATAGTTATTACCTGTCATTGTTTACAATGAAAAATGAAATATCATGTTTTCCCTTGCAAAATAAATTGAGCAAAAATAACACCAAGCAAGGGGACAATGCTTTAACTTTGTAAATTAAGTTTGAAAATAAATATGTCATACTAACTTCACTAAAAGAAATCCTAATAACATTATTAAAAGAAAAATAAAGATAGGCACTGGTCCCTGAGTGACTCTACATGCCTGTGGTAATAACTGGAGAGGTGGCCCAAAAACTAATTTCTGTGTCTCTTCTACCATTTCTATTGTAAGGATGTTGTCCCAGTTGATAACTTGGGTGTATTGAGGCTTTGTGGTGATCTGCATGAGAGCTTTGCCTGACTACTTCATACTTAAGGTGGAAAAATCACAAACTTGTGAGCTGATCACTAATGGGGCAATTATGACAGAGGTTGTTTAATCTTCTTGTGAAGGCATCATAAAATTGCTTGTATAAATGAAAGCCTTTGAGTGCCACCATTAGCATCATCAGCACATCTGTGTTAGAAGTGTGCACATCACTTGCACTGATGTTGGTGTTAATATAAAAATGTATAAACACCTCCCTTATTGAGCCCATCTGAGTAGTGGGATCAACAAAAAGTGAGCAAAATTTGGTGACTTGCTGGAGTGTCATTTTCTCTGGATCCTAAACATCAGCTCATAGCATGGTTATTATTTCAATCTGTTTAGTTACATCATAATAACATGTGATAGTCTCAACATTGTTGATCCACATAAGATCACCTGCAAACTGAAAGAGTATAAGCACTCTGGGACTCATTTGCAATATCTTCTCTCTTATCTTTATTAACTGATCATGAAAGGGCTGGCCTTGTTGAAAAATTTTTTTAATAGTTAATTTTCCATCAATGAAGACCCATTCTCTGTTATCTCTTTCAATCAACTTCTCATATATCTCTTTATATTCAGACATCTGAATGAGCCTCTTAGCTTCTGAGCTAGAACTAATGAAATTCAATTTATCAGATAGATGAGCTGAGACCTTCTTTTTCCCTTCTTGACTCTCCATTTAGGTAATGCCAGGGGGTTTCAATTGCAAGGTGATGGCACACACAACAGATTTTTTGTCTCAGCATGTGTTTCTACTTCCACTGTGTCCCAAAGGCTAGCTGTTCTCATGCTAACATCGTAGTTAATATTTGTGTCACTTATTGTATCCCAAAATTTGCTGTGTAACTGATTTATCTGATTGGTGGTGATTTTAATTTGAACAGTGGTACATTTACATCCAAGGCCAGTTGTTGCACAGGCTATTGTAGAAGGACCAGCTCTTCCTTCAAGAAAATTTTTGTAAGGCACCATTTCATCATACCTAATACATCTTTTTCTTTATTTTCTACAATAACTCTCTTGAATCATTAATACCTTCAAAAACTCTTCCAGTTGACATTCAATAGTTAGAATTCATTCCTCTGAATTTTTCCATTTTGATTTTTTCTATAAGCTCCAATACAAAGGGGAAAACTGTGCTGCCAATCTTGCCAAAAGCTCTTCTTCTTTATAAAACTGTTCAGCCATTCACATCACCTGATTGAGGATTAGTATGGGAATTATCCTTCCTTCTTTGCTTACTTGGTACACTGTTTCAGTGAATTGATTATATCCACAATCTGGGTATGTCAGGCACTCTAAATTAAAAAAGACTTCTGTTTTCTTGATGACCAATTAAGTTTGAGTAACTCAAAAAATTTCATAGTTGACCCAGTGTTGCATAATCCAAAGCATAATGCTGCTAAGAAGAAAAGATTGGTTACTATCTATTTGATTATTTATTGATTATAAATTAAAAAACAATTTAAATTTATTTATCATCATTATGTTTGCAAAATGCAACCAAGAAACAATATTGCAAATTAGTTAATGTTGATGAATAATTTGGCAAAACAAATTGACTGATAATGCTAGTAGTATGAAGAGAATTGTACCCCATGGTACACTTTACCTTTGACCTTGGCAGGGATGTCTGTGATGTAATTGTATACTTTGGCCATCTGTGTATCTCTGATGTTATTGGAACATATTCTCTTTTGTTATAATATTTGTTGGCAAACACATTTATTTGTAGTCTATTGTTTAAATGTAACCAATTTTTTATTCATATTACATAAATAATTGACTGTGTATATTGGCGGGGGTGTATCTCTGATGTCATTGGAATATGTTTTGCTGGCATTGTTTTTAGTCTATTATTTAAATGTAACCAATTTATCAATACACATAGAGATATAGCAATTTTCAAAATTTAATGAAATTAGAATTGTTAAAATGTAACAATTTTTCTATTTGATATTAAATAATTTTTAAATACCATTGACATTCTATATATCAAAAAATATGTTTTTGGGAATTATATTTTATTTCTATTTTCTTTGGTAACAATACTAACTAACAATTATTTTCAAACATTGAGAAAAAGACCTGTTTCACCTATGACACTTATCAATTGCAAAAATAAAAACTTTTTAAATTGATAAATATTTCCAAGTAAAAATAATTTTTAAATACATGCTTTCACAGTTGCATACTATTGCCATACAGAGAAAACAAAAATTTATAAATAAATTTATATAAAAAGAAAATATAAAATGCAGTAGTAAATAATAAATTTCATATAGCAAATTCCATTTACAGTTGAATGAACAATGAAAATATTTGTCATAACTTCATTGTTGGATGGTGGAGAAAGATACAGAGGAATATTCCCAGACAGATGTTCTTCTTTTAATAATGTTAGTTGACGACGCTAAAACATTAAATTAATACAATAAAAACAGAAATTAAAAAAGTGACAACAGTTTTTAATCATTACATACACAACAAACAGTAATAATGGAAAACAATCATAACAATGAAAAACCATAGTTATTATAATGTAAAAGAATGCTTACCAAATAATTTTGTAGTTTTATCACAGCATTGTTCTACAAAGTGCCACATCATGATTTTTGCAGATAGTGTCTAAATTAATAGTTAATAAACAAGTCATTATAAAAAACAAGATGATGTTCACAATCAAAACACATGATGATTCACAATTAAATGTGCCACAAAACAAACAATATTTTTATTTTATGATGAAACATATATACAAACTGTCATCACATGTATTTACAAAAACAGTGTTAGACCATCTAAAATAAACATTACTGTCTTTATTGAAATGTGTGTGAAATTTTTATACAAAAGTCTATTTTCCAAGTGCAATAAATGATCTAAATCAATAATGTAAAATTTTAAACAAAAGACATATATACCTGGTTGGTACTTTTTATCAACATACAAAATCTTGAAACCAACATAGGGAACCTTGAGATCAACATAGCAAATCTTTATGATAATATGAACAAAAAATTTAGCATGAATGAGGTATATGTATCAATTATATCAAAAGAGACATCAAAATTTAGTTTTAGCAGTTGTTTATTGAGTTGTAATCTAGACTAAATGATAAAATATTATACTTGATTTCATAACAAAAACTCATATAAATATTTTAATGTATATATGAGAAAATTTTAAATGACCCATCTAATGGTATTAATCTTCATACCTCATTCATGCTAAATTTTTGTTCATATTGTCATAATGATTTGCTATGTCAATGTCAAGGTTCCCTATGTCAGTTTCAAGATTTCATATGTTGATAAAAAGTACCAACCTATATACCCCACTGTGTATAATCAATTTTTCACAATGTTCACTTTCATTTTTAATTCATTTGAATCATGGAACCTAAAGATAGGATAAAATGATAAATAACACAATTATTTTTACATACCAAACAGGAATCAAATTTGTCATTTCAAAACTGTGTAATGTGATAATTTATTTGAGATTATGTTGAAGGGAATAAAACACTGCATGCTCTAAACAAATACAGTTGTACTTTCATAATTACACAAACCAAATCAATTGTTTTTCAAGCATGGCATATGAACAATCACATATTCAAGTGGTTTGCTGTGTGGACAAGGTAATAAATAAAAAAAGGCTTTTCTTGATATGCAGACAAAATATATATTTGCAATTACAGAGAAAATCTTCAATCATGTACAGCAAAACTAAACACATTGTTATTAAAACAAATTACTTACTTATACTACCATTATTGTGAGGACTTTAACAACTTGGAGGCTTTTTTTCAATAATTGATTAGAGGCATATAGCAGACTTTTAATCAAAAAATCTAAAAAATTATTAATTGCAATATATAGATTAATAATCATACTTTAGCATGAGGTGAAACAAACAGCAGAGTCTTTCATGTGAACATCATTTTTCTTCATTAAAGTATCAATCTAAACAGATATAAATATACAAATAACAAAATTGTTTATACCATGGATAGAAAAACATTCTTGTGGGGAAGTGGTGAAACATCATTATCAACAATAAAATCTAGGCAGAGAAAATATTGCTAAGTCATAAACAAATTTTTCCTTTACAATATACAAAAATTCAAATTGATTACAGAAGCAGGATAAGGTGTTGATACAAATCATTTTACATGTCTGATTAAAAATTATTAAAATGTGTAGAAATTAAATTTCATATAAATAAACAAGGTCTCTTTGCACTTGTAGATGGTACATCAATTGAGTCTAAACAACACTTATTAAAACACATACAATAAAATTTTTTAAGACCTAAATTAGGACTTTCTGCATTTATGGAGGCATTTTCAATAGCAAATTTTGACATTGATTGTGTAATATCTAAATGAAAAATTAGGAAATACATGTAAATTCAGGCTATACCTTTATGAACACCAGATATCTCTTATCATTATAGGTTGTTAGTGTAGAATCACTGGGGTGTGATTCTAGTGAACTCAAAGAGAATACAGTTCAAACTATTTCTATTTACAAAATGCTTTCGGCTTTATATATACAATATTTACAATATGTACAAATATTACAACTACCAGTCACTAACAAGAAAAGCGCGAGGTCTGGCCGATAAATAGTAACAACTACCAGCGATGCTACATGCCACCCCAGGCCAGACTCAGCAACTTTTCTTGTGTGCCCAATGGCGGAGGATTTGGCCCAAAAGGATCCATTCAACAGCTCTTCACTCAAACATGCAAAAACTAAGGCGTAGGATTGTCTGACCCGTATTGATTGTGTTAATCTTGTGGAGAGGCATCAGATTTAACCATTGAAACCATGTCAATCACCAATTGTGGCCAGCAATGACTGAGAACAGCAAACTAAAAACCATCATCTTTGCAGCATCATTACAAGCTCCTTGCTCAAACATGCAAANTTCTTCATTAAAGTATCAATCTAAACAGATATAAATATACAAATAACAAAATTGTTTATACCATGGATAGAAAAACATTCTTGTGGGGAAGTGGTGAAACATCATTATCAACAATAAAATCTAGGCAGAGAAAATATTGCTAAGTCATAAACAAATTTTTCCTTTACAATATACAAAAATTCAAATTGATTACAGAAGCAGGATAAGGTGTTGATACAAATCATTTTACATGTCTGATTAAAAATTATTAAAATGTGTAGAAATTAAATTTCATATAAATAAACAAGGTCTCTTTGCACTTGTAGATGGTACATCAATTGAGTCTAAACAACACTTATTAAAACACATACAATAAAATTTTTTAAGACCTAAATTAGGACTTTCTGCATTTATGGAGGCATTTTCAATAGCAAATTTTGACATTGATTGTGTAATATCTAAATGAAAAATTAGGAAATACATGTAAATTCAGGCTATACCTTTATGAACACCAGATATCTCTTATCATTATAGGTTGTTAGTGTAGAATCACTGGGGTGTGATTCTAGTGAACTCAAAGAGAATACAGTTCAAACTATTTCTATTTACAAAATGCTTTCGGCTTTATATATACAATATTTACAATATGTACAAATATTACAACTACCAGTCACTAACAAGAAAAGCGCGAGGTCTGGCCGATAAATAGTAACAACTACCAGCGATGCTACATGCCACCCCAGGCCAGACTCAGCAACTTTTCTTGTGTGCCCAATGGCGGAGGATTTGGCCCAAAAGGATCCATTCAACAGCTCTTCACTCAAACATGCAAAAACTAAGGCGTAGGATTGT
>CABFPE010000278.1:326953-372389 GCA_900660155.1 Hofstenia miamia | reverse complement strand
TTTTGCAATGGCATAACCTCATTAAAAAATTTTTAAGGGAATAACATTAATAAAACATTGATTGTGCAGTTAATAATGCTCTCATCAACTTGATTAGGATTCTTTTATTTCTACAGTAAATATGATTTGGAATCATACTGTGAAGTAAAAACATTTGGTGAAATATCTTGGGACAGAAAACTTTAATTATTTATTATACTTCCAACAATTTTTTATTCATATCTGTCTTCCTGATTAATGTATTGTTTGGTAATCATTTTCTTTCTACTTCAAATTGTAATTGATAAAAACCAATCTATAGCACATGTATCCCACGCTCTATTTGGTGCTTTTCACATAAACAATGCTAGGATTACTGCCATTCTGATTTTACTTCTGATCAAAGTTGTGGTCTGATCCTTAAACAAGTATAGTTTATCAGAATGCAGCATGGCCAGTCTCCCAATGAAAGCTATGTTCCTGGAGCCTGACCACCAGTTCTTTCAATAACAATGCAATAGAATAAAACAGGCGTTTTTCTTGTTCATGTTTTCTGTAGCTTGCTTCAATATCACCCTGGTTCTCAAAGTGACCACCACATGCTCCACTGACAGGATATCAAGCCTTGCACTGTTTTGCAGTCTGCCAACTAGCTGCTTCTGAGGCTCAATTAACACTTCATGGCAGATTTTTATCAATAACTGTTGAGAACAAGTCACTGAGCTCAATGTTCCTCATTTTGGGAATTAACCTTTTGGATGTGATAGTGTAGCATAATCCTATGTGTTGTCAAAAATAGAGAAAGAATTGGAACAATTAAGATTTAATTGCAATAATAATTAATTGTAAAACACATGGTTATTATAAATTGATTATTTGTAAAAAATTATGAAAGCAGTATTTGATATTAATTTGCTCAGCAGTATTTGACAAAAATAAATAGACAAAATCATGCAAACTAATTAATGCTGATGTGTGTAAATAACAGCAGAGAAGGAAAAACCAGGAAATTGTCAAACTGTCAACAACATTGACTAACAGGTACTAGCTGAGTATTTGATTGTTTACAAATATTAGATATAAACATGCAGTGATTGCTTTTATAGATAATGAATGAATTTTGCTGGATTTACTTTGTTATTTTGTCAGGTTATAGTTAAATAGAAAGCTAAACATTCAAGCACTAGAGTAATGTAAGGAAAAATAACAAGCAAAAGCATCAAGGTTGCATGATCTCCTTTTAATTACATAGTGAGAATAACAAGAACAATCAATGCACTAAATTAATAGGATTATCACACACACACTATCACTGAAACCACTTTCCACACACTGAGAGAACCATTGGTTTCTATGGTCATGTCCAAGTAGTCTGGAGCTGTTACCAAAAAAGATGTCTTCTGTTATGCATCACTTGAAGTCAGGTTTTGACTCATTACCACCTACTGCTCTCAATCTAAATAAACCATGGTTAAGCAAGACACTCATGAACACTGAGTCTGTGTTAATTTAGTTAATGAATGGGGCAACCAGATTAGATCAAAAATATTCTGGGATCTGTCACACCTGACATATTGCCTATACTAATGGAACTTAACAAGTAAATTCTAAATTGTAGTGAATTAAGGGTTGGCAAGTTTCTACAATAGTGCAATTTCAGCTGAGAAACCAGTTCAACAGACACACTTGGATGGACAATGCATCTTTTAAGCTTGATTTTGATGAGCAGAAACCTTCTGATTCCACTGGCAATGGTGTTAGGCATTATAAAGCACCTTTTTCTGCTGCAAATTGGATGGTTTTTAAGATTTCATTGGTTTCTCTTCTGATTTTGTAATAGTATTTCTGTTGTTCACATGTCTTTTGTCTCTTTCTTTTCATTTTGATAGTTGAATGAGCTTCAGGTCCATTATGCTTTGAATGTTTCTTTGAATTATCTTCTGAACATATGCATGAGAATACCATATAAAATTAAAATTATTGTTTATTCTCCACTCATTGATATTTTGTTTTTTCTACCCATGTTTTCATACAAAGGAATAAATTATAAAGCATTATTTGTTTATATATTTTATTTATTCATTTTCTGATTGACTGGGATATAAAAAAGATTTAAAATATCCCCCAATTCTATGTCTAGTTCATTCTTATGTGAATTACTGAGGAGGCTGTTGCCCCCTCTAAATTTAACTTTCACAATAAATCTCACTTCATTTTAAATTTGAACCAGTAAATATCCTTTTTTTTAGTTAATATAGTGGGCAATAAATGCAACTTGTCCCCCCTAACATAAATTCATCCTGCCATCCTGCTACTTTGATGTCAAATTCCTTCAGCATTAATGGGGAATTTGATCATCTGAGAGTTCTAAATCATTTCATCAAAGCAGTCATTTGCATTGACATCCCTAAAATGACAATGTGTTGGCAATTGATTAAAATTCACAAAGAAAACCAACTATTGTTTTATGAGGTTTTGTTTTCAAATGTTGAAAAGATTGCTTAGTGAAACAATATTGTATTTTTAGCAACCCTGTATTTGCATAGCCACCAATATTTATGAGAATGCCAAATTGTCTGTTTCAGTAAGATAAGTAATTTTCTAAAAGGACCATCCACAAGGTTTTCCACAATTATATAAGCAGCATTTATATAATTACAATTATAACTAGGCCTACAACATAACACAGAAAGAGTCATTCGATTTCTTTACTTGTAACTTAAATGATTAAGAGAAGAACTAAATTATAAAATATTAACATGTGATCCTTAAAATTCTACATCAACTAGTTAATTGATATGTATTAATGATAGTAAAATATAAATTCATCTTAATTATATTTGATTTCTCAAAGAGAGAACCATGATAAATGTGTTGATATTACTTATATATGCCTAGTGACCACTTTTGGATTTCTCTATTGTGGCATAAACTAGAATGCAGACCAAATGAGATTAGAATGCAATAGAAATTTAGCATGATTTATGATTGTAATTTTGTTGTTACTTTTTTCCAATGAATTATTATAAATATTTATTGATTGACTTTAATATTTTTGTGTGTTCCTAATCTATACATCTTGTTTTAATTTATAATATAGGCTTGGTGCATAAGTCTTTTTGTTTGTTATTTAAATTTCTAAGCCTACAATAGTATCTTATTTTAACCTTATAGGCATATTCTATCTCGTGTAATATCTACTAGTTACTACTAACTACTAATCCAAAATACTAATCCAAAACTGCTAATCCATATTATTGATTTTTGCAATGGAATTTACTCAAAGCNTCTTGATTTTAAATGATAACAATAAGCATAAAAATCTGCCAAATTTAACAAAAATTTAAACTTTTAAAGTTAAGTATAATTTTGAAATAATACTTTTTTAAATCTTAAAGAATCTCTTTTGCTCAAATGTAACTTTTTTATCTCACAGATAATTTGAAGGGGTCCAAATATTCATGAATAAATTATTTTGAAAATTCGCTTACCAAGTATATTATAATTTTTCACAAATTTAATATTTCAAAAAAGCTTTTTGCAATTCCGTTCTTTATATAAAAATGATCTAGTAATCAAAATAATGAAGTGATTTCTATTTGCAAGCATTTGCTTGAATCTTAAATTATCACATTTTTAGTTGCTCAAATTAGTATTAATGGTTGTTTTTATGATTTTAATGGTTGCTGCAACAACCAAAAGTATGAAACAACCATAAACAGCGTAAAAACAACCAAAATTGTTATCTTGGTAGTGACCACTTTTGGATTTCTCTATTGTGGCATAAACTAGAATGCAGACCAAATGAGATTAAAATGCAATAGAAATTTAACATGATTTATGATTGGAATTTTGTTGCTACTTTTTCCAATGAATTATTATAAATATTTATTGATTGACTTTAATATTTTTGTGTGTTCCTACTGTATACATTTTGTTTCAATTTATAATATTATATTTACTAATATTTTCTATTTATTTTACATTTTGCAAAATCAGAATTGTTAAAGAAACATGTTTGTCTTAATGAAAAGTTTAATATCCTGTTTGTAGAGGAGCAGCATGTGTAACCAGAAAAGCTGAAGAGTCTTTGATGTTTGTCAAATATGCCAAGAGTTAACATATTTCATCCTCTTTTGTTTCAATAATGCAGTTTGAAATCACTTAATTTCTCCTTGACAACAGTCTCCAATTTGAGCTTATGCACCACTACTGCTGCATTCAATTCATGGTCAGTTAATAATCAAACATTTTGGAGTTTGAATAAAGTCTCATCAAGCAACATTTGTATGCTCAATTATATCTTAACTCTGACTAAACTATGACTGACCAAAGGTTGTCACAAATTTGAGAAAGAGCTCCCATTCTTGATCACTTTTTGATGAACTTGAAAATTAATAAAAAGTTTGGTGCAGGTAGTTTTGTCCAGAATCAGGTTTTGTAATGTAATATTTTAGCTGTGCTATGTAAAGCTACTCTGTAAACTACAACATTCCTGCAACAGAAAAACCAATATCAGTAGTGAATCAATAAAAATAGAAACAGCCTTATTTAGCAGGTCTATGTTAAAAAATTGAATTAGCAAAGTACAAGCTATTCAGATAATTATTTCCCAATTGTATCATCAGCTTAGAAAAACTAATGAACATGAGAATTTATTTAATTAAAGCAAAAATAATTAAAAATAGAAATATATCATTCACTACTATAAGTTTGATTTTATTTACAATGTTGAGAGTGTTCTGTAATATTTTTGAGTTAAATATAAAAATCACATGGACCTATCATATTGCTTAAATTTGAGAGGAGAGAACTATTAAATAGATCAGGGAATTTGAGAGAAAAATTTCAAGATTATAATCAGAATATTTGAAAAATTATGCAGGATAATATATCCTTAGCATTACTAAGCAGTTCAAACCCATAGGTAATGTCTGGTTCATAATTGATACCTTTATAACTATAGAGTTTGTATTACTAACAAGAAAAGTGCGAGGTCTGGCTGATAAATAGTAACAACTACCAGCGATGCTACATTAGCACTACTTTTGATAGAGATATCATGGTTATGATTTCAAATCATTACCATTTCTCATCTCAGAATGCGTTTGAAGATGTCAAAATTCATGATCTTTTTCACAATATCCATAACACCCTATTTGCACATATATCTTGGACAAAATACATTTGTGATTTTAATGCCACCATCTGTGTTAGTATTCTTTCATCTTTAAATAAGTTTTCTTATTTACCTTGCTAAATAATGGTGAATCTTTCAGATAATTTCAGAAGTCAAAATGGCTGGCTATTGCTGGCAATTCATTATACAATATTTGCCCTTTATTTCATACAGGAGAGAGTACATGTTGCTGTATAATAGGGAAATTTGATTCTTAAATGCCTCCTTCATGATATTATAGTGGAATCAAAACAGCTGCAATTTGGATGTATCTAAAATGACCAATATAATTTACTTTTTCCACTTGATTTCCATATGTGTTAACATTAACTGCACTAGATTTTCAGAAATTATATTGAATGAGTTAAATTCAGGATTTTTAATCAATTTTTTTGTAGCCTCCTGATCACTGACAAACTTCCCAAATACTGCATTTGACATTAATTTATAAAAATTCTTTTCAAAGTCATTCTTGGCAGCTTTTCTTTTCATTATGCTTAAATCAATGTAGGGCTTTAAAAATTGTGATTGCTGGAACTGCAATGCCTGGTGGAATTCTGTCACTTTTAGACAATGTGGAATATAACATTTGAGGATCTCATAGTGCACTATATATTCCTTTTTGTTAAAAAATGTCTGCATTAATTTTGGCACTTTTCCTGTCTTTAAATTTAATGCAGATTTTATATGTCTTTAGTATGGTGACAGTAACTCATCACCCACACACATTTTATAAGGCGCCAATATGTAATCAAAGTGTTCCTCATGTAGATGAGAGGGATAATGAAGGTCAACCATTACTAAATAGCCTCTATCTGCCTCTGACGATGTTGCAAGTATATTTTCCAGACTCTCATCTGTCCAGCATAGACCTCCAGTGGGTAAAAACTCACACATAGAAGCTCCATAGAGCGAATTCATGTCTTAAAAGAGAATATATTGACTCTTTCCCACTATCATAGTCCTTCACCATGGGGTTGTTAGCTTTAAAATAATGATCTGAAAACACCCAACACATGCCTCCTTTAATCCCAGATTCAATAAATTCTAGTTTTTCAATATTGGCTTGGAAATGGGATCCAATGATGTCTACATATATTTTAGCTGTAAGGAAATGCACAGGGTCATGCTTGTAGATTTCCATACTTTCCAGTCTAAATTCTCTAATGACATCAGTGTGTCTGCCTCCAAATAATTATTAGAATAGTCTTTGAGCATCTGACAGCCTCATTTTACCCATGTATGTTCACATTCAAAGTCCAATTCATCTTGTGTTATAGAAATCTTCCCAGTCAATCTATTTTTCCAGTGCAGCAAGTCTGGAAGCTGTGTATCATTAAATTTTTCAAAAACTGTCTAAATAATCATAGCATAGCACCCCTTTCCCTGTGCTAAATGACTCTGCCTTTTCATCATTCATGCCTGCACATAAAAATTTATAATTATCACTACCAATGTTCTTTGTTAGGTTGGAGAGACTATCTGTTATAAACTGATAAGAGTCTAGAAATCATAATTCTTCATACAAGCATTTACTAACACTGTTTTTATCTTTAATATTTCATGGGAATTGATAAACTAAGTGACAACATGTTTTCACTAATGCAGGGAATACAACTTAATTTTTCACCTTTCCTCAATTTCAAGATATTCAATAAAATATGGAATTAATAATAGGAAGCATTACGTATGTGCAAATGTGGGGGTGAAATTAGGCAATCTATTAAACACATTAGAGTCACTATGGGCAACACCTCTAATTTTACCACTATAGTGACAATGATCAATAACTTTTTTTGATGTTGTTTCAAATGACTTTTCACAAAAAACAGAGGTAGTTGCATTTGCTAGCATTGTGGTAGGTTCACCATGTGTAATTTGAAGTGCATGATTCTTCTGCTGAGCCTCAAATGAGTCATGGCAATTTTTCTAAGGTGGTCCTATGCATTCAGCATGCATTCTTTTCCCAGAAAAACTTTGGAAGAAAGATGATCCTTTGCCATCATATTTTGCAATGCATATGCCTGAAGGTTTCTGATTTACTTCTTGCATTATATAACTGATTGAATGATTAGGTGCAGGACTATGCACTTTTTCTGAAATTGTTTCTATATCAAATGTGGCCATTAATGGTAAAAAGGTTTTTGCTACATAATTTTTCAAATTAATTTTCTCTGATTGACTGGGAAATGTAATTTTTGGTTCTATGGATCCATTGCATTTTTTCTGATGTTTTGCCAAATTTTCTTTATTAACAAAGCCAGACAAACATTTAGGACACTGTATACCATCAAGCATATTTTTGAAAAATTTTAAGCAGGCATTAAAATTGGTAATGGCCACATTTGCCTATTTCTTTCCTCTTCAATTATCATCAAATTTGCAGTTTTTTCATAGTGCTTTTCTGACATGTAGGCTTGTACAAGGGTTTTATCATCATTTAATGCTTAGACATTAATATTGATTTCATTGAGATCATAAAAAATGCAGACATCATTTACAGACAGTAGAAATGTTAGACCATTATAATCCAGTGTGTGTTTAAACTTGTTTAAATAATATGGACGTCTTCTCTCTTTAATTTCAGGGTGTAGACAAGCCAAAACTGCATACAAAAAACATTCACTTGATTCACCAGTATTTGGGTTTACCAAAAAGTTGCTATGTTTTAAATAAATGTACCAGCACAGGTTGGACAATATTTTGCAATTCACAACCCTACATTATTAATATTTTTAACAACCCACCCTGAACCATTGTGTGCATACATGGAAATGTAGTTTGCAAGCCCATTTACCATACAAGAAAATTTTGCCTCACATAGACTTGTATGGAACACAAAAGATGGTTTTCTGGTTAGCTATATGATGACACATCTTTCTTGACTACCCTCAATTCTTGCCAATTCAACTTTAGCCATCAAATAAACTTGGCAGAGAAATGCTTGGAGACATCATCCTTAATAATTCTGTAATAGACTGGTATGCCAAAGAAAATGGTGCATAATATCAACAGCTGTTAAAGGCTTTGAAATCATGCAAAACTATACTTACAAGCAACATTAGTCTTGAACATTTCAATATTATTAACAGATGGTGGTGGCAATAGTACTTCATGAACAGTAGACATGTGCTCATTGTACAAATTATCACAGGCAAAGAAAAGTTTACAAGTATAGCATAGATGCACCTGTGTTTTTTATGTCTACTATTTATGTGCTTTTGGAGTGCTATGGGTTTGTGGTTGGTATATTTACATTGAGTGCATACAAATGGAGCAGGAGTTGTGGGACTAAATAAAATTAATTTGGAGAGGAGGGCAATTACATATATCAATCACATTATTTTTTAAAATACAATTGTTTAACAAAAGGAATAACATGCATCATTCAAATGGGAAAAGATACATACAAACATTTTATATCAATAATGATTAAAAACATGTATTAGTATATACACTAATTAAAAAATAATTTTAAAACTATAGTAAATACAAACAAAATGTACTCACGTGGTATTGGAGGGATTTGAATGTTGACCAGACCCTTACTGAAGACTTGTTTGAGGCTCATAGATAGCCATCAAACAGTTTACTTTAGTCTCAAAATCCAGGGACCAAGGCTCAAACTCCATGGGGTGGGAACACACAGAAGCATTGTCATCATCAGACAAAATGTTAAATCTAAATGTATGTATAAACACATTGAAAAAAATGCAATTTAATAATGTAAGTAAAAAACAAATACTTACAATTCAGGATTGAAGGGAATATCACAGGGATCCTTGTACATATTCTCTTGGATGACTTGTTCAAATTGAGCATTCCACCCAGAAAGAAAGTCTTGAGGATTGTTGGTTGAGTTAATTTTAATATAAGATTCTATGTTAACAAATAATTGAATGAAATTTTCAAATGCATTCTACAATTTATAGATGCCATTTGTTTACATTTCAAGATGTTTATCTAATAATGAAAATTAAACTTGATAAAAAGATTTCATGAAAAATATTACATAGCGCACTGGTGAAAAACATTAAATAAAAACATTTCTCACAAATATATAAATTAATTACTAATCCATATATTATGAATAATAATATTTTATGAACTCACTATATTTAAAGCAGAAAAATGATGTCTGTGAGAAGTCTAGTAATTTTGTGATAACATGCTGTCTACAAACAAGTGGCTTTTACATCCTCATAAACATTTGCTTATTTACCATTTAATTATCTTTGAATTGTATATTTAAGAATTTTGTTATAATCCAATAATAGATTTCATATACTTTGTAAATATCCTGGTAAAGCTGATATTTGACTAACTAAAATTTTCCAGATTTTCACTCAATAGTTTTTTACTAAATAATTGACAATAAATCAGTCAGTTTATATTTAAATCCATAGAAGTAAAATACATATTGTATAAAAGGAAATGTATGGAAAGACAACAGCATAAATTTGATAGTAATATTATTATTAGCATATATGTACATTGCCAAACCTAAAACATAGCCTATCATAAAAACTCTATGTGCATAAAATTCAATGGGTATCAGTGCAATCGTTCACAGGAATATGGTTTATCCATATTGTGACTAGCTGTGAATATTGGCAAACATGATGTGGTTACATTTTCTAACCTAATGGGTATGGTGACAATGTTCACTTGCTCATGGCTGAGGTGAACGTAAGACTTCAAACTATTTAAAATAGTAATGTAAGTTTTTCCCTGCCTAACATGACATAAATTGGGCAAAAAATTAACTCCTTTCTGGTATTTCCTTTTCTGTCCAGCAATCATTATAAATGTATAAATGGTTGCTCTTGTCCAATGTCATGCTTTGAGAACAGCAGAATTGGCAAGCTGGAAACAAATTTCTTTGTCAGGAATCGTAGTTCTTTGATCAAGATAGTATTATTACCATAATTGGTTACACATTCATTTCATTCTAAGAAGTCACTACCCAAAATGATGTCATAAGGCAGAGTTTGATTGTTAGTATCAACAACCAGGTCTACTTGAAAACATTCTATATTAATTCAAAACTCCACATCATGGACCTTTCCTTTAAGTGAGATTTTATTCCCTGAAGCATCTATTAAGCAAATTGCTAAAAGGTCTAATGCGTCCCTACTCACACATAATGAGTGGCAACATTCATCACTGATTATTGATGCTGATGCTCTGGTGTCCACTGTAGCATGCACTAAGCTTCTATTAACTTTGATAGGAATCACATTCTTCCTCATGATATTGGTGATAAAAAAACATCTTTTTATAGCATCATCCAACAAATTAAGCTGCTAATGAAAGAAAGTCAGTAAAAGAAACTTAAGATAAATCTAAAATGTGATTAGAAATATATTATAAAACTTATTATCAGCTTAAATTTGTTTGTATTAGGCAACCA
The DNA here is from genome assembly GCA_900660155.1 of Hofstenia miamia. Lineage (NCBI taxonomy): Eukaryota > Metazoa > Xenacoelomorpha > Acoela > Hofsteniidae > Hofstenia > Hofstenia miamia. Next base: position 361,818 of record CABFPE010000278.1, on the reverse strand, counting down.
AGAAATATCAGTGTAATTGATTAAGAATTAGTATTTGTCAAACATATTAATTTGGCAAAAATTGGGTGAATTTGCTTCCATTATTTTTAGCCATATTTGCAGATCATCAATTCAAATTTTGAAATCAACAGGTACTTTTCAAGTTAATTATAAATAGATTCAAGTTCATTGTAACAGTTGATAAAGAAATTTCTTTGGAATTCTGTCATTTATTTTCTACTATGGTTTGATTACTTAATAGAATGTCAAGCTAAATGATTGGTGTTTAGTAGTAGTGAGGATCCATCACAGGAATGATTCAAGGTTTCTTGTGCCAAGCCATGAAAGTGGTTAGGAGTTTTTGTTTTCATTTAGCTGACTATTGATCATTCTCTTACATATATTAACAATAACGAATTCAATATACAGATAATAAGCCAAACTTAGGAATTTATATTTACAAGGTTGTAGATCTAAATTAATGACTATAATGTGACTGATAATGTGACTGAGCATGTATTGATTATTACATGTAGGGTAGGAAGCTGCTAGATATTTAATTATTTTACTAAAGCTGTAGAAAAGTTAAGCCAAACACTAATTAAATTAATAAGAGTGGCAATGTCAAGAATAGGCGGAAAAAAGTAGAGAGAGGTAATTGATTTGTTAGAGTATTTCTATAATAACTCAGTACACTCAACAAAGGGGATGACCCCTTTAAAACAATGTTTGGCAGAGAAGCTTCAATGCATCTGTAAATGCAATATTCTAATTACAGCAAAAGAGTGGATAACAAATGTGTGAAACAACTAAGAAACCAAATCATAGCAATTCATAAGATGATGTGCCTCAACATCAAGAAGTCAGCCATGAGACAACAAAGCAATTATAATAGAAAAGTCTATGGCCAGGCGCATAAGGTAGGAGATAGGGTATTTACATTCACAACAACAAAACTAACTGACACAAACCAGGTTCAGAAACTAGAAAACGTATTGTCTGGGCCTCACACTATAATACAGACATTACCAAACAATGAGTACATGTTAGACAATATTAGACTATTACATTTTCAAAACTCAAGAGAGCAACAGCAGGTCATCAAAGAAGCAAAGATAGATAAGAATTTTGAATTTAAAATAAACTGAGTTAACAGTAATGAAATAGTATATAATATGAATGATAATAATAATCAATGACTTTATTTAGCCACTGAAGGTATACACAACAAAAAAAATAAAAATAAAAACAAGTCAAGTTTTACAGCAGTGAGGACAGTCACAGGAGATGAAATAGGAACAAATCGAAGAGTAGGTGAAGTTGGAGAAGGGCTCAGCAAAGAGGAAAGCCATCAAAGGTTTCTTGAAGCTTGGTGGCAGGGAAAAGAAATCAATCACTGTTGGAGGGTTGAGAGTCAAGATGTAATTAGCAGCAGTACAAGCACAATTGAAAAACAAGTGAAGGGTGCAATGTTTCCTTGTACAATGAATGTAGAAGGTGACCACATCATCAGAGCAAGTGCTGCAGGAATTAGAGAACTTAATGAAATCAAAAGGATCAAGATCCAATTTGTGAGTCAGTAGTCAATTGAACAGAAGGAGATCACTGGCATGGAAGTAGAGTGACAGTGGGAGAGTTGAGAAATTCAGCAGAGCATCTTTATAGGCCAAAGAGGAAATCCATTTGTAAGCCACAAGAAGGCCACCAACAGGGAGATATCTAGAGAAGAATGGCATGAGGAATGGACTTGAACAAATAGAGTTTCATCATGGACAAGGTATTAAAAGGGACATTACAGAAAAGAGCAAATAGTGAGAAATTAGCTTTGCAGAGATGCAAAGACATGTCCAGTCCAATTTAATTTATGAATGATTTAGATGGTTTAACTGAGGAAGACTTTGATGAAGCATTCACAGTGGACATTGGAAATGGAAGTTTAGGAGAAAGAGTACTGCCACAAAATGCAGCAAGAAATAAATATATATACATATGATCCTGAAATATGGGACTTAAATTTACTAACTGAATTTAGGAGAATAGAAGAACATGATGCACCAACAATTGAGGAAGAGAGTGTGACGCAATCAGAGGTCAGAGGAGCTCTCAACAATTAACAGGATAAGGAGGATAAGGAGAAGTTCTCAAATCAGACGTCAATTCAAGGGCCAATTCAATGGCAGGGAGAAAAATGGACATATAGCCTCTCCCACCAGTGATCTGCAAAGCTGATTCAAGTGCTTGCAAAGAATTGGTGAACAGCAGCACAACTTTACTTCTGAAGGTCCATTTTACTGATTCAAGGGTGGTGTGACAGCTGGAGTTCCAGGGGAAGGTGTAAGTGGGGGAAGAACCATAATGATATGGAAGTGATTCAAGGCTGACATTGTCACAACAGAACTCACAATGTAGCATAATCAAGGCATAATGCTGCTAAGAAGAGAAGATCAAAGGATTAGTCAGAATTAAGATCAAATTATGATTTATTGATTGTAAACAATTTAAAGTTAATTATCATCATTATGTTTGTAATGTGCAACTAAGAAACAAGATAGCAAATTAGTACTTGTTGGCGAATAATTTGACTAAACAAAGAGAGCAAAATGCTTCCATTATTTTTAGCCATTTTTGGCAGACAAATAAATCCAAATTTGAACAACAGGTACTTTTTGAATTTAACTATAAATAGAGTGAGAATCAATTTGGAAACTGTTGAAGNGTAGGTAACCATGTTGAATTTAACTATAAATAGAGTGAGAATCAATTTGGAAACTGTTGAAGTAAATTCTTTGAAAGTCATTTCTTTAGATTTTATTTGGTTTGCTTATTTATAAATCATGTCAAGCTAAACAGTAAATGCAGTAGTAGTGGCTTGGGCACACATCAGGGGTGATTCAAGTGTCCTTGATCCAAGCCATGAACCTGCATTTACATTAGGTGTATGAATAGGAGTTTTGCTCACTTTAGCTGACTATTGATTCAATTATTTGCATGTATTAGATAATTGATTATCAGAGAAAAGGCTAGGAAGCCTACCAAAGGTTATATCAATATTACATTGTCTAATTAGGTGACCTATAAATAGATCAATAAAGTGACCATGCATGTACTACTATTTAAATGTAAGGTAGGAAGCTTCAAGTAAATAGTTACTTTATTTATCTATGCTAATTAAAGCTGATAGTTTTTGGTAATGGCTGAAGTAATATTTATTAAGCAGCTAGTGACACTGCCAGGTTGTGAAGTATGAAATTACTCATTACAAATTGAGCTTAAGTCAGTTACATCCAGCCTTGAGAGTTGCACTGAGTTAGGATAAGGAACACATAAGTTACTTCATTGAGCTAAGCCGTGGAACTACTCAAACAGCAATGGAGGCACACAGATGTTGATTGGTTCAGAGATCAGAGTTGGCCAGAGGCCATAGTGAAATCATGGAAAGGAACTGTGACATTGGTGTACCTAAATAGTGCAGAGTTACTCAGAGTTAAGATGAATTAATTATAATGTATCTCAGTCAGAGCAGAGAATTAATATCAGTGCATCCATACCCACATACAACAAGAAACAATGATTTAAAAGAATAATTATAACAGTTCAGCAAATGAAAGAGATGAGTCTGGTGTTATATATATATATATATATATATATGAAATATGCATGAGGTGCACTCAAGGCAATACACAATATCTGCATCATCACCAAATTTATTTTGAAAATAACATACTTGTAATTTCTTTGCAGTAAGTGATGAAGTTATTTCCCCAATTTGAAGGTCATTCGCATAACCTTTTGCTGAGCAATTACAAATTTCAGCGAATTATTCGTGGGTGTGTGCGTGAGCACACAATCACTTTAATGTGAAATGCCACGAAAATGCTTCGTATACAATTGCAGAACGGGATATCATGGAAATACTGCCAAAATTATTGTGTTTGGATTTCAACACAACTGGTGGCAGCATTCCAAAGGGATCTTGAATTAATGGATTTGCTATACTCTCAAACAACTCTTTTGGACCTATATTTATCTCGTCGGTTTTCCTAAATTATCATAATGATGGAAGCTTTTCGTATTTTAGAATCTGCATCAGGCCGAATTTGACTTACTTCCAGTGATATTTAGTATGAATTTGCGGTTTGACTTGTCTCTCTGACAGGTGCGATTCCATTGTTTACACTGCTAGTTGAATAACCTGATATACCCATAATAAATTCTTTTTTAATTCTTTATTATAGTTGTCAGAGTAGAATCTTACGAAAGTATATTAAGATCAATAGCAGGCTACAGCGCTTAAACCCAAAGCAGAACCATTGCATTGAATAAAAAGTCAACCAAGTATGAGTATCACTAGGTACTGATTTAACGGTAATGGCTCATGAAAGGCAATCNTTACTCAGAGTTAAGATGAATTAATTATAATGTATCTCAGTCAGAGCAGAGAATTAATATCAGTGCATCCATACCCACATACAACAAGAAACAATGATTTAAAAGAATAATTATAACAGTTCAGCAAATGAAAGAGATGAGTCTACAGGTGCCACCCACAAATTTCAAAAACGATTTATGGAAGCAGAAGAAGAGGAAGGAGAGAAGAAAAGAATCATTGACAAAATTACAAAAGCAGTGATGAACCAACTCTCAATATACAAACAAACAAATGTACAAAGGAGACCAACCTAAGAGAGCTTGATGCTACTGGAATACAGTCACAATGACACAATACCATGCAAGGCAACTTCGCCAAAATTCAAGATTTCTTGAATGGCTGCAAATGTTTGAAATTACAATGGCTGAAAGGAAAGTAAACCAATAGGCAGCAGCTGCAAGATTCCCATTATGCTTACCAGGAGCAGCATCCCAACACTTCCTACTCTTAGATAGGAATACAAAACAAGCCTACAAACTGCTAATTGGAGATTTGTGGACTACTATGAGAATGAATGTTTTAAAAATCAGTACTGAATTATTCTGAATTCAGCAAAGATGAGAAAGACATATGACATACAAAATTACATCCTGCAGGTGGAGTGATTGGTGACACTCAGCTCAAGGAGAAATAAATACTCAAAATACGCTCCTTTTCCCACATCTGCTAGTGAATGCCAGAGAACATTTGGACCCAATTCGAAATTAATTGTGACAACAATGAAAAATTGGAGAAATTGATTAGGAAAGCCATAGACATACAGGCAACAATAGAAAATAACGCCCACATCTATGAGAAAGCAGTATGGAATAAAGAAAAGCTGACAGAATAGCAGAACAGTTATAAAACACAGACAGGGAGCATGAAAGCTTTCAAGGAAAAGAAGACAGAGAAGTTTGTCAACTTAAAAAGCAAAGAGGGAAAGTTGAAGAAAATTAGAGAAAGAGACATTAAGTGCTACAACTGTGGACAGAAGGGGCACAGAAAAGACGAATGTAGGAAACAAATCAATATGATCAGAGAAGAGGAAGTGTATTACTAATACAAGGATGTAATTGGGTCTGAAGGAGAATTACTGGAAGATCCCCAAATGGAAAAAGAATCAGAAAACTAGCTTGAGCGTTGACTCCCAAAAACTGAGCACTGATAATGATCATGATGAACTTGGACAATATCAACACAATAACAATAATGATAAAAAGAATATTGACAAAGGCAACAATCAACATGGGAGCAGCAACATCAATAATAACAGGAGAGTGCACAACAAAGCTAGGATTTAAACAAGAGGACTTAGAACAATCAAATAAAAGACTAATCATTCTGAGAATACATAGATATGAAAGGCAAGTTCAATGCAGTACAAATCAGGATAGCAAACACAATCTTCAATCAATCATTAGTAGAGTCAAGCATGTGTGCCATAAAAACAGAAGAGGGAGAATACTGATACTGAATGAAACTAATCATAATATCAACATAAGGAGAATGAACAGAAGAATACTCAGAAAGCATGTCAAATCCAGCATCAAAGCCATCTGGAAAACAATGGAAGACATCAATGAGCAGAATAGTTTGTATGGTCAACTCTAGGACTTGCAAACAAAAACAGGAGGTACTCCACACTGCTGATTCAAGGGCAAGTGGACGAAAACCATTGATGTAGCAAGTACTCCCCACAGCTGATTCAAGGGCAGAGGTATGAAAGCAAGTGAGGAAGACCAGTATAAAACACCGGATTTGTTGGAGGAGGAATACCAACACCTGAAAAAAACACAAATACAACAGCTTAGAGAGGTGCTGGAGAGACACAAACAGATATTCAATTACAGAGAAATAAGTGTTGGCCAGGCATAGGCAAAACACACAAAATAATCACAACAATGAGCAATCTGATAAAACTGCCAGTAAGACGTCTGCCAGAGCAGCTGAAGGATGAATACAATAGAATACTCAATGAATTGATTGACAACAGAATAATTCGACCCAGTGAAAGTCCATATGAGGCACCAATAGTATTTGTGAAGCAAAGAGACTATGCATAGATTTCTGAAAGCTGAATGAAGTAACAAAAAATGACTTGTACCCACTTCCTAGAATAGAAGACAGGCTATATGAAGCAAGTAAGCACAAATATTTCAAGTTGATAGATCTATGCAAAGCATATTGAGAAGTCAGAATGGAAGAAGAAGATATCAAAAAATGGCATTTATAAATCCATATGGTTTGTACAAATGGATATACATGGTTTTGGTTTATGTAATGCGCAGGCAATGTTCCAGTGGTACATAACAAAAGTACTAAAGAACAAGAGACACAAAATGGAAGGAGTACATTGACAATATTATCATAACAAGCAACATTATAGAAGAACACTTAGAGAAACTGGAAAAAACACTATTGATCCTGGAAAAAGCGGGCCTAAAAATCAACAGAAACAAATGTGATATATTAAAGGAGAAAATCATATTCCTAGGACGAGTGATCAAGTAGGGGCAAATATGCATGAAAGACAAAGCTAGAGATATGATTTGGAAGATAGAGAAGCCAAACAACAAAAAAGACATACAGAGAATAATGGGTTTCTTTAACTATTATGGAACATTCATACCCAACATTGCAAGGAAGACTGCTAAGATGACACAGCTAATGAGGAAGTCAGTGCCTTTTTTATGGACATGGCAAGAACAGGAAGAATTAGACAATATAAAAGAAGAGTTAGCTAAACTGCCATCACTGAACACACCCAACTACAGCCAAACATTCATCCTAGATTGTGATGCTAGTAAGGTAGCAATCAAAGTGACACTTGGACAACTGAAGAATAACAAAGAAGTGCCAATACAGTTTTTCATTTGGAAATTAAAATCAAGCAAGGAGCACTACAGATTGACAAAGCTAGAGATGCTTGCACTGATTGAGAGCATAAAGAAATTCAGACACTTTTTGATTGGATGAGAATTTTCTGCACAGATAACAGCAGCCTAGCATGGCTCAAAAAATCTTGGGTGATAACTCAGGAATAGTATCAAGATGGATTGAATACTTCAATGAGTTCACTTTCACCATCAAACACAGAAGAGGGACACTGCATACCAAAATTCATTTTTGGACCACACTCCCAGAGTACCAGAGAGACGCAGCTAAGGAAGATGGAGAAAAAAAGAAGTTTCAATTCTTACCAAACACTGAGTATGAGGAGTTGCCAGAGAAAACGTTGATAAGAAGGGACAAGCAGTGTTGCCAATAGCAAAAAAGGAAGAAATATCAGAATCAGAGATCATAGACAAACAGAGAGATGACGTGATACTAAATGAAATCATAACAAAGCTACAGGACCAAGCTTTAAATTATCAAGATTAACAGTGAGTTACTATGAGAGATATAGATGGAAAAGAAACAAGAATGGACTCCTGTACATGGAAGCACAGAACAATGGGATTGCAATACTGGAATATAATAAATGAGATTTGATAAGAAAAGTGCATGAGAAGGGCCATCTAGGTATCACAGAAGCCAAGAGCACTTTCAACGTGAGGTTTATCAAAACAGTAGTGAAAAAAGTCACCAAGGAAATAATCAACAAGTGTATGACATGTCTCCTAAATAACAAACAGCATTTCCCAATGCAGAGAGTACCATTGGAAAAAATCATAGCAACACAAACCAATGAAATCATGAATATAGATTTGGAGATGCTATCAAAGGACAAAGAAGGATATCAAAATTTACTAGTAATGGTGGACATCTTCACCAAGTACACAAGATTGATCCCCATGAAGAACACAAAAACTGAACCAACTGCAGAGATTGCCATGGAGACAATAATAACAGACAAGGGGCCACAATTCAAAAGTAATCTATTTCAGGAAATGTTACATTTACTGGAGGTAGTGAGCAAGAGGATTACAGCGTATCATCTGGAGGCAGGCTGCACCATAGAAAGATTTAACAAGACATTGATCAAACTGATAAGAGTGACAACATCAAGAATAGGGGGCCACAAGTGGCGGGAAGTAATCAAAAAATAATCGAATAGTTTTATAACACATCCATACACTTTGACAACAGGAATAATGCCATTCAAGAGAGGCAGTGAAACTATAATTGAAAAAGCTATGGTCATGCACACAAAATAGGACTGAAAGTTGAAAACAATTTGGTCATGTCCATATAAAATAACTCAGGTACTACTGAATAATGAATACATGTTAAACAATGGCAGATTGTTGCATTTCCAGAATTTAAAATGAGCAACTGCAGATATTGAGGAATTGAGCTTGTTGTCACAAATTCAGGTTCTTTGGTTAATTTTAGTACCACCATTCTCTCCATTGTTACTGTACTGTGGTATCATAGGAATTTTGCCTCTTTGATATTTTCTGATATTGGTGTAATCTCTCTAAGTTCATTCATTTTCTTTGAGAACATCTCGTAGAATTTCTTGTATAGATGAATTCCTTTTATTGCTATCATCAATGTCATCTGTGCTTTTGCCCTACTCATATGCCCCATCTCTTTGCATATCATTGTATTCAGGTAAAAGAATGTAAAAACCTTCCTGAGGCTCCTTGTGTTTGCCATGTCCTTATAAAAGAAGCTTATGTTCTTCCTTACTTCCTCTTCCATTATTGTTGTTGGATCATTCTTATTTAGTTGCATCATTTTGACTATCTCTTCTCTTTTTATGACGTCACAAAAGCAGTACTCTTTGTCCCATAAGTCCAACCATACTACATCATTTACTGGTAACAGCATGATTGCCTTTGTTGTTCATTTATCTATTTCCTCTCATAGTTCATGAATCAGTTTTCCTTGAGTATATAGCTGATAAGGAGTTATCACTCCCTCAACTTATACTCTTTCCTTATTATCGTTTTTTAGTAATATTTCCTTTGTCTTTTTGTAAACATCTCTTTCAACTATTGGTTTTGCTCCATCTTCTGTGTTCACATAAGTCTTGTATTCATGTAAGAAAGTTTTGGCAATCTTCACATTCTTTGGTATTCTCCATTGTGGGAGTACCATCAGAATAGACACTGTCTGTGGTGGGGTGCATATGAGAATTTTGGTTCTTATTTATCACTCTATTTCTCTATAGTCTTCTGATGTTGTTGGTGCTGTTGCCAGTCCAATTGTGGCTGGGTAATTCATCTTACTTTCTTTTAATGTTTCCCAGAATATTTGCATTAAGCCTCTCCTGCTCATTCTTACTTGGATCTTGTCATTCACTTCCAATTTTGATGTAATGCATTCTACGTCCACTGCTAACTGATTGCATGGTTTTAGCATCTCTTCTAATTCAGTTTTTGTGAATGCCTCTGTGAAAATTAGTTTTATTGATGCTACTGTTTGCTCCTCCTTCATGTACTGATAATTCCTAGAGCGAATTTCTTCTTTTTCTTTAGTTATTTTTATTTCAACTAAGAATCTCTCATCATCTGTGTTGATCCATTCCATCGTGTGTTCTGGTGTGGAGGCTCCCCATTTCTCTATGTTTATTCTGTCTATTTGTTGCTGTGTCTTTGGTGATGGTATTAGTTGTGTTGACGTTAACAGTTCTTCCTCCTCCAACATCTCTTTTTGTGTCTTCATTGTCATCTTGCAGACTTCCACCAGTTCTGTTATTCCTCCCCTTCGCATCATTTCTGCACTCTTAATGATTTTCATGAATGTGTGGCAAGGGCTCTCTTTTTCATATCTCTTCATGTCTAGTTCTAGTGTTCATTGGATCTCTTTGTTTTTTATCGTATTTAAAATTTCTTTGGTATCTAGTGTGAAGTTCTTCTCAAATGTGACATGAACCATGCTGTGCATATATGGTTGTTCTACTGTTTTGTCTAATTCTCTTTGATAGCTTATGATTGTGTTGAACATCAGTCTTTTCTGTGTGTCTAGTACTATCAGTAGATTGCTGCCCTCTGCCTTCACTATTTTTCGAATTTGGCTTTTTGTTTCTGGTGATAGTTTCTGGTAGGTGTTCATTCTCATTTTCATTGTTCCCATAAAGTAGGGGTGCAGGGTTTCCCTGTATATTTTTGACATTCTTTTCTCTCTATCTTTTGAGTGCATTATTCTTTCTGATGTGCTTTCAGAGGAGGCATTTAGCTGTGTAATCTGTAGTGGTCTACTGGTGCTTGACTCAGTGTCAAGTGAGTCCATGCTGATGGTTTCCACTGATTTGCCCTTGAATCAACTCACAGTTGACACTTTCAGCACTTGACCAGTTGTGGGTTCCGTCAATATGTCAGCCTTGAATCACTTTCATATATGCATGGTTCTTCACCCACTTTCACCTTCCCCTGGAACTCCAATGGTCACACTGCCCTCAAATCAGCAAGGTGGACTGGAAGGAAAATTGTGCTGTGTTTCATGAGTTCTCTGCATGCCCTCAAATCAGCAGTGCAGATCTCTGGGATGTTCACTGGTTCTCTTCTTGCCCTTGAATCAGCAGTGCAGATCTCCAGTGGGAGAGGCATTGTGTCTTTTTGTCTCCTTGCCCTCAAATAACATTGGGGACTACTCAGATGCCTTCTCACTCTGCGCCTTTGATTAGTTGTGGGCTGGTTCTCGTCCCTTTTGTCTTCCATTGGACATCCGGTTCAAGATTTCCTTCATATTCTCCTCTGTGGGTTTGACGTTGTCATCTCCTCAGGTCTTTGGTTTCAGTGCCCTCTTTTCCTCAATGGCTGTTGCGTCTTGTTCAATTTTCCTAAATTCAGACAGTAAATTTATATCCCATATCTCAGGGTTATATATATATATTTATCTTTTGCTGCATGCCTTGGCAGGACTCTTTTTTGTATATTTTCATTACCTATATATGCTTTGAATTCTTTGTCTAAGCCTTCCTCCAACAGACTATCTAATTCACTCATATCATATACAATCTCATTACTGGTAATGCGACTTATTTTAAACTCAGCTTTTTCATCTAATATAGATTCTTCAATATTTGCCATTGCTCATTTTAGGTTCTGGAAATGCAGCAATCTATCATTATTTAACATATACTCATTATTTGGTAGTACTTGCATTATTTTATATGGACCTGACCAAACCGTTTTTAACTTTCAGACCTGGTTTGCATCTGTTAATTTCATTGGTGTGAATGTGTAAACTGTGTTGCATATCTTATGTGTGTAACCATAAATTTTTTTATTGTAGTTGCTTTGTTGTCTCACAGCCGATTTCTTCATGTTATGACACATTGTCTCATGTATCACTGTGAACCAATTCCTCAGTTGACCCACATATTGGTTATTTATTTTTCGGCTATAGGCAAAGTATTGCATTGATAATGGTGTTGCTGCCTCTCTTCCAAACATTGTCTTAAATAGTGTTATCCCAGTTGTTGAATGTATGGATGTATTGTAAAAATACTTCTCTCCATTTGCGACCCCCTATCCTTGAAGTTGTAACTCTAATTAGCTTTATCCAGGTTCTGTTCAGCCTTTTCACTGTGCAGTTCACCTGTGGATGGTATGCTGCTGTTGTTCTTTTGCTCATTACTTCCAGTAACCATGCCATCTCTTGGAACATGTTGCCTTCAAATTGTGGCCCCTTATCAGTGATGATTGTCTCCATTGGCCTGAGCTTCAGGATCCATTCTTTCATTACTATGTCAGCAGTTGTTTCAGCTGTTGTGTTCTTCATTGGGATTAACTTCACGTATTTGGTGAAATTATCCACCATCACTAGTAAGTATTGATATCCTTTCTCATCTTTTGACAACATTTCTAGGTCTATGTGTACAATCTTGTTGGGTTGCATAGCTATGATCTTTTCTAGTGGTGCTCTCTGCATTGGAAAATGTTGTTTGTTATGAAGGAGACATTTTGTACATTTATTAATTATTTCTTCTTTGACCTTCCCTATTGCTGTTGTGAAGAACCTTGCATTGAACGTGCTTTCCATTTGTGTGATGCCCAAATGGCCTTTCTCATGAATCTTCCTCACTAGTTCTCACTTATAGTACCCTGGTATTGCAATCCTATTGGTTTGCCCTTCCACATATAGGAGTCAATTCCTGTTCTTCTTCCATCTGTACCTCTCATAATAGCTCATGGTTAATTTCAATAGTTTAACACTTGGTTCCTGTAACTTCTTTATGATTTCTCTTAATATCACATCATCTTTCTGTTTTTCTATAATTTCTGACTCTGATATCTCTTCCTTTATGGCAATTGTTAGCACTGCTTGTCCCTTTTTATTGACGTTCATTTCTGGCAGCCCCTTGTACTCTGTGTGAGGTAGAAATTGAAACTGTTTCTTCTCTCCATCTTCCTTGGTTGCATCTCTCTGATATTCAGGGAGCATGGTCCAGAAGTTGGTGTTCATATGCAGTGTTCCTCTTCAATGTTTGATGGTGAAAATGAATTTGTTTAGGTATTCAATCCATCTCAACACTATTCCTGATTTGTCACCTGAAAATTTTTTAGCCATGCCAATACACTGTTGTCAAGAAGTGCCTAAATTTCTTGATACTCTCAATCAGTACCAGCATCTCTAATTTTGTTGACCCTAAGTTCTCTTCACTTGATTTCAACTTGCGACTGAAGAACTGTATGGGTACCTCCCTGCCATCCTCTAGTTGTCCCAGTGTTGCTCTGATCGCTACCTTGCTGGCGTCACAGTCTAGTATAAATGTTTCATTGTAATTGGGCGTGTTCAATGATGGCAACTTTGCTAGATTCTTCTTTTCTTATCTAGCTCCTCCTGCTCTTGCCATGTCCATATGAATGGTACTGACTTTCTCATCAGCCGCGTCATCTTGGCAGTCTTCCCCATGATTTTGGGGATAAAAGTGCTGTAATAATTGAAGAAACCCATTATTCTTTGGATGTCCTTCTTGTTGCTTGGTTTCTCTATTCTCCTGATCATGTCTCTTGCGTTGTCCTTCATACATATCCGCCATTTTTCAATTACTCGTACTAGAAATATGATTTTCTCTTTTAAGATGTCACATTTATTTCCATTAATTCTCAGGCCTGCTTTTTGTAGGATTGATAATGTTCATTCCAGTTTCTGCAGATGTTCCTCAATCATATCACTAGTCATGATGATGTTGTTGATGTATGCATTTATGCTGTCCTCAATCTTGTGTTTCTTATTTTTCAGCACTTTCATTATATATCTTTGAAATGTTGCAGGCACATTACATAGGCCAAACGCCATATATATCCATTCATACAGGCCATAAGGAGTTATGAATGCTGTCTTTTCTATATCTTCCTCTTCCATTCCTGCCAATACACCTTGAATAGATCTATTGACGTAAAGTACTTGTGTTTGCTTGCCTCATATAGCATGTCTTTCATCCTGGGCAGTGGGTATGAATCCTTTTTCATTACTTTGTTCAGCTTCCAGAAGTATATGCATAGCCTGTGTTTGTCTCCCTGCTTCACAAATACCGTCAGTGTGGCTTATGGACTCTTGGTGGGTCGCATTATTTTGTGGTCAATTAATTTGTTGAGTATCTTGTTATATTCGTCCTTCATTTGCTCTGGTACTTGCCTTTCTGGCAACTTTATCAGCTTGTTTGTTGTTGTAATGATCCTGTGTGTTTCACCTATCCCTTGTCCCACACTTATCTCTCCATAGTTGAATATCTGTTTATGTCTCTCTAGCACCTCTCAAAGTTGTTGTAATTGTGCTCTGCTCAAATATTGGTATTCCTCCTCCAATAGTTTGTGTATCTTGTACTGGTCTTCTTCTTTGGCTTTTGTCCCTCTGCCCTCAAGTTGGCTGTGGCGAGTACTTGCTACATTGATGGTTTTTGTCCACTCGCCCTTGAGTCAGCAGTGTGGAGTACCTACTGTTTTCATTTGTAAGTCCTCAAGTCAACCATACAAACTACTCTGCTCAACAGTGTCTTCCATTGCTCTCCAAATAGCTTTGATACTAGATTTGACATACTGTCTGAATATTTTTACATTTGCTTTCTTCACATTGATATTATGATTCATTGCATTTAGTATTGGGACCTTTCCTTTGCCATTCTTTATCATGCACATGCTTGATGGCATCGACACTCTTTTTGAATTGATCCCTTTGTTGTTATAAATCATTATATCTGCCATTATAGTTTCTTCTGTTTCACTCCGTGCATTCTCCACTGATACAGTTGTAGCTTTATATCTTCCTCCAGTTCAAAGACAATTGTTGATGGTTTTTCTTCTCGCTCTTTGATTTTGATTTCCTCTTCTCTTACTTTGATCATTCTGTCTGCGCAATTTATTACACATCCATTCTTCATCAGGAAATCATCACCTAGTATCACCTCATAAGGCAGTAAATTGCTATGGGTGTCTATTACCACTAGTATTTGCTATTCTAATTTGTACTGCCTTAATCTTGCCTTTTGTGTCTATGTACTCTCCAGATGCCTTAATTAGTCTCTTACTCAAACATTGTAAATCTTTTCATTTAAATCCCAACTTTGTCACGCACTCATCCATTATTATTGATGTTGCTGCTCTCGTATTGATTGTTGCCTTCATTAATATTCCATTTATTGTTATTGTTATTGTGTTCATGTTGTCCAAGTTCATCATGATCATTATAGGTGCTCAGTTTTTTTGAGTCAGCACTCCAACTAGTTTTCTGAATCTTCCTCTGTTTGGGGGTCCTCTACCAAATGCAATTCAGATTTGATTATGTCTTCATTGTTGTAATATGCATCTTCCTCTCTGATCATATTAATTTGCTTTCTACATTCATCCTTTCTGTGTCCTTTCTGTCCACAAGCATAGCACATTATGTCTCTTTCTCTCACTTTCTTTGATTTCCCATCCTTGTTTTTTATGTTGATGAACTTCTCTACCTTCTTTTCCTTGTACATTTTGGTGTTCCCTGTTTGTGATTTATACTTATTTTGCCATTCTGTTGGTTTCTCCTTATTCCATATTGCTTTCTCATAGATGCAGGTGTTATTCTCTAGTGTTGCCTGTATATCTACTGCTTTCCTGATCATCTTCTCCAACTTATCATCTATGTCACACTTGCATATGGATGTTCTCTGGCATGCCCTTACAGATATGAGAGAAAAGATTGTACTTTGAATACATATATCCCCTCGAGCTAAGTGTTAATAATCATTCTATATGTTGAATATAGTTTTGGATATCATCTGTCTTTTGCATCTTTGTTGAATTTAGTATGATTTAGTAATGATTTTTGAAACTCTTGTTTTTGTAGTAATCTACAAAATCTCTGATTAGCAATTTATAGTCTTTTTTCATATCCACATCCAGGAGCAAGTAATGTTGAGAGGCAGCCCCTGTTAGGTATAGTGGGAACGTTGTGGCTGCTGCACTTTGGTTCACTTTCCTCTCCACCATCATAATCTCGAACATTTGCTGCCATTCCAGAAATGTTGGGTTATTGTTGTCCACCTTCCCATTGAACTTTGGTAGAGTTGCCTTACATGGTATTTTGTCATTGTGACTATTTTCTGGCAACATCGAATTTTCATAGACTGGTTTCCTTTGACTCTTCATTAGTTCACTAGTTGTGAGTTGGTTTGTCACTGCTTTCATTATCTCATTGATGGTCTTTCTTTTCTCTTCTTCCTCTTCTTCCTCCACTTTTCAGAAGTGGTTTTTAAAGTTCATGGGTGATGCTTGTAAGCTCCTTTCTTCCATTATCATTTCATGCATTGCTGTTACCTTTGGGATTTCTTCACCATTTTCTTGTAGCCTTTTTAATTTCCATCTCAGATCTTTCATTTCTCATTTCTGATTTTCGTAATTTTCATCTCTGTCAGAGAGATAACACCAATCTCAGAAAACATCAAAGAGGAAAAGTTTCTATGCTATCACAGCACCATAACAACAGAAAGAGAAGCAGTGCTCAAGATTAAAAAACAACCTGCTAAGAAGAGAAGATCAGATGATTAGTTGGAATTAAGATCAAATTATTATTTATTGGTTATAAACAATTTTAATTTAATTATCATCATTATGATTGTAATATGCAACTTATTTATAAATCATGCAGTAGTAGTGGCTTGGGCACACATCAGGAGCAATTTGAGGGTCCTTGATCCAAGCCATGAACCTGCATTTATGTTAGGTGTATGGATAGGAGTTTTGCTTCATTTAGATGACTATCAATTCAATCATTTGCGTGTATTAGATAATTGATTATTGGATAAAAAGCTATGAAGCCTACCAAAGGTTATATCTATATTACATTGTCTTATTAGGTGACCTATAAATAGACTGATAAAGCAACCACACATGTACTACTATTTAAATGTAGGGTAGGAAGCTGCAAGTAATTAGTTACTTTATTTATCTATGCTAATTAAAGCTGATAGTTTTTGGTAATAGCTGAAGTAATATTTATTATGCAGCTGGTGACACTGCGAGGTTGCAAAGTACCAAATTACACATTGCAAATTGAGTTTAAGTCAGTTACATCCAGCCTTGAGAGCTGCACTGAGTTATATAAGGAACACATAACTTACTTCATTGAGCTGAGACTTGGAACTACTCAAACAGCAACGGAGGAACACAGATGTGGATTGGTTCAGAGATCAGAGTCAGCCAGAGGCCATCGTGAAATCATGGAAAGAAACTGTGACAATGGTATATGTAAATTGTACAGAGTTACTCAGAGTTAAGACAAGTTAATAATAACATATCTCAGTCAGAGCAGAGAAATAATATCAGTGCATCCATACCCACATACAACAGGAAACAATGATTTATAAGAATAATTAACTCTGTTGATGCCTGGTAGCAGATGCTACAACAACTGGTCAAGTGTTGATAGAGTCAATTGAGAACAAAGGCAAGGGTGATACAGTAGATACTATCAGCACAGATTCACAGCCAATGGACTGTGGAACCAAGCAGCAGCAGATTACCATTAAGGATGACCCAGCTATATGCCACTTTGGAAACCACATTGGAGTGAACTGTACGATCTAAAGAAAGAGAAATGCAGATATTTAAAATTCAATGGAGAAACATTGCACCCTTATTTTATGGATACCACAAAAATGAGACACAATGCATTTGAAAAACTTTTACCAGAGACAAAAGTGTACATAAGGAAAGTGCCAAAAATAGAGTGAAGAAACCTACCATTAGTGCTAGACACCAACAATAGACCAATGGTGAATGTGATAATCAGTTACCTGAGGGAATTGAACAAAATGCTCAAAAGACCATATATGTGGAGCACAGTGCACATAACATTTGATGAAAATTTCACTCTTGAAATGACACAAAGCATTATGGCTTACATAGATCAAATAGCAGAAATCCCAGAAGTTAACATTGACAAACATAACCTAAGGATCATACATGTGTTAGGAGAGAATGAATACAATAAAAATCTTGAAAAGCAGTTGGATCAAAGACTAATAATGGCAAAAGTACAAAAAGCAAACATTGTAATTACAACAAAATCAACATTAGAAGACATCCCCAAACACCTGCTAAATACATGCATGCAAGTTCAAAATGTATTCCTCTCAAAGAAGGAACCAACAGACACAACAATATCAGAACTAATTCATTTTGATTTAGAAATTGATTACTGGTTGCAAGTCTAAAGAATCATGGTTGATCCATTCATTGCAATCAACTTATACAAGCAAGTCAAAACAGTAGAAATAGCAATGGATGACAAAGGTGTTGAGAAAGCTAATGCACTTTTTATTAAGTGCAGTCTAACTCAATGACAAGAAGACTTAAAGCAAATTCAGAAAATATGGGAAAACATGAACTTACAAAAGAAGACAGAGGAAGAATGGCCAGTAAAGATAGAATCACCATCAAAAAATTCCACAAAATGTTAGAGGTGGCCCTAGCAGAGGTAAATCGCACATATGAACTAAACATAAAGAAGGATTTCAAAGGTTTAAAATTAGAAGAGAAAAATGCGCCAGAGATATGGCCTGGCTATTAGCAATCTTCACAATGGAAGACAAGGAAATTAAGTTGCCAACATCATGGCAGGTAAGACGCAAATTAGCAAGAGCAAAGAGATTCAAAATAGCATTATCTCCAATCAATACGCAAACAAAGAAATGGCTCTTAAAAGGCATTGTTGAAAAAATGGAATCCCTAGTTAAAATACAAAAGCTGATGCAGTTAATCAAAAGAGCCATTAGCTGGATCATAGTGAACAGAAGTCCCATGGAGAAAATATTGATAGTGGAAATAGCAAACAAGACTGGAATATGTCCAAGCAAACTGTCAATATTTGAAGGGCTAATGAAACATGTCTAAGACAACTAGAGAAGCAACTGATGGCTAACAACTAAAAAAATAATTAAGAGAAAACTGGCAAACATGGAGGATGTCAGAAAATTGATAACAGACAAAAACGTGCAGCAGGTTCTTGAGGAAACAATGGAAAGATATGAAAGGGATAGTCCACAATGCACATTTACTAAGATCATACAAAATGCGAAAATGATGAAAAAGGGCGGGATAACAGAGCCTGTAGAAGTTTGCAAAATTGTGATGAAATCCCAAAGAGAAATCTTGAATGAAGAATTGCTAACATCAATGCAACTACTATTATCCCTTAAAACACAGGAGACAATTGACAGAGTCAACATTGAAAAATTGGGAGGAGTACATCTGCCTAGAATGATAGAATGGATTGATACAGAAGATGAACAATTTCTATTAGAGAATAGTAGTATGAATTGGGTCATATGACAGCGCAATTTGAACTATTGTGACCCTTGTGGGCATGATGTAATTGTGTACTTTGACCATCTGTGTATCTCTGACGTCATGGAAACATATTCTCTTTTGTTATAATATTTGTTGGCAAACACATTTGTTTGTAGTCTATTGTTTAAATGTAGCCAATTTTTTTATACATATTACATAAATAATTGGCCATGTATATTGGCGGGGGTTTATCTCTGAAATGTTTGGTTGGCATTGTTTGTAGTCTATTGTTTAGCAATTTTCAAAATTCAATGAAATTAGAATTGTTTAAAATGTAACAATTTTTCTATTCATATTTCATAATTTTTAAATACCATTGACATTCTATATATCAAAAAATTTACATTT
Source organism: Hofstenia miamia (assembly GCA_900660155.1). Classification (NCBI taxonomy): domain Eukaryota; kingdom Metazoa; phylum Xenacoelomorpha; order Acoela; family Hofsteniidae; genus Hofstenia; species Hofstenia miamia. The sequence continues at coordinate 342,360 of CABFPE010000278.1, read as the reverse complement.
TTGGGAATTATATTTTATTTCAATTTTCTTTGCTAACAATACTAACTAATAATTATTTTCAAACATTGAGAAAAAGACCTGTTTCACATACAGCATTTCAATTGCAGAAATAAAAACTTTTTTAATCAATAAATATTTTCAAGTAAAAATAATTTTTAAATTATAAATAGATGCTTGCACAGATGCATACTCTTGCCATACAGAGAAAACGAAAATTTATAAATAAATTTATTTACAAAGAAAATATAAAATGCACTAATAAATGATAAAGTTCATATAGCGAATTTCATCTACAGTTGAATGAACAATGACAATATTCGTCATGCCTTCATTGTTGAATGGTGGAGAAAGATACAGAGGAATATTCCCAGACAGATGTTCTTCTTTTAATAATGTTAGTTGACGACGCTAAAACATTCAATTAGTACAATAAAAACAGAAATTAAAATAGTGACAACAGTTTTTAATCATTACATACACAACAAACAGTAATAATGGAAAACAATCGTAACAATGAAAAACAATATTATTATCAGGGTTTTTGAGTCGAGTTCGAGTTACTTGGACCAAGTTCGAGTTTTTACGTTTCGAGTTCGAGTTCGAGTATTTTTATAAATGAAATTCCAAGTTCAATCGAGTTTTTTTTCTAATTCCGAGTTTTTTATGGTAAAAAATATTTATTTTACAATAATTCTAAGCTAAAAAAAGTTTTTGTGATTGGTAAAAAAATTGATATTTAAAAAAATTTAATTTTTACAGTATTTTCGAGTGGATTTTCGAATGAGATTGAGTTCGAGTTTTCATGATTTCTCTTCCAAGTTTTTCCGATTGAGCTTTGTGAGCTTATTCGAGTTCGAGTTATTAACATTCTGAGTACTCGAAAACCCTGACTATTATTATGTAAGAGAATGCTTACCAAATAATTTTGTAGTTTTATCACAGCATTGTTCTACAAAGTGGCACATCATGATTTTCGCAGATAGTGTCTAAATTAATAGTTAATAAACAAGTCATTATTAAAAACGAGATGATATTCACAATCAAAACACATAACAATTAACAATTAAATGTGCAACAAAACAAACGACGTTTTATTTATGACAAAACATTCATACAAACTGTCATCACAGTGTACTTACAAAACAGTGTTAGTCCACCTAAAATAAACATTACTGTCTTTATTGAAATGTGTGTGAAATTTTAATACAAGTCTATTTTCAAAGTGCAATGAATGATCTAAATCAATAATGTAAAATTTTAAACAAAAGACACATATACCCCACTGTGTATAATCAATATTTCACAATGTTCACTTTCATTTTTAATTCATTTGAATAGTGAAACCTAAAGACATGGTAAAACAAAAAATAAAACAATTATTTTTACATACCAAATGGGAATCAAATTTGTCATTTCAAAACTGTGTAATGTGATAATTTATTTAAGATTACGTTGAAGGGAATAAAACACTGCATGTTCTGAACAAATACAGTTGTACTTTCATAATTACAAAAACCAAATCGATTGACGTACAAATGAAACACATTTTCAAGAGGATTGCTGTGTGAGACAAGGTTATAAATCAATGAGGCTTTACTTGGTATGCAAACCAAATATATTGTTTTGATTACAGAGACTATCTTCAATTGTGTACAGCAAAACTAAACACATTGTTTTTAAAATGCGTTCCAGGGTAGAAACTAACACATAAAGGAAAAAATTAATATACCAAAAGAATCAAATTTAAAATTTAATATCCATTAAATGTATCAAAAGACAAAAAAAACATCAAAAGGAAAATTAAATGTTCCCAAAGGCAGGTAATTTTGTTCGAAAGGATAAAAAATCACCAAAAGAAAAATTAAGTGTTCCCAAAGGCAAGTAATTTTTGGTTGGTAGCCATCTAGTGGCGAAATAATGCAATTGCAATTATTGAATGCTGATATATTTTGTTTTCATTGTCATGTAAATCATTTAAACCATTTTTCTGATTACTGATAAAGTCAAGTTGTTTTTTATAATAAATTTAAACTTTTCTCAAAAACTATGTTATAATGAGAGTTTTGCAAAATTTAATTACAATGTTCTTAGATTCAATATATTAACAGTTTTTTTAATGATTCACAATACATTTATTGTTAACGGTTCATGACTGTTTACTTAAATATTTCTATGCAAAATCTTGCAGGGACACAAATGAAATTCCATGAATTTTCACTGAGCAAAGAAACCTTTCAAATCAAAAAAAAATTCAAGTTCAATTTGCGTATTCNTCCAATTTTTTTAACATTTGTGATTTATTTTTACACATTTATAGACTTTTACATGGGTTTTCTACTTTATACATTTTTCCTTTTGGTGATTTGTTTTGTCCTTTTGAAAAAAATATTTTCCTTTTGATGATTTGTTTTGTCCTTTCGAAAAAATATTTTATATTTTGATGTTTGAAAAGCCTCTGTATTCATTCAAGTCCTCTCAATAATGGTAATGAATTTATTTTGTATATATTTTAATAACAATGATTGAAGATTGTCTCTGTAATCACAACAATATATTGGTTGGTTTGATTTTTTTTGCATACCAAGTAAAACCTCATTGATTTATAACCTTGTCTCACACAGCAATCCTCTTGAAAATGTGTTTCATTTGTATGTCAATTGATTTGGTTTGTGTAATTATGAAAGTACAACTGTATTTGTTCAGAACATGCAGTGTTTTATTCCCTTCAACCTAATCTTAAATAAATTATCACATTACACAGTTTTGAAATGACAAATTTGATTCCCATTTGGTATGTAAAAATAATTGTTTTATTTTTTGTTTTACCATGTCTTTAGGTTTCACTATTCAAATGAATTAAAAATGAAAGTGAACATTGTGAAATATTGATTATACACAGTGGGGTATATGTGTCTTTTGTTTAAAATTTTACATTATTAATTTAGATCATTCATTGCACTTTGAAAATAGACTTGTATTAAAATTTCACACTTATTTCAATAAAGACAGTAATGTTTATTTTAGATGTACTAACACTGTTTTGTAAGTACACTGTGATGACAGTTTGTATGAATGTTTTGTCATAAATAAAACGTCGTTTGTTTTGTTGCACATTTAATTGTTAATTGTTATGTGTTTTTGATTGTGAACATCATCTTGTTTTTAATAATGACTTGTTTATTAACTATTAATTTAGACAATATCTGCGAAAATCATGATGTGCCACTTTGCAGAACAATGCTGTGATAAAACTACAAAATTATTTGGTAAGCATTCTTTTACATAATAATAATATTGTTTTTCATTGTTACAATTGTCTTCCATTATTACTGTTTGTTGTGTATGTAATGATTAAAAACTGTAGTCACTATTTTAATTTCTGTTTTATTGTACTAATTGAATGTTTTAGCATTGTCAAATAACATTATTAAAAGAAGAACGTCTGTCTGGGAATATTCCTCTGTATCTTTCTCCACCATTCAACAATGAAGGCATGACGAATATTTTCATTGTTAATTCAACTGTAGATGAAATTCGCTATATGAANACCAAATCGATTGACGTACAAATGAAACACATTTTCAAGAGGATTGCTGTGTGAGACAAGGTTATAAATCAATGAGGTTTTACTTGGTATGCAAAAAAAAATCAAACCAACCAATATATTGTTGTGATTACAGAGACAATCTTCAATCATTGTTATTAAAATATATACAAAATAAATTCATTACCATTATTGAGAGGACTTGAATGAATATGGAGGCTTTTCAAACATCAAAATATAAAATGCATAAACAGTCAAATTTAAAATAAATCATTAATATAACACATTATTAATAATAATATTATTGTGAGGACTTGATGGAATACAGAGGCTTTTCAAACATCATTTATTAGAGGCATATAGCAGACTTCCATTTCCAATGTTTTTTCATGTTTGTGACTTACATTCATTTTCCAATTTTTTTAACATTTGTGATTTATTTTTACACATTTATAGACTTTTACATGGGTTTTCTACTTTATACATTTTTCCTTTTGGTGATTTGTTTTGTCCTTTTGAAAAAATATTTTCCCTTTGAGGATTTGTTTTGTCCTTTTGAAAAAAATATTTTCCTTTTGATGATTTGTTTTGTCCTTTCGAAAAAATATTTTATATTTTGATGTTTGAAAAGCCTCTGTATTCATTCAAGTCCTCTCAATAATGGTAATGAATTTATTTTGTATATTTTAATAACAGTGATTGAAGATTGTCTCTGTAATCACAACAATATATTGGTTGGTTTGATTTTGTTTGCATACCAAGTAAAACCTCATTGATTTATAACCTTGTCTCACACAGCAATCCTCTTGAAAATGTGTTTCATTCGTATGTCAATTGATTTGGTTTGTGTAATTATGAAAGTACAACTGTATTTGTTCAGAACATGCAGTGTTTTATTCCCTTCAACATAATCTTAAATAAATTATCACATTACACAGTTTTGAAATGACAAATTTGATTCCCATTTGGTATGTAAAAATAATTGTTTTATTTTTTGTTTTACCATGTCTTTAGGTTTCACTATTCAAATGAATTAAAAATGAAAGTGAACATTGTGAAATATTGATTATACACAGTGGGGTATATGTGTCTTTTGTTTAAAATTTTACATTATTGATTTAGATCATTCATTGCACTTTGAAAATAGACTTGTATTAAAATTTCACACACATTTCAATAAAGACNCCTCTTGAAAATGTGTTTCATTTGTACGTCAATCGATTTGGTTTTTGTAATTATGAAAGTACAACTGTATTTGTTCAGAACATGCAGTGTTTTATTCCCTTCAACGTAATCTTAAATAAATTATCACATTACACAGTTTTGAAATGACAAATTTGATTCCCATTTGGTATGTAAAAATAATTGTTTTATTTTTTGTTTTACCATGTCTTTAGGTTTCACTATTCAAATGAATTAAAAATGAAAGTGAACATTGTGAAATATTGATTATACACAGTGGGGTATATGTGTCTTTTGTTTAAAATTTTACATTATTAATTTAGATCATTGCACTTTGAAAATAGACTTGTATTAAAATTTCACACTTATTTCAATAAAGACAGTAATGTTTATTTTAGATGTACTAACACTGTTTTGTAAGTACACTGTGATGACAGTTTGTATGAATGTTTTGTCATAAATAAAACTTCGTTTGTTTTGTTGCACATTTAATTGTTAATTGTTATGTGTTTTTGATTGTGAACATCATCTTGTTTTTAATAATGACTTGTTTATTAACTATTAATTTAGACAATATCTGCGAAAATCATGATGTGCCACTTTGCAGAACAATGCTGTGATAAAACTACAAAATTATTTGGTAAGCATTCTTTTACATAATAATAATATTGTTTTTCATTGTTACAATTGTCTTCCATTATTACTGTTTGTTGTGTATGTAATGATTAAAAACTGTAGTCACTATTTTAATTTCTGTTTTATTGTACTAATTGAATGTTTTAGCATTGTCAAATAACATTATTAAAAGAAGAACGTCTGTCTGGGAATATTCCTCTGTATCTTTCTCCACCATTCAACAATGAAGGCATGACGAATATTTTCATTGTTAATTCAACTGTAGATGAAATTCGCTATATGAACTTTATCATTTATTAGTGCATTTTATATTTTCTTTGTAAATAAATTTATTTATAAATTTATAATTCCCAAAAACATAAATTTTTTGATATATAGAATGTCAATGGTATTTAAAAATTATCTAATATGAATAGAAAAATTGTTACATTTTAAAAAATTTTAATTTCATTGAATTTTGAAAATTGCTAGGCAATAGACTACAAACAATGCCAACAAAACATTTCAATGACGTCAGAGATACACCCCGCCAATATACACAGTGAATTATTTATGTAATTTAAATAAAACAAATTGGCTACATTTAAACAATAGACTACAAACTAATGTGTTTGCCAACAAATATTATAAGAAAAGAGAATATGTTCCTATGACGTCAGAGATACACAGTTGCCAAAGTATACAATTACATCACAGACATGCCCGCCAAAGTCAAAAGGTCATTTGTGGCACGTCATATGAGTCTCTTTAACTACTGAGAATAAAGTAACAAAAGAAAGCAAAGAAATTGAAGCAAGGAATTATAAAGGTTAAAGAGGAGTAAATGGTAGCAACTATGAAGCTCATATTTATGGAAGCATTCACTAAAACAGAATTTAAAGAACTTTTAAAACCATACAATCAGCTAACCATCAACATCGATTGCATCACCTCAAGAATAGAGATGAAAGAAAATATACAATTCAAAATGAGTAATAAAGGACTAACTCAAGCATTTTGGGACACAATTGCAGATGGAAAAATGAACTATCATGCAACAATAGGGCTAGCAACAGCTCTAACAGCTACAGGGTTACACAGAGAGATTGAAAGACAAATAGAGATAAAGATCTTGATATATACACCACCAGAAACAATCTCAATACCAATGATATTGCTGAGATAGAGGCTACCAAAAGATGTTAGAGTTGCAAAGGCTTTCATGCATGAATATAAATCATATGCAAATACAAAGGAGAAGGAGATGAGAATAGTTGAAAAACAAGAATATGAAAAATCAAAAGAGATTATGCTGAGAAATGACATCTGGGAAAGAGTGTATATCAAATAAACAATAACTCCCTATCACCTATTCACACAAGGGAAGCCAATAAGCATACAGTTGAAGGACTTGTGAAATGAAATTGAAACCACACACCTAAGGCAATAATACTATTCTCAGGAGTAAAAAATGTGTTATGGATGGATGTGTGGGAGAAGAAATATTGTTATTATGATGTCACAAAATGACGGAGATAGTGACAATGATGAGAATTAATAAAACGACCTGAATGAAATAACAGAACAAGAAGTAAAAGACAACATCAGTTTCTTTTACAAAGATGTGACAAATACATATAGCCTGAGAAAAGTCTTTACATTTTCTACCTGGAAACGTCAATACCAGATGAATTAGCCCACACAAGCCAAGCTGAGGACCATCTAAAATTAATGATTGGATTAAAAGACACCTATTTATACCAAAAATAGTATGAGATATTTTCAAGAATGATGAATACACTCAGAGAAATGACACTGATATCAAAGAATATCAAAGAAGTTAAATTTCTAAGATATGCAAACACATTAATGACAGAGAGAAGCAGTCCTGAAGATGACAAAACAACTGGAATTTGAGAAAACAAACTGAGACAATCAGCAGGCAGAACTAATAATACAGAAAGTAGAGGCACTGGTACATGGAGGAGGGCATGTAGCATCATCCAACAAATAAAGCTGCTAATGAAAGAAAGTCTGTAAAAGAAACTTAAGATTGAATTTAAAATATGATTATAAATTTATTATCAACTTAAATTTGTTTGCATTATGCAAACCGAGAAATATCAATGTAATTGATTAAGAATTAGTATTTGTTGATCCTACTAATTTGGAAAAAGGGGGGCAAATTTGCTTCAATTATTTTTAGCTATATTGACAGATTCAAATTTTGAAATGGACAGGTACTTTTTTCAAGTTAACTCTAAATAGATTCAATTTTGTTGTAACAATTGATAAAGAAATTTCTTCAGAATTCTTTTACTTATTTTCTAGTATGGTTTGATTACTTAATAGAATGTCAAGGTTAATTATTGGTGTTTAGTAGTGGCAAGGATCCATAATGGGCATGATTCAAGTTTCCATATGCCAAACTACAAAAGTGCACTTATGTTAAGACTACAGTTAGGAGTTTTTATTTTTATTTAGATGACTATTGGTCATTCTCTTACATGTATTAATGAAAACAAAGTCAAGATATGGCTAGTAATCAAAACTTAGGAATTTATATTTACATTGTCTTAGATCTAAATTAATTACTATAGTGTGACCAATAATGTGACCAAGCATGTATTGATTATTTCATGTAGGGTAGGAAGCTGCTAGATATTTAATTAATGTTCGAAAACCAATATATTTTGGTAATGGCTAAATACAATATTGTGTAAGCAGCTAGTAACAATTCAGGTTGCAAGTATACAGTACACTTTGCATATGGTGATTAAGTCGAGTTGTGTCTTGTCTTGAGTAAGCACAAAGGTAGGATAGGGTACACATAAGTTACATCACTGAGCTGAGAGGTGGAACTCATTCAACTCGAATGTAGAAGACAGGTTTTTACTGGATGTGGAGATTCGCCTTGGGCATATGCCCAATTACCAACAACTGGAAATGAAGCTGCAAAACTTGTCACCTAAATAGTGTTCATTATATCATCTATTAACTACATTTAATGGAATTAATAATGTAGAAGTTAAACAGTATAAGAATAGTACATCCCTACCTGCTAATGTATCACTCTAATTATAACAGTATAATAAAGAAACCAGATGACAAAGCCTGGTAGAGGATGTTACACTGTGCTTGGTTGTCATCAAGTGGCACTCCTGTTAGTTTAAATCCTCAGCTAATTCAATAAATTCAGTGTTAGGGAACTCTGTCACAGGATCATCAGTTAGGAACCCATCTTCATCAGCAATGATGTGGATGTTGGTTCTGCAGGAATTCTTTAAGTTGCCCTGCTACCCACAACTATAACAACAAACAGTAAATGAGTTGAAATTTTTCTTGAGGGAAGTAGCACTAGTCTCCTTTAACTTAAATTTCCCAGGTTCTGCTTTTGTTTTTATTTCTCCAATTTTGCTATCAATCTGGCTAGAATTGTGTATCACATAAACTATGCTAATAGGTTTTCAAATAATAACTTGAAGATTATCTTCAGGGTCATACTTTAGTTCTAATTGGCTGTGGAGATGTTGAGGAAATCCTTGGTAGATTTATGAGAACAGATCATGTCTCAAACAATCACTTGAGCTGCATAATTTAGTTTCAGACATCATTGCCTTTGTTAAATGAAATCTCACACACAAAGTTTTGTATTGGCGCTTTATATGGGGAGCACAATGGTGGTCTTTTAAATATCCTACCAAAAACTGGTAATTGGTTTTGGTTTCACGATCTAACATCATATATTGATTGTAAGCCAATCCTTGGAGGTACAGAGGGAACTGGGATAAGGCAACCTCTTGCATATTGCAATACTGTTTCATCATGTGTTTGAACAAAAAAGAAGAATACTCCACAAGGGAGCCTCAAGAGGAGAAAAAACAACAGTATTACTAGAATCCATAATGTAAAACAAGAAAAACACAAAAAAGAAAACAAGAATCTTCAGGAAAAGTCCATCAAAATTTGGGAACACTTCCAACTCAGGTAATAACAACAGCTGCTAGAACAGCAGCAGCAATTACATGGTATGGGTGTGGTAGAAATTGTTAATAAATCCAACATGCAAGAACAAAGAGAACAAAATAGAATAAAAATAAAAGAACCAAAACAAACAAGTTAAGAACATTGGGTGACACTTCAGGATCATGTCAGGGTCCCCATGTAGAATTTAGGGGCTGCAAACTAGAACAGTACTAGGGAACTTGATGCCACAGCACAAGGTTGAAAGAGTGACATCTTGTAGCAGCCCTGATTCTAGCAATAATTAAACATATCAGAAAGCATTGGTAATTCATCCATGTAATTAGTAACTGCTTAGAAAGAAAAAGTACAGAATAACCAATTCATATGGCTTCACACAAGAGTAATATCCTAGAAGAGAGGTTCATAAGCTTGCTTGAAAAGGTGCTACCCTATTTGTTTCATTTGTTATTATCTAGCTCAATCAACAATAAATATCTCAGTTGTTTTCTTATCTCTCTGCTTACAAAATAATAGCATGCAATTGCCATGCATTCAGGCTAGCCAATGGCATATTATCATCACAGTGTAATCAGTTATCATGTATGTTCATATTGAATTCAAATGAAAGGTTTGTTATATCTACATGTAACCATAGCTATAACTTAATGTGGTCCATGACTTGGACTGCTAATTGTCTGAGAACTAGGTCATTGTCCCCAGCACAGAAGAGTGACTCCCAAATTGTCACCAGAAACTTAAGCAATTATCATAGTTAACATAAGTTAATTATAATAATGGTAAAGAAAAGCAAACACATTTTGAGTGAGATAAAATTAAATGCCCTTTCTCTACATTGGTTCTCATATTTATACAAACTAATAGTTATTACTTGTCTTTGTTTACAATGAAAAATCAAATATCATGTTTTCCCTCACAAATTAAATTGAGCAATAATAACACATTAGCACTAATTGAGGGGACAATGCTTTAACTTCATAAATTAAGTTCGAAAATAAATACGTCATACTGACATCACTAAAAGAAATCAGAGTAACATAATTAAAAGAAAGATAAGGATAGGCACTGGTCCCCGAGTGACTCTACAGTAGCATTGGCTTGTCTTGTCTTACAGATAAAGCATAGTTCCATAAAAATTATGCAGGAGGGCTCACCAACCTTTCAGACAGGACTTACCCCCTCCTAAGCTCCCTGTGGCTATGTCCCTGTTTACATAACTAAAAGAGCATTTCAATAAACAGATTGAAACCAATAATTTTCCATATTAAAAACAGCTGTGTTAGCTTACACTTGTTATTTCACACAACAAACCTGTAAAATATTTTACAAAATTGATAAAGAAGCCCAGTAATCTACATTATCCGAATGCAGCAAATAAGTAAATATCACTCAATTCCCATTAATGATTAAAAATTCACTAAGTATTACAAATAGAAATGTTTATATATACATATACATATGCATGTATGTATGTATGTCCACTTTAATTCCTGTGCACTAAGCTAAGTATTGGTTATAAAGAGGAATGAGCCAATATGAAATAATGAAATGCTGTAAGAACTGCAGGCAGGTTCCATAAATTAATAATTTACTTGAAGTAAGTAGTATTTTGCTTTGGAAGTTTAACAATGTTCTGTATTTTCTCAAAATACCATTTGAATTCATAATGGAGTGATTGTTCTTTAACTTGGATTATCTTTTCTGTCATAGACTTGAATTTGAGGTAATAATTTCTACAAGGATATTTTTATTGATTTTTGTGATCTTGCTGTACAACCTTATTGGTTTAATTAGAATTTCACATTGTCTACTTGTAATTGATGAAACCCGAACATCTGATGCATATGTAAAGGAGATTAATGGCAAAAGTTCTGTCAAAAGAGAATCCCCAAAGTCTAGAGGAGTAATAACCAACAAGAAACTTGAAAGTGAAATCCAGTGTTACTGATGCAGCCAGAAAGGCACCTGAAGACCAAATGCAATGCATTGTTGTGAAGGCAATGAATTCCTTATCAAGGAGCCTGATATTTTGTTCAATGAATTGCCCTTAGATGATGAAATTGATCTGCTTAGCTCAATCTAATGGGAGCACCGCCTCATGAAAACTGAGCACTGAATGTGTTGATCATAACATTTATGATGCAAAAAAATGTGATACTGACTCAAGTTAATGGAAGTATTGTCTATGCCAAAATGGATTTTAGAGCCTCAGCAGTGATGACTGCTGCAACTTGCTCTGCTTAAACTGAACTGACGTCACCCCTGCCTCCATCAAACTGATTGATGCCTCAGGGAGCAATATTCACCTGAAAAGAAGAATACTGGAAGTTGAAATCAGAATTAAACAGAAACTGTTCAATGTTGACTTGATTGTTGTTGACACTTTTGACATCATTTTAGAAGGTGATTTTCTGCAGAGAAATAATTGCATCATTAACTATAGCAAAAACACTATCTCAATCAAAGATAGTGGTACTCTGACTCAACTCATGGCAGTGCCTGACCAGAAGATCTCCCACCATTTGAGGCAGATCACCATTTGTTCAGAAAATGAATACAATGGCAATGTCATGATTGCTGGTCAGCATGGTGGGTACTGGAAAGGTATATGATTTTCACCTGATTTATGCCATGTAAGGCAGGCAAAGAATTGTGTTACTGTCCTAAGCAGTTCAAGTTCTCTGGTCAAGCTGGATCACACTAGCCTTGATATTGTGACAGTGCCCATTCATATTGAAAGTGCTGCCAGTGTTTGTGTCCTGATCTTTACCACCATTCACAATCTAGACAACATTTCTTTGGAGGATAAGCTACCCCCATCCTTACAGAGTCTCATGCTCATCTCAACCATCAGGAGCACTGTGCCTTAACCAGTCTGCTATGTCAGCACCACAGTGTTTTCAATTACAGCTCCATCAGCATTGGCCAGGCCATTGGAGAGGAGAATGTTATCAAGACTACCACTTATAAACTGATTTGTCTTCCAGTAAAAAGGGTGCCTGAAAGCCTCAAGGAATAATATGAAAAGATACTTTATGATCTCATCAATAATGAATAATACAGTAAGTAACAGCCCTATGCCACTCCTACTATCTTCATCCGGCAATGGGGAAAAATATATGCTGAGCATTGACTATCAAAGATGCTTATCCCATACCAAGGATTGAAGATCTGTTGTATGAAGCCAGTCAGTACCAATTCTTTTCTTGCTTTGACTTATGCAAGGCATACTGGCAAGTGCCAATGAGACCATCTGATATCTTGAAGACTGCTTTTATATTACCCTACAGCTTGTATGAGTGAAAATATATGGTGCTTTGGCACTGTAATGCCTCTGCCACTTTTCAGTGGTATGTAGTGAAAATCTTGAAGAACAGAGTGAATATGTTAGAGTGTGGAATTTCCACATACATTAACAACATCCTGGTAGCAAGTTGTACATTTGAGGAATGCCTTGACAACCTGGGCAGAAATTTGACCCTTCTCAACAATGCAGTGATGAAAGTAAATGGCAAAGGGTGCCACTGGTCCAGAAAAAGGTGATCTTTCTGTAACACATTATCCAGCATGGAAGGATTTCCATTAAGAACAATGCAAAGGTTTTCTTGGATAAAATTGATAAAATTGAGATGCCAAAAACAAGACAGGCCATGCAACATCTGATGGGGTCTCTCAACTATTATGGGATGTTCATCCCCAAACTCACTGATAAGACCTAGCACACATCAAAGTTACTGAAAAAGAGTTCAAGTTTAAATAGGGAGGAGCAGGAAAAACTGGGGAACATTAAGCAAGAGCTGAAAAAGATCCCTAGCCTCAACACTCTAGATTATGAAAAAGAATTGATTGTCAATTGTGATGCCAGCACCATTGCAATCAGTAGAGTGCTGAGCCAGATACTAAATTGTATAGAGAGCCCTGTTCAGTATTTCAACTGTAAGTTGAAGCCCTCTGAAATGAACTATGGTATTAGTAAGTACAAAATACTCACCCTTGGTGAGTGTCTCCAGAAATTCAGGTACTTTATCCTGGGACCACCTTTCATTGTGCACATGGACAACAGTGGCCTTGCATGGCTGAAAAAATTTTTGGGCAATAAGTCTTGCATTGTCATGCAATGGATCAAGTTCCTTAATGACTTTTCATTTTCAATCAAGCACTACCCTGGTCATCTCCACCTCAACACTGACTATTGGACTGGACTCTCAAGCTACAATAGAGATTTGAGAAAATCACCAGAAAAAGAAGTAAATTTTGGGTTCATAGCTACCACCAAGTATGATCTGCTCAAAATAAGCACTGACTGCCAAGGCAAGCCAGTTCTGCCTATAATGATCAAAGAGGAGATCAGTTTAACACAAAGTTAATAATTCCAGCATCCTGACAAAGTGCTTTGTGAAATCATATGAAATGTCAAAACACTATTGATGCTGTTGAGTCCCCTACCAACATATACTTTAGATACAACTGGAAATTAAAAAATGAAGGACTGCTGTATGTTAAAAGTTACACCAACCAGATAGCTATCCCAGAATACTTTAGGTGTGATCTGATCTGACAAGTACACAAAAGGGGTCATCTGGGAATCATCCAGACTGAGAAAACCTTCAACTCCTGATACATCACTCTTAGAGTGTGAGCAGCTGTCATTGATGCCATCACCAAATGTGAAAGTTGCCTGCTACAGTCAACTAGACACTTCAAATTTCATGTCAATTTGAAATAGGAAATTTTATAATTATTTTATGTATTTTATATAAATTTTGAATATTCTAAAAAAAAATATAAAAATTTTCAAATTTTAAAAAGAAAATAAAATATGTTCTTATGTCATTTTTAAGTGATTTCATTTGAATTAAAAATAAGTAATTACAAAATTATTTTGAATAATTTAAAATATTCCTAAGAAATTCCAAAAATTGAAAAATGAGGAAATTTTAAAAACAAAATAATATATGTTCTTATGTCATTTTTAAGTGATTTCATTTGAATTAAAAATAAGTAATTACAAAATTATTTTGAATAATTTAAAATATTCCTAAGAAATTCCAAAAATTGAAAAATGCGGAAATTTTAAAAACAAAATAATATATGTTCTTATGTCAATTTTAAGTGATTTAATGTCAATTTAAAACTAGAAATTATAAAATTATTTTATGTATTTTAAAAAAATTTCTAATATTCTGAAAAAAATAAAAATACAAATTTCAAAAACAAAATGATAAATGTTCTTATGTCATTTTCATTTATGTGAATTAAAAATAAGAAATTTTAAAATTATTTTATGAATTTTATAAAAATTTCTAATATTCTGAAAAAAAATAAAAATTTCAAAATTTCAAAAACAAAACAATATTTCTTGATAATATAGTATTATCAAATGTTGGCTTTGTTTCTACTGGTTCCTTACAATTTTCCTTTACTTGTTTCATTATGTTAGTGATTAATTTTTCCATGAATTCTTCTTCAGTTTCACTTTGTTTATATATCTCTATTTGTGTCCCTCTTGGAGGTGTCACTTTATTCTATTGTTCAAGTTTTTCTATTATGTTAGTTTCTATCATTTTCACGTTCTCCTCCTTTTTGTTATCTTTTTCCTCATTTGTTAGTACCATTAATCTTATCTCATCTTTAAGATTATCAATTTCTATTTGTTTCCTTATATTTTCTTATCTGAGGCTTACTTTTGCGTCATGAATTTCACTCATGAGTTGCTGTAACCTTTCACTTTGAGCTTTAATTTCTTTGTTAGCCTCTACTAATTTTTCAATTTGTTTTTGGAACAAATTTTGCTGTTCTGTCAATTGTATACTTGTGTCCTCTATTATTTCATCAATTTTTCTTTCCTTTTCAATATTTGCTATCTCCACTTTGAACATCTTTTGTGTTAGTTGTTCTATTTGTATTGTCAATTGTTGTCTTTCTTTGTTATTATTCTTGATTATTTTTGTCAATTCAACTATAGTGAGTTTGGTATTCACTTGTGCTGGCTGTAGCACCATTTCTGTAGGGGACGTTTCACGTTCTGGAGACATTGTTACGTTTTGTGTTTCTGGGGTTTTTTGTGTTTGGGGGGGGGGGG
>CABFPE010000278.1:303203-323904 GCA_900660155.1 Hofstenia miamia | reverse complement strand
TATATATATATATATATATATATATATATATTAGGGATGGGATCCGGATAATGAATTGAATATACCGGATAATTTGACTACCGGAGAACGGATAATATACTGTTCAATTTTTACTAGGCCAAGGAGAAATATTATTTTAAAAAACGAAATATGACCTTATTTTTATGACAAATTTAGTTAAATATCCCCTAAAATATTATCATCCATTTTTCAAACGTTTCTCAAATACTGAGAACAAGATATAAAAAAACTCTTACATAATAATAAATAAATTTTTTAAACAAGTGCTTCACTAAATTATTATAACAGCAGATAAATTTCCATATACAGTATTATTGTGGTTAAGATTTCTGCCATAGATTAAAAGTATTATCAACATAAAGAAACTTCTTTCTACTGCAGTCGATGTTGCTTGACATTTTCATAACTTGGCATACCATTCCGATTAAATGTCCATGCTCTTTCCTTCCCTTATAGCAGTAAAACCTGTATTTTCTAATCGTTATTTGAAATAGGCGATTATTTCACAAGCATCATTTCCAAGATCAAGAGTGGGAGAGGTAACAACATCTGGTAGAATTTCAACTGTATGAAATTGAACAACTTTGATTTTTATGATTGCAGCCTGAATTGAAGAAATCAGATTGTCAACCCTAATATATTTTGCTAGAATACGTATAGGACAGTTCTGCAACACATGTGCCTTGCAAAATTCATGAAATAATAATGTATTTAGTTACTTTAATATTTTTTATGTGACTGCAAATTACTCCAGATCCAATAAAAACATTACCATCAGTTGTTAACTCAGCTGTTAAATTTGCCTGGGGTAGATTTGAGACATTGTAAAAGTTGTGATTTGAGATATAGCAAACAGAATTTTAAAGAGAGATATTGTATTTTGAGATATAGTAAACAGAATAGACTTACAATGCTTTTATCTTTTTTTCTCTATGCCAACCCGTTGCCCGCCCGTTAAGGACTCAGCCCGCCCGTTAAAGTGTTCAAACTCAAATTCTTGCTTCAAGAAATGGGGGAAAAGTCTTATCCCAGGATGGAATTTCAATAATTGTGTGTATTCTCAAGGTTTGTGAATGAACAGTAATTGAAAACTTTCGCAACTGTTCTGAAATTTAATCTGAAATCTAGCAATGATATAATGATGAAAGTTTACACATGCTTAGTAAGGGTGCAAGTATAATAATTTTCATATTGTAGGAAAAATTTTGAGTAAGGGATTTCACGAAAATAAAAATTTTCAAAGTGCCATAGTAGACCAATAGAATAATTCATGCATTAAGGGATTATACTAAAATTTAAAGTTTGGCATATAGGATTGAAAAATAAAGGCTTTCTGATAGAAAATAATATTAAGTTAGTATGTAAACGACATAGATAATTTAATATTAAACAAATTATTAAACCACTTCAGGAATGAATTCATAAATTTGTGGAAATCAACGATGGTAATTTTCAATATTTTCGAATTATAGACGAATTATATTTCGTCTGTAATTCATAATTTACATGTTTAGTATGATTTTCCATCGGACAAGACCTATATTAGGAGAGGAATCGTAAACAATCTTCAAGGTCTTTTGAAAATTGATACTTAAGTTTAATGACATATCTTCAAAACAGCATTTACTATATAAAATATAATTTATATTTTTAAATTTATTATTAAGATCATCACGGGGTTATTACATAATGTTTTTGGAAATATAGAGTGAGTAGAAGATATAAACTGATTTGATTAAATTAAATAATTAACAATGCGAAATGTTAAATAAGCATAAAATCTAGCAGAAATTTTAGTTAAGAGGAGATTTCTTTTTCTACATTTTCTGCAAATTTTTGTAAAATATTCCCTGCTGGTCGGTAGTATACGCTCAAATAAATTGTATCTTCATCTTTCATCTTGTAGCCAACACCAATTTCTTGCGTATCTTTCCACACCATTTGCGTAAAATAAGCTAAAAATCTTTGAATTAAAGACGATTTAGATTATAAAAGTGCGATTTGAAATTCTTAAGTTATTAATTTTCAAATTAAATGAAATTTTTTATTTCAGATGGGCTTAATACAGAGCTGCAAGTGGTCCGCTTTTTGCAGGACCGAAAACGGACTTGACTGAATAAATCAGAAACGGACAGTCAGACTGTTTACTACTTAGATCCTTTTCGTTCACGGACATCCTCACAGGACAATTTTGCAAGAATATTGTAGTTATGATTTGAAATTTTTTGATAATTTCAGCATTCTGTTATACAACTAAAGTGTTAAACTACCAATAATACCAAATTTAGCTTTATGAATTTCCGATTTGTTTAGAACCGCTAAATATAACTTTATTTATGGTAATTTACTTCAGGCAATTATTGCAAAATATTATTTTCAAGAAGATGTAAAAAATATATATCACTCTTGAGTTCACATAAACACCATGAATTGCAAAATAATAGTCCTTTGTAAATGACAGAAATCTCAGTAGAACTTAATCGAAATAAGTGTCGTCAACAAAGGACACTTTTGAGAAAAAATTTCTTTAATGAAGACACGTTTACTAGGTAAAAATACAAACTCGCGATTTCAGTTAATTATGACTTTTAATCATTGACATATATTTAATGTATAGGCCAAACTATTACGCCACCCCATAAATAAAATGGATTAAGGTTTCTTAACATTCTAAACACACTACAGAAGTTGGTGTGTGTTTTCGAAACCTTCAACAAATGATGTGATAATGTTCTATCCTGTACGAAAAATATAAAATATCGCATTCTTTGTTTTAACAAAGCATCTGCTGAACGTGAAGTAACTGTCAAATAGAGATGAGCGTGGTGCGGATTAATCCGCGGAGTCCGCGGTTAACCGCGGTGCGGTGCGGTTGCGGATACGTTTTCTGCGGTGCGGTGCGGTTGCGGTTTGTTGATTTGTAAATTAATGTGAGTTTTGTGCTTCAAATTATATTAATTTCTTCTTCACACAGGTTAATGTGATCTCTAATGGAATTTTTTGCTATGACCAGCTTGAATTCTAAGCTATTACAAGTTTTGAAAAGTTTTAGATACTATTAAAATTCTGGAATTTCGTGTGACTGCAGTTCACCCTGGGTTTCATTTAATAATGAAATATGACGTAAATATTTAATAAACCAAAATCTAATAAAATGAAATTGTTTTTGATGAAGGTGTTAATTAATGAGACTAGGGAAGCATCAATGACTGATTTGGCTATGACAATTAATATGTCGAATGAGTTTCGTGTTTTTTTAATATTAATTATTTATTTTACATATTTCGTTATCAATATGTGTACATATGTTATAGCATTGTATATTTAAATTTGGAAAAACATTGCATTGAAATAAAAATATTATAATAAGTTTGCATAACTTTGCATATAATCTTAGGAAACTCTCAGACAGACAAGACCGGACCGGACTGAAACAGACTTTGCCAGACCGGACCGATTTCTGCCTGGCTTAATCTTGAAAAGTTTACGAATTCTTTCAAAGTTTATTATTGGTGCACGTGACAAGTTTTTCGTTAGAACAAGGAATTCAATAATATATTTCAATTATATACTCTCGCTCTGCTATGTCGTCTAATAATAACAATAACTGTTTTGGTAACATTTGCAAAACTTGCAATGGATCTAAAGACAATGCATCGAAGGTATTTAATGTTTTAACTGTAACACAACATTACATCTATCCAAAAATTGTAAAGGTATTTCTAATGGCTGCATCGAATCATTAATGCAATATAGGAAATATTTTATTACCCTATGAACGCAACGTGTTGATGCTGATACACTTGTCGACAACGATTTTTTACCAAATAAATCTGAATATTCTAATCAGGTATCGAAGTTTAATACTATGTGCTCTGCGATTTCTGTTGAAATTGCAAATATATAAATAAAAATGTCGAAAGTATGAAAATTATGATTAATCGCTCTGCTCCTGTTTTATCATCCTCCCAATAATCAAGTAATTGATTCCAGTAATTTTAATAGGATCCTAATATCAGGTGTACCTGAATGCAATTCCAGCCAGTTCCATGAACGCCTTGTATTTTAGAAGTGTTCCAGCATATGTCCATTGAACGTTTCTAGTATGTGACATTTTTCGCCTTGGTCAGTTTAAGACGGGGAGACTGAGGATCCTTCTTGTGGAAATTGGTTCAAATTGGAATAAACGCTGTATTCTTTCCAAATCTTTTTTAATGAAGAACTTTACTCCATTCAAAGTATTTATTAAACCAGAGCTATCTCCTTCTGATCGAATTGCTGAAAAGGCACGGTTAAAAAAGCGCTATGATCTGCTTCAAGATGGCGTTCAATGAAATCATTTGCGCATTAATAATCTTGAAGTTTACCTGGACGTTAAAAAAGTAGCTATACAATGTTAAGCAGCCTTACTAAATCAAATTTACCTTTTCTTTACACAAATGGTCAAAGCCTTTTCAATTTACAACGTCGACTTGATTTACTCGCATTTGTAACTCTGTTTAACAGTAAAATTGTGTGTCTTACCGAACCTTATTCCCTAATGATGATTTATATACTGCATCCTCCTGCGATAGGTCCTGTTCAAGCGAACATGGTGGCTGTCTTATTGTATGTCATCGCACTCTTATCTCTACTGAAGTTCCTCTCGGTAATGCTGATTTTGCTTGCAGTGTTATTGTTGATTTCAAAATCTTTGCCATTTTAATAGTCTGTGTTTACCTTCCGCCTATTCATAGCTGTTTTAGACCCTTAGCTGAAGAAATTGAACTGTGTAATGCGTTTGCTATTCACACATTTAAGAGCACTTATTTATCTAAATAATTACCTTTCTCCTCTCAAAAAGTTATTATACTTGGTGATTTTCATCTACCCTCTGTAGACTGGTCAAAATATTATTCACTTGTTGAAAATGATAACGCGACCATGGATTTATTTCTTAACTTACTCTTAAAGCAAATTATAACGTGTCAGACTGATGCTCATTAAAATACTCTGGGTTTGATATTTACAAATGATGCTGAATCTCTTTTTGTTGATAAAGTTATTACTCCCGACGAAAGTTTTTCCGACCATGCTATTATTATTCTTAATTTTGAGACTTTGCTTATATTAGATGACATCGATCTTTCTCTGGGTATTTATGATCAACCGTTATCTCAAATCAATCCTACTCAGTTTAGTTTTTCACAGGCTAATTTTATTATGATTTCAAATTGTTTATCAGTTTTTCTCTTTTTTTGAGCCAGCGTGTGATTTTGTTTATGTAAGTAGTTGTTATCTTAAACTTAAAGAAATCAATGCATCAAATATTCCTATCAAACGGCCTTAAAGGCAAAAACTTCCATGTTGATCCACATCTCGTTCTGTACATCTATAACGAAGTTGTCCCATTCAGAAAAGATGCTCTTCGATGTCCTTCTAAGGCTATGTTACCAAAAGTCTTTATTTAGCTGATGATTTATTCAAGTCAGTTGAGCTTGATAACATCCTCGTTTCGGAGAGTTTCCCTGACATTTGTGATGCTAATTCCTGCTTTAGGTTAATTCGGTTATTTGGAAAATCAATTTTTCCTCGATCTATGGCATTTGGTTCTAAAACAGCCGTCACTGATGTTAAAACGGCTGAATTATTTAACACATATTATGCGTCTGTTTTCTCTTCATTTGTTTCTGCACCAATTTCTTTTGAATTTTTCGAACATAACTTAGTTAATATTACTCTCGAAGAGGTCATCTATTGTTTGAGAAGCAGTACTTCAGTCAGTGTTGTGAAAATGATGGTATTCCTGGCTCTTTTCTGAAAGATTACTCATTATTATCTCTTGGACCACATGTCCTCCAGCTTTTTCGATATTTTATAGTCTGGGGTTTGTTAGAGTTGTACTGTTTACTATAGTACATACTGTATTACATGTACTTGTTGCTTCATTATTTTAGATTGTAAATAGCTGTTCAATAAATGTTCTTTCGTTAACAACATGGTAGCAGAGAATATCAAATCATTTCAAATAGATCGTTCAAGAATCCACCAAGGTTTACTCCAAATATTGATGATTATCTTAAATGGAAGAAGAGGTTAATTTATGATACTTAATTACGAATGTAGACAAAAAGAAATTCGGTGTTAATGTTGCTTTAAATTTGAATGGAATTGCCAAGGATCAAGCTTTCGTGATTGCGAACAACGAATTAAATGCTGTTAACGGTTTTGAACCATTGATTGCCCATTTAGATGAATGTTTTAATACTGCAGAAGGTGATGAGGCGTACATTATTTACTTGGAATTTAAGCAGTTGCAGAAACTTCAGATAAATCGATTAGAGAATTTGTTTGCCCTTATGAAAATATGATTGCAAAGCTGAAAAATCACAAAATGGAATTTAGTGACAACATTATGGCAGCTGAATTGCTACATAAATGCGATTTACCCGATCATAAACGTCGAATGGTATTGGCGTCATTAAAATTAAAACTTGATTCAATTGAAACTGTTTTCCTTCGAATGTTTGCTAATTCTCATAGTAATTTATCAGACATCAGGTGGTGAACTAAAAACTGAAAAAGCGTACGAAAGTGCTAATTTACGTCTAAATTACCTTCGTTTTTCTAATAGAGGTGGTAACAACTTTTACTATAATACTGGTTTTAGAGGTCCAAATACAAACAGTCGCTGTCTTATTTGCGATTCAAGGCCTCTTTGGCGAAAAACTGTCCTCATCAATCAGAATGTCATCCTAAAGAGTAGGCCTATATTGCGGTGGTGAACAACAGTCTGTTTCGCAAATTTTTGTTGATGTGGGAGCAGCCGCTAATGTACCTGAATTTGATCAAAATGAAACTTAATTTGTATTTATGTCCCCAGATTCGTATTACTACAATCATGGTGAACTTGTTGGTATCGTTGATGTAGCTTGTACAGTTACTGTATGCAGTGAACATTAGCTTTATTATTTACGTTGGTGTAATTTTAACCCTAGTCCAAAGAAATCAATTTCAAAAGCAAACTTTGTTTTTGGTGGAGGCCAAAGTAACAAGGCTATGTATCAAACCAAAATACCTATTTATCTTAACAACATATTATATATTTATGTTTTCATGCAATATAAGGAAATCTTCGCCTCCTTATTTCATTGTCATTACTTAGACTATTATTAATATTTCATGTGATGAAATTTCTATTGAAGGACAAATTTCGAAACTTAAGCATAATGGTAATGGAAATTTGGGCCTTGCTATATGCCCACAGTCTAATCGTAATGGAATGGTACAAATTGCTAATGTATTGCTTACTAACAAATTATTAGATAAACCTGATATCTCATAAATTAGTTACGTTCTTAAAATCATCTGATTATCAATTTGGGAAAGCCGATATTGAATTAATTTCGAAAAACTGCGAGATTTGTCAGAAGACGCAGTCTACAAAATTAAAACCTGTTGTATCACTGTTTTGTCCAGAACTTTTAATGAAGTTATTGCTTTAGATTTATTTTTGATTCAATTGCCAGGTCACGAAACTTGCTGGGTATTACATATTCTTGTGTGTTTTACGCGTTTTAGTATGGCCATACCAGTAAATGATAAGAAATCCGAAGCTATCCAACGTATAATAGTCCCTAGAATGGTTTTGTTTATTTGGTAATTGCCATAAATTATTATGTGATAGTGGGGGTGAATTTGCTTCTGTTGATTTCACTGAAATGTGTGAGAGACTCAATATTGAACACTACCATTGCTAAATATAGCAATGGTGTAATCGAACAGCATCATGTTGTTGTTAAAGATACTGCTTAAAGAATTTCATTGGATGATAGTTCTTTATCACTTTGTCATGTTTTGAAACTTACTATATTTGTCAATAATTGTTTACCTAATCATACAGGATTTTCAGCATATCAATGGGTCTTTGGTGGTAATCCGGGCTGCAATTCAATTATTATCGATAATATTCCTGCTATTGAGAAATCTACGTCAAAAATTATTTCAGATCATCTCGGCTTACTTGATCGCGTGTGTATTGTATATATGGCTGTAGAATCTGATGAACGTATTAAACGCGCTCTTACACACAAATCTAGATTGAGGCACGAAGTTTTCAATATTGGTATGAAGGTTATATACATGTCGAGGAATAAGAAATCGTGGAATGGTCCCGGTACTGTTTATGGTCAGCATGGAAATGAGGTGCTTATTAAACATGGGAGTATTTTCATTCGTTGTCATAGTTCAACTGTTAAGCCTCGCGCGAGGATATGAAGACAGAGACATACCTGAAACATATTCGTCTACATGTGCCAGATTGCTTCATCGTACATTGTTATCATTATCATCAACGCTTAAATGGGAAATTAGCGTTGTGGATGTAAGAACGACTTTCTTATAAGCCGATAAACTCAATAGAGATGTTTTTGTTATTCCTCTACCGGAAGCAGACGACCAAGTAATTGTTTATGGAAACTGAATGTTTGCGTGTATGGGTTAACAAATGTGGTAAAATTGTGGATTGAACGTGTTTCTCGGGCATTGACAGAATTTAATGGTATAAGATGTGAAATTGAAAAAGCTATGTATTTCTTTAAAAAATGAGATAGAATTTGTGGTTCTTGTTGCCAATCATGTTCACTATTATTTAATAATTGGTTCAAAGGAATGGAAATCTGATTTATAGCCTCTATTAAGAAATCGTTTCTCATTGGAAAGATAGAACATGTTAGGGAGAAATGGATTGATTATTTTGTCCTACAAAGTCGGTAGTTTTTTAAAGCTCTTGGCTTCTTATTTAAGTAATCGTTTTCAGCTTTATAAATTGGCAAGTCTTTCTGGAAACTTCGTCATGTCATTAGCGGCGTTCCTCAAGGTTCCGTATTGGGATCCCTGTTCATTTATCATTTTTATTAATGACTTACCCACGGTTTGCAAATTTTCACTCCCGTTTTTGTATTCTGATGATTTAAAATTTACATCTACTAATTGTAATCATATTTCTGTTGACTATGTTGCATTGAAATTGTAGTGTGTTGAAAACAGAATGAAATTTAATGTTTTGAAATCTAAAAGTATATCATTTCCTTTTTCTGGTGATATAAAATTTGTTTTTGCCAAGCAAATATCTGATATCAAGGATCTTGGCATATATATTTCTTCATATAAACAAAACTTAAACTGTATCATTCGATGGTACTCTCCATCCTTACCTACGGATCTTATATATTGGAACTGATACAAAAAACGGGATATGTTTCAAAGCCGCTCTACTCGTTGGATGCTCTCATTAAAAGGATACAAAAACAGATTTATTAAACTGAAAATGCTGCCTATGTCTTATTTGCTACAACTTAATGATCTCATCTTAAAACAAGCTTCTTAATCAATGCTATGATTTTGCCTTTTTGAGTATTTATCTGGTCTCGGATCTAGCACTCATCTTCTTTTTAGTTCCAAAATACTGAACAAACAGAATGGCAAATCATTCTATTTTATCAGAACTACCTCTTTGGAGAATTTTGTACATTTAAAAAGCGACATATATGTATTTGATAAACCTAAATTTGTTCGATATTAATTACNATCATGCGTACGCCCCTGGTTCTGGCGCATGTTTGTTGATAAATATGAAGAAATCCCATCTTGCTCAAGATTTGTTCTATGTAGTTGCTGTAACAATTTTGATTTTTATAAATATTGTATTTGCATAATTCTTATTTATTGTTAGTAAATAAATCTATTTACATTTTACACAATTTATTAATTTAGAATAAATAATTGTCTACAAACTAAAAATAAGAGAATAGCACCGTCATAAGAAATAAATATGCCCAAATGGCTTCTAAAACTAAGGTACTTTAAAATTCTCCAAGTATGCCTTCTCAATTTTAGTTATACGTAAGTAATGTTGTTTAGTTTGTTGCTTAATGATAGTTTCATCTGATCGTAAGGTAATTCATTGAATATTTCGCTAACTCTTAAGACAGGTGTTATTGCCATAACTGTTCTTTATCCGTAGAATATTTGTAAATTGTTTTGTTCTAGGATTTAACTGTGTGTACTTCTTCAAGGAATCTTTGGAAAATACATTATCGTAATTCATCAATATCTTAAAAAACTTTAACTTAAATGACCTATGGGGGGAAAATTGTAGAATCATACCATTTTTGCACTTACTGTATATTTGTGAAGAGCTTAAGAGAATTTCAAAAAAATTTTTAACTAGTATAAAAAAGTTTCCATACTGACCGAAGTGTACTTTTAAGTACACCACCTTATTTAACAATAATATAGAAGGGCAAAGATGAATAAGTAAAAAATATGAAATGAACAAGTACCATATGGCTATTAAATTATGAAAAAAATTATTGCAGTCTTTTCATGTTGTTTACAGTGCTTTGACAGTCGCACACATTTACAAGCTTTTACACTTTCATCAGTATGTAATGTGGTTAAACTGAATTATTGTGTATATAAAGACTGGCATCGATTTTCAAAAATTTCAAAGTGACCGACCAATAAAATTTCAAAAACCGACCAATAAAATACCAAGAGTGTTGAATGACACCAAAACTTTGCTCAATGCTATGACAATCAATTTCTGAGGTTGTGAAATTGAACTACATCTCGGTCACTTAAGGTTAGATATTTAACGAAGTTATAAGATTTCATAATGCTATATGTATTATAGAATTTTGATATATGGGAATACCGATGTTGATTACTTATTATTTCAATGGACAAATTAGGCCATGGTTAGGCTAGTGATTTGCTCAAAAGTGATCTGTCACATTTTGAGTGAATCGCACGTCTAACCACCTGAGATAATTAGCGATGTGACGATCACGAAGAAATCGTGCGCGTTTGATTTCCTTTTGATCCTCACATCGCTAAGTATCTAGGGTGGTTAGACGTGCAACGCTTTCAAAAGTGACAGATCACTTTTAACCAATCACCCAGTATAACCGTAGCCTTACACATAGTATCTATTCGATTCCAAATCATTTTATACTGGCCAATTCCTAGCAATTACCCACAACTGATGATACCATGTAATTGACATCATGTAAAGTTGATGGTGAACTCCATCGGAAGAACGTTCAAAGTAGAAATTTTTCTAATTTTGCATTTTAAAGAAGCTGAAAATTTGAAATTATTGTTAATAGTTTCTCCCAGATAGCTAGCTTCTTCAGCAATAGATATTTTGACATTATCGCTAACTAAATTGTAATAATTGCTAGGTGGTGCTCTTTTAGCTTGTAACAATAGGAATTTCGTCGTAGGCCCTGTTCCCATTAGAGTTGAGTCAACCCGCTGTGAGTCGCCTCGCTTTGAGTTGCAGCGGGGCGACTCAACTCTAATGGGAACAGGTCATCCCTGCTGCCACTCAACTCTTTTCTATCAAGAGGGGCGATAGTTATACCGCTGCGAAAAATTAAATGAGAACACTTTCGCCCCACTGTAACTCTCAATTACAGGAGACAATTCAACGCATATCTTTTTTTAGAATTTGCAATAAATAGTAATTTGTCGATGTCTGAAATCGGAATGTCCTCTTTATCCCGCATCATTCGCAATGTGAGCAGTTGTATTTGCAAGTGTCTAAAAAGTAAATGTATAACCATGCCTACAGATGAGGAAGAGCTCCGATCTGAGATGAACAAATTTCCAAGACTCAGAAGTTTTCCTTTTGCATTTTTCGCTTTTGATGGTACTCATATTCAAATTAAAAAACCACGCAGACATTCAATAGACTATTTAAATCACAAGCAACAGTACTCTATTAATGCAATGGCTGCAGTTAATGCAAAGGGAATTTTTAAATTTGTGGTCATTCGTTATCCTGGATTAGTGCACGATGCTCGCGTTCTTGGTACGCCCAGATTATGCACGATGCTAAAAGAAAGTTCATTATTTAGCGATGCCACAAATAATTTTGTGTGATCCAGCATATCCGTTATTGTCCAATGTTAAAAAAGAATACCGCTGTAAAACTCATCTAAAAAATGTAATATTTAACAACAGGCTTCGTTATGCTAGAAACATAATTGAATGCAGTTTTGGACAACTAAAAAACAAATTTGGAATTCTCCAAAAACCTATTGATTTGGATATGAACGTTATTCCTCTAGTAAGTATATTATATTGTCAATATAGTCTTCATTCCAAAAGAACCTCTTAGATGTTGCGGGAGAACTGTCATCCATTGTAATGCAAATGCAGTCTTACTATGAAAGCACGCGCAATTGTAATCCAATTAAATTCAAGTGCTATTTAAAACCTTTCCGCAAATGAGAACAACTAATAACATCTTTATAATTTATCTCATCATCGTCTTTGTGACAAGTGCGCAAATTTACTTGTTTGGATTTACCTATTATTTTGATTGCTCAAACATTTCTTAAATATTCATAATCATTTCCTACTAATATAATAATCATAGGCATTAATATAACGAAACTGTAACTTTTAAAAATCAAATGGGAACACGTTCGCCCTGCTATAACTCAACTCCGTTGTGTGTTCCCATTTAAATATTCGCAGCAGGATAGCTTTTGCCCCGCTTGAAAAAACCGGGTTGAGTGGCAGCAAGGCGAACGTGTTCCCATTAGAGTTGAGTCGCCCCGCTGCCACTCAAAGCGGGGCGAAAAATTAACCCTCGTCAGGTCAATGGGTGGTTGTTTTGATCACCCTTGTGTATTTGATCGAATCATTCTTTAACAGGTAACCGCGTGGCCTTCGTTATTCCTGAGTTTTACTTTATCGGCATTCTGCATAATGTGTGCGAATATCAACCACGGAAGTCGCACATAGTCACGCCTAGCGTGGATGAAACTCTGGATGCATTGCGCCAATTGATTGAAATCCACTAATCAATTAAGTCTGTGTGTGAGCGATAAAGGCATGCGTTTTTCATTTTGTGTTACTAACACGACGTCATGGCTTCCTCACGTCCTCAGTGCACTGCGAAGGTAGTTGCCATCATTAGACTGCACGATAAAACACCTCCACAAAGAGAAAACAGTGACCAAGACGAATCCTCTTCAAGTTCATCAGACGACGACAATGACAATATTGATATAATAATAGCCCATGAAAGTAGCAGCAACGAATCTGAAACAGCTACATCGGAAGGTGAACATATTAGTGGATTGCAAGATAAGAATGGACACGATTGGAGTCTTGAACCACCCTATATTCGTCGTCTACGGGTTGCTGACATTATACGACATAGTGCAGGGTCGAAATCAATCGCTCGTAAGGACACCATTCTTGAAACGTGGATGGGGTTTTCCTGACTCTATGTTGGAGAAGAGTCTTCAATTATTGTCAGTTGAAGGTTCACGATCTTGATATCGCCGTCAATCTGAACATTGACCAACTCAAAGCTTTCATTGCGATACTATACTACCAAGGAGCGTCACGTGATCAGAGTATTTTTGTGGATGATTTGTGGGAAGAACATTCTAGCGACTTTTACAGAGCTGCCAAGTCAAAACACCTTTTCAAGATCTAGTGCCGAGTTATTCGGTTTGATGATTCGTCAACTCGATCGAAGAGGTGTGAACATGACGCTTATACTGCTTTTCGGGAGATATGGGATGACTTCAATGATCATCTAAATATCTTCTTCGAATCTAGTGATTCTGTTGTTGTTGACGAACAGCTGATCAGTTCTTGGTGCCGATCTCCTCATAAAACCTACAATCCCTTGAAGCCAGGGAAATACGGTGAGATGATACAATGGTGTGCTGATGGCAAACACCGTTATTTTTTTTCGTGGCAGTCCCATGGTCCATGCCCCACAAAATATTGAAGCAGCGTCAATTCACAAAGAATCTAATAGAGTCAACAATCTTATTTCATACCTTGTTCAGCACTTTCATGGTACAGGAAGAAATGTAACGGGCGATTGATATTTTAGCAACTTCAATTTGACCTGCCAATTGCTGAGAGACAAACTGACTTACGTTGGAACATTGAATAGCAACAAACGAGAGATACCTCCACTATTGCACCAAACTATGACGTTACATGATTCTTCCAAGGTTGCGTTCGGCTCTACTGATAAGCAAGTGCCTTTATGTGCTTATAGAGCGAAACCTAAAAGGACTATTCACGTGATATCGTCTCTTCATCATGATCGCAGCATACCAGAATCCGAGAATGACAAGAGAAAGCCGGAAATTATCCTTACCTACAAAACACAAAAGCAGGATTTGACATGGTCGACCAAATGTGTAAGAAATACTCTACGAAGTGTACCACAAGAAGATGGTCCGTGGTACATTTTCGGAATATCCTGGATGTTGGTGGGGTAAATTCTCAAACGATATTCGAATGCAATCATCCGGCCTCGTGCCACAAGCAAGGACAGAAGACGCGTCTTTCTGAAGGAGCTAAACAGTTAGCCTCTCAACAGTGCTTAAATCGTATGTCGGAGCTGCAAATTCAGCTTCAAGAGCCTCTTCTTCATCTCAACCATCATCATCAGATACAGGGAAATGCAACATCTGTAAGGCTGAGGGCGAAAAACTACGAAACTGCAACCGTGC
Source organism: Hofstenia miamia (assembly GCA_900660155.1). Taxonomy (NCBI): domain Eukaryota; kingdom Metazoa; phylum Xenacoelomorpha; order Acoela; family Hofsteniidae; genus Hofstenia; species Hofstenia miamia. The sequence continues at coordinate 309,343 of CABFPE010000278.1, read as the reverse complement.
CAATGTGTGTTGTTGCAAATGCAACAAACATGTTTGTGGGAGACATGGTCAATTGTATGTCATAACTGTATGTAAAAATGTGTTCTACTTACATGTTTATGTTGAAATATATTTGCTTTTACTCTCAAAATATCAATTAATATATGAGAAATGTGCCGGAATGATATATCTATTAATTCAGTTAACTTATAACATCGTATAACATGTATATTGACAATTTAAGAGGGGTGATCAGTTTGATCACCCCTTGACCTGGCTAAGTCGGATCAGAGCATGACCTGGCGAGGGTTAAATGGGAACAATGCCTTATTTGCATTAAATGTAAGTTTATTACGCTTGCACCATTGACTTACTTATTCCAATTGATTATTCAGATCTTTAATTGCTTTGTTGATTAATGTGTTAGTCGTAAATATGAAGATAGCGTCCGCATATTGTATTAATGACAGCTGTTGATAGCATCACTTATGTCATTTATAAATAATGAAAATAGTAGCGGACCTAAAAGAGTTCTCTGCGGAACACCTTTTGTAGTATTAAAGGAGTCGGAGTATGTATTATTTATTCTTACAACTTTTTTTCTATTTGTTAAATGCTTTTTATTAGAGTTGATTCAGTACTAAAACCATACTTTTTTAACTTCATTAACATTAAATCATGCGAAACGCTATCAAAAGTCTTGGCTAAATCCAAAAAAGCAACCGCACAGTATTCCTTTTCATTTAAAGATCTTTTCCATTTTTCAACTGATGTTATTAATGCGTCTGTTGCTGATCTACGATTTGAAAGCCATATTGGCATGTATTTATTATCTCAGAATTTCCGATGTATTCTTGAATTTGAATATATAAACTACACTCTAGTATTTTTCCTAAGATATGAGTGATTGTCATGGGTCGGTAATTTTTGCAATCATTAGGATAACCTTTCTATTATAGTGATGTTATTATTCCTTCCTTAAATTTCAATGGAAAATAGTTATGGCTGATCCAATGTCATTCAAAATTGAAAATTTATTGAAAAAATTAAAGAAAATTAATTTTTTATTAATTATTTAGTGAATTTTTATAGATTGCCAAGTTTTATTGATAAAAATTGATTTTCAATTAAAGAAAATTAATAAAATTTCCATTTTAAATTCATCAACTCTTTTATTGAAAATTTACCAAAGAAAATTGATAAAAAATTAATATTTTATCAGTCTATTATATTCAATTTGAGGCCGGCGAATGCTATAAAAATAAAATATTTTTCCACAAAAAAGTTAAAATCAAGTTTTCATAGCAATTCAGTGCCAATAAGGTCGTTTATGAGTAGTTTTCTCATTATAATATACATATATCACTCAATATACTGTAAGAATAATATATTCAGGATTACTTGGGTAAAATATATCATTTACTCAGAATTTTAGATTTGTAACGCAATGTTATTTAATGATTAAATGATAATAACAATGAAAAAGCCTTCAATATGTTCAAAATATTAAAGAAAATTTTGTTTTCGCAGAAATCTCACCTTGTTGCTAATGTATATATATATAGTCAGAGAATACCCCAGTTGTATAATATGATTTATTGTGTCATTGCACAATTGGATTTGTGTTGTAACGCATAATAGACATTTGTTGTTCAGGTCTTGCATTTAAACTGATATTAATAAATTTAAATTCTCTATATAATTATTAAATTTGATACTATTAAAATATATCAAAGTTTTATTAAAATTTTACCAGTTTTACTAATTTCCATTGATATTTTACCAAAGTTTTATAGAAAATCTATTAAATTACTTTGCAAAAACTTGCATAAAAAATTAATTTTTTTAATAAAATTTCCATTTTTGAACAACATGGATGATACAGCAATTGATCAAAAAATGTCAGGGTATGTAAAAATACTTTCTTAAGAATGAAATTGGAAATATTGCTTGGCCCTTTCGACTTTCTTTCATTGATTTTCTTTATGTTCTGCATTACTTCTTCCTCTCCTACGAAATTGAAATATAATTTATTGTGTTTTTTGCACTTATCTGATCAAAATAGTTCACTATCTCTCACTACTACTACTACTACTACTACTATTTTTCTATTGTTTACGACGTTATTATTAACTTTGACATTTACCAAAAGTTGAGATGAAGTGTAAATAAATTGTCTCTCTAAATATAAAATGTATGCAAAAATTGTATAAGGGAAAATCACACAAAAAGTGCATTGTCGCAAGGTATTGCTAATTTAATATTCTATGTTTTGTTTGAAATACAATTGCAATGTTTAATTTACATTTATTGCTAAACAATGAAATGTTTTATGAAAATATGTTTTAAAAAATATGATAAGAATTTTCAAGGTCTTATATATACACTTACAATGAAAATACCTCTATTTCACAGATATAAACCCTCGGATAAAATATACAGAATACTCAAGAATTTGATAAAATCTAAATGTTTGACTTTATATCATACCTAAGCATCTGCCATTTTGTCTGACTACATTAGCATTTTGTTTAATTCATTTATCAAGTGTAATTCGCAATTAACTGTAAGAATTCGCAAATTATGGATGGCACAGAAAGAACCCTTATGCAATGAAAATCTTCATTGTGAAAAATTCTTGCCAGGAAATAATAAGTTTGTGTACTAACAAGGCAAGAATCTGAAATCTACAGAAAGTTTTTGTGTTGAAGCATGAAAAATACTTTGATATTTCGCAATTTGCGCAAAAATAATAACTAAACTGGCATCAACTAATTAAATCATCCTAATAATTTTTGTTTGGGATGGAGAATGGTGGAGCTCAATGTTTAAAGTTGTTTTTTGCTGATTGGTATGTGATCTCTTGCAGCAAGCATTATTAATGGTGATCTTCCCTTGGAAATTTCCTTGTCAAACTTAAGAAGTTTGAGTGCCGTTGTTGATACTAGTAAGATCACAAAAAATCGAGAATAAGAAATCTGTTCAAATCTTTAGTAATAGTGACCAATATTTTTTAATATAAATTATGTAATAACTAGTGATTTTGTGTTTATAACAGGAAAATGCTTGGAAAATCAGATATCAGAAATCGCAATGTATGGCTTAGCCATCCAAATTGTGAAAAACTTTTTTTAAAAACTCCCGCGCGTCTGTTAATCGGGCAATAAAACCCTGGTACTTTAATGAAACTGTTATGCCAAGCAAAAAAAGGATTTTCAAGATATTTTTATAAAGAATAACAAAAAATGAGAGTTTTAGCATGTCCGAAAATTTTCTAATTTCATGAATCTGTTAAGAAAGATAACATTGGCTTAGACTGATGCAGATAATGGTGGTATTTAGAATTGTGTCTTTAAAATCAGATCTAATGATGCGGCTTTAAATATCAATGACAAAGTGCTATTCTTAGGAAAGTGTGGGACGTTGTTGCTAAGGACAAAAGCAGCAGTAGTAAGTCAATCAGGAAAGTAAATCTGGGTTGCAAATGGGTTGGCTGGGTCATGTGCCTTCCTAAATGTTTGGATTGAACCAAAAAATTAAAAAATATCTAAGAATATATAAAAGAATTGGGCCAATCTTTCATTGGAGAACATTATGTATGTCAGGGTTTGCAGAGGTATTATATGTTGTTAGTGTTACTCTTTAGATTTCAGTATGAATAATTTACTTTATAGTGCAATTTTTGCATCTTAATACCTTACATGTGCTTCCTTTTAAAGTATTTATATAGATTATGAGGCAAAAACATGTAGTATTGAAATTACGGTTGGGTCACAATTGGGTCATTTTTTCACACAACTTTAGATTCTTTCAAGCCAAGGCCTATTTTTTCGATTTGCCGTACTAAAAATATTAATGACGAAAAAAATACAATTACATAAAAGCAGAATTTTATAAAAAAATTTGCTAAGATATTCAACATAAGGAAAATAACTAATTTAATCCAAGTAGGGAGTAAATGGGATCCATAATTATCCGTTGAAATAATTTTAGCCTTATGCAAGTAATAAATTGCAGAAAATCTTTGGGAAATGATGTATCTCAAAGATAAAGCTTAGATAGGTGTCCTTAGCATTCAACTTGGTACTTATGCATTATCTCCCATCACTCCCGTCAAGTAGTTGCAAAAATATAATAGTTTACCAACACAATAATTATAGACCTAACCGTAACCTATTCTAAGCCAACCCGCATCTTAACCCTAATCCAAACCATACCCCAAACATTATGTAGAAGTTATATCCAAATTTATTATGAATATCACTAGTTTCAGCGTCCATTATAAAATAATTATAATATACTACTATAATATGCTAATTAGTGGTTCAACCACAGGGCTTTTATTTGTTTACAAAGGAATAATAAGATTTGCCAATGTTTATTAAATCAACACAGCCCTGTTTCTGTCACATCTCTTCAAGTAGTTACTGTGTTTTCAGAATTAAAAATGAATATGAATTGGGCTAGAATTGCGTGTAGGGTTATGTTTTGGGTTAGGGTTAGGATTAGGGATAAGGTTAGATTTAGGTTTGGAGTTAGGGTTATGGTTAGGCATATGGGTTTGGGGTTGGGTTAGGGTTAAGGTTTTATTGTTATGTTGACCAATTAGCAATTTTTGCAAATATTTGTGTGGGGCATAGCGCAAAATTACATTCACCTTTTTAATCTGTAGTTGAAGTTTATGTCAAATATTTGATTTTAAGTGTTTTGCTTATAATAATTGCCATTTTTAATTTTTACGAAATATCATTTAAAGCAAAGTTTTTAAGTAATTGTTCAAATGTTAAAAATTACTAATTCTTTGCATTTAAGTCTTACGATAACTTCATACCTAAAATGCGGCTTGTGAGTGATGTACTTGATGCCTCGTTAATTGAACTTCAAATCGACAGGCCGTGTATACAGTAGACCTTAGTCAAGCGCATTAAAAACTCAATAGAATGTGCATGACGCAAAATATATTAGTTAAAATTTGAATTAGGTTTGGTTGGGTCAAAATATCTTGACCCATTTACAGCCCTGAAGTACATTCAGTGCCACCAGTTGTGATGAATTGAGTGACGTAAGTCATCTTCATTTATAATAGCAAAAATTGAGAAATGCTTGGCTTATGAAACTAGGATTTCAAATAAATACCCCAAAATTCGCTTCCAACAAATTTTCCTGATGTTTCAGCTTTTTAATAGAATAAATATTTATGTGTGTTTATTGCTTGCTTCAAATGTAGTTGTTGTAAGTGAGTTGTGTGATTATTAACTGCAAACCTAGAATGTTTTGCGTAGATATAAATATTTAAAGGCTTCTTAATATTGTACACGGTGGGCGCTGAGATTAGACTCTTGTATAAATAATGAAATGTCACATTATTTGTTCTTATCGTTTCGAAGCGATCAATTTGGAGCAACTTTATCTGAACAAACGTGTTGACAATTTACAGTATTCACTCCCATTCGCCTACATGATTATAGTTGATTGCAGAATGTTAACTCTAATTAAGGCTAGACGAGCTTTATTACTCACATTTTGGGAATTAAACTACTCAGTTTTGAAATCTCCAAAATAACCGAAACAGTGTGTTAAATTGTTATATGCTACAATAATTATAACTCATTGAAACTATTTTATGTCATAAAATGTTCATTATATTTTACAAATTTAATGAAACATGCTGCAATAAGCTTTTTAACGTGTACATCTATGACATCCACTTTGAATATGACATCAATATATTCATCTTTAATGCGGTTAAGTATGTCGATATACTGGTGTTTTGCAACATAGGAAATTTCTTTCGATTTGCGAAACGCCAAACTATTGATTTTAGCGGTTACAAAGCGGAAGCTTTCAAAAAAATTCATAAAACGATTTTTCGAGACTAGAATGAAAAGGGAAATTGGGAATTTATTTTGTATATTTTTGAAAAATTGCCTCTTTGGCACCATGATTTTTCTACAAAGCATCTAACCTTTAACTGCCCATGTCTTTTTAAAAGATGTATATAGACACATCTATTAGTGAACATGCTCAAACGCATTGTTGAAAATTTGTAAAAAATTATAGTACTGTATCGGTAGAACTTTAAAAGATTCCTATTTTTCATTTAAAATGCAAATTCTCTTCATTCCTAATGTTAGGGCCCAGCGGTATGAATATATATATAT
>CABFPE010000278.1:288053-300033 GCA_900660155.1 Hofstenia miamia | reverse complement strand
GTAGCATCAAAAGCATTTTTTGCGGTACTTATTAGGCATGTGTCGCTGTGTTTAACATGTTTTATTATGTCATTTACAAAAATTGCAAATAAAATAGGGCCAAGTACAGTACCTTGGGGCACCCCACGGTCGGTCGTAACATAACTTGATTTTTTACTGTTTAATATTACACGCTGCTGTCTATTTTTTAAGAAGTTCATATTTAAATTAATTAAGTTAACACCAAAATTATAATTTAAAAGTTTGTCTTGCAAGATATCGAAATTCATTGAATTGAATGCCTTAATTAAATCTAGTAATGCTACACAACTGCACTTATTATGAGATAGATTAGACTTAATTTGTTGCGTGATCGATAAAATTGCGTCCTGGGCGCCAGGCAGAGATGAGGTACATGGGTATTGGCTGAAGAAGTTCACAAGTGTGCATGAGAGACTAGCAGTAGCATTGGAGGAGTGTGTGGTGAGTGGGTGTTCAGAGTGGATGGTAGTGGGAAGGACATTTCTGATACAGAAGGACCCAAAGAAAGGCAATGAGGCAAGCAACTTCAGGCCAATAACATGTCTGCCAACAACTTGGAAATTGCTAACTTCTGTGATTTAAAGTAGGCTGGCGTGTTACTTAGAACAGAACTGGTTGATACCAGAGGAGCAGAAGGGGTGTAGGACAAACACAAGAGGATGCAATAGACCAGGCAGTAGTGGAGAATTGTAGAAGAAGGAAGACAAACTTAGCAATGGCATGGAAAGTTTAGGCGAGGCATATTCCAGGGAGACAGCTTAGCACCACTACTGTTTGTAGTTAGCTTAATCCCTATCACAGAAAAGTTAAAGGAGACAAGCATAGGGTATAAGATGGGGAAGAATGGTAGAGCAGTGAGTCACCTATGGTACAAGGACGACCTGAAGATGTATGCTAGTTCTAGGAAGATGTTGCAGAAGCAAGTGGAAACATTGGAGAAGGCAAGCAGAGATTCTGGGTTGGAATTTGGATTAGGAAAGTGTGCGACCGTGACAATGACCAGAGGCAAGTGCATAGATGGAGATGGTTTTAGTACGAGCAGTGGGGATAAGATTGAGGAAGTCAAAGAGGGGTACAAGTACTTAGGTGTGATAGAGAAAGATAGAACAGTTCATGAGGAAATGAAGACAAGGTTAAGAAAAGAGTACAAAAGAAGGGTAAGGAAAATACTACAGAAGTCAGCATTAAATGGGCGGAATAGTATAAAGGCAATTAATACATGGGCAATACCAGTATTGAGATATTCGGCAGGAATAGTTAGGTGGAACAAGAATGAACTTAGGGAGCTAGACAGGGAGACAAAGAAGATACTAGCAGCANAGACAAACTTAGCAATGGCATGGATAGACTACAGGAAGGCATATGACAGCATATCACATAGATGGGTATTGAGGACGCTAGAGGCCAATAGAGCTTCACGGGAATGGGTTGAATTTTTAGGAAGAGAGATGGGAAAGTGGCAGACTGAGATAGACGGGCTCAGGCTGAAGTTTAGGCGAGGCATATTCCAGGGAGANGACAGGGAGACAAAGAAGATACTAGCAGCAGAGAGAGCTTTCAACTTAAATGGAGATGTAGATAGGCTGTACATGGCAAGGCATAAGGGAGGGAAAGGACTACTAAGTGTAGAGGAAACTTTAGAAGCAGAAGCACTAGGGCTAAAGGAATATGTAGAAAAGCAACCTAAGGGGTCACTACTGGAGGTCACTAAGGAGTTGGGGAAGAGAAGAGCTGACAGTGAAGGCAAGAAGGTATACCAGAGTAGGATGGAATCAGAGACACAAACAAGGTATAGGCAGAAGGCAATGCATGGAGAATACTGGAGGAACACAGAAAAGTGTGACAGAGAAGATAGCAACAAGTGGTTAAAGAAAGAAGGACTTAAAAGAGAAACAGAAGCATTGATAATGGCAGCAAAGGAGCAAGCGATAAGAACAAACTGGGTGAAGAAGCATATAGACAGAAGAGTGGAAGTAAGTGATAAGTGTAGGCTATGTAAGAAAGAGTGTGAGACAGTAGATCATCTGATAGCAGGATGTGAGAAGTTGGCGCAGAATGAGTATAAGTTCAGGCATGACAAAGTAGGACGAATGGTACACTGGAGCTTGAGCAGGCAGCATGGGTTAGAAGCAGGAGACAAGTGGTGTGATCCCAAGGCTCAGGGCGCCATAGAAAATTGGAAGCTTAAGATACTGTGGGACTTCAACATACAGACAAGCAAGGTGATAGAAGCTCGGAGGCCAGACATAGTAGTTGTAGACAAAGAGAAAAGATTAGGAACAGTGATAGAAATAGCAGTACCAAAAGACAGGAATGTAGAAAGCAAGGAGAAAGAGAAGATAGACACGTACAGGGAGTTGGCAGAGGAAATAGAAAGGCTGTGGAAGTTAAAGAAGGTTGAATTAGTACCGGTAGTAGTAGGAGCAGTGAGTAAGAAGCATAAGAGATACTTGAAGGAGCTGGGAGTACCAANCCGGTAGTTGTAGGAGCACTAGGAGCAGTGAGTAAGAAGCATAAGAGATACTTGAAGGAGCTGGGAGTACCAAAGTGGGGAGGAGCAGTAGCACAGAAGGCAGCATTGTTACGAACAGCTAGAATCCTGAGGAAAGCTCTCAGACTCTCTGGGAACTGGTGAGTTCCTCGAGCTGAGAGGGATACCAGCATGAAGCTGCGAGATGCAAGAATAATAATAATAATAATAATAACTTTGCATTGGTCTATGTCTGTGCGAAGCTCAGTGTAAAAATAAGTAAAAATGTACTTGTATGTTTTTTGAAATATTGAATGTTTATTTACAAACATTTATACAACACTGTTTTTAAAATCATAATTTAGTCTTAATAGCAAACTGTTGTCCATGTAGTCTTCATTTTCATTTGCATCTAATGTAACAAACACATGTTTAAGAATGAACATATATTTATTGAATACATACCCAATCAGAGTGCGTATTTTATCTCCAGTCAGATTGTATTTTTAATTGAACAAGAATACACTTTCACCATCCCGAGATGGACCACGGCTCAACTTGTAGTACAGCCTATCCTTCTCAACAATTCCAAATTCAAAAGTACCTTTACCCTCAAATATTATTTTACCGCCATTAGATCTTGAGTTCCTGCATTTGCAACGTCTTGGGTATGTATTTCTGTTAAATAACTAAAATAGATTAAGATTTCACAAGTAATTACAGAAAGTAGATTACCAAATATCGTAGTTACAATCATTCCATTGTTGCAGAAAATCAATATCAATTTGACACGAGAATTTGCTGCAAATTTTTGTCTCCGATTATGTTTTGTCGGTGTCCTAAGCAAAGGGAAGATGAAGTGATAGACGTTGTGACAGAAGTGGCGGAAGCAGCAGAACCAGTAAACGCAGAAACTGCAGCAGCAATAAAAGAAAAGATGAAGGAAGAAATAGGTGAGAGAACTAGGTTGCCAGTTCCAAGAGGAGTTAAGAAAAGTAAGCTAACAGTAAAGACAGCAAAGGTCAATAACGTGTTGGAGACAATAGATACTAGGAGTGTCACAGAAGTAAATAGCTTAGTGTGAGGTGCTGAAGAATGTAGGCATGGACATGAAAAAGAAAAGACGACAAGAAGATAAGAGAGACAGAAAGCCAGAATGGGAGAGAAGAATTGAGAATAAAGTGGCATGGATTAGGCAGCACAGGACAAGTGCAGTGTAAGTAAGGGCAAAACTATAAAAACTGCAGAAGAGAGAAGACATTAAACCACACTGAGATTCTGAAATCAAAGGACGGGGGACGGGATAGATAGCATTGAAAGTTATCCATTCAAAAGCAAGAGATATATGAGAAATAATGGAAATTGGACGATAGGAAGAAAAGAAATGTCTCGGAATATTTTTGCTAGATTTAAAGATTGGCATAACAACAGCTTTTTTCCAGATTTGAGGAAACGTAGATGATAAAATTACTGATTGGTAGGGCTGAAACAAAGGATCAGATAAAGAGGAAGCAATGTTTTAAATTAGAACAGGTGATAACTGATCATGAGGAATAGAGAACGATTTAATAGAGGACAACATTTTAAAGATTATGAGTGGAATGAAAGAATTTAGAATAATTTTTGAAAGGCTTAGAGTAAAGTCAGTTCTATGATACATGTACTTTAGGAAAGAAAACGAAAACCCCACTATAACATTCTTTAGCATCTTTTCATTGCTGCTTACATTCTATTGTGAAATTACGAAATATAGCTATTGGTGCCAAGCTTCTCATTAGAGGTCTCTGAAAATATACCAAAAGCTTTTTTAACTAAGGTAATTCTTCGCATAGAAAGCACCGCATATCCAAAGGAGCAGTCGGATGGCTGCCTCCCCTCCCTCAAGGAGGACTCTAGACAAGGGCTAAGAAGCTTCTTTTCGTAGACACTATTTGCGGCCAGTTTTAATAGGGACATCAATGTTAATGGTACTTCCTGAAAAAGATAAATAATAAAACGTGTAAAACATGAGCATAATGCAATAAGACCATGTCAAAAAATTAATCACGTATTATTTTCTATTTGAGCAATTTCAATGTGTTTTCAAGATATAGCAATCACATAGGGTGTAGGTGTTTTCTCACTTCATATTAAAAAATCATTTACTTGATTAGAAAAAAATGAATATAATTTCCACATGTGTGTTTATATTTTCCTTAGTACACCATAATGTTATTAATAAAGAAATGTGTAATATCAACAGGCGCGAACGGGAGCGCTTTAATTTTTTATTTAATATTATAGAACCATTATATATTTGATATTTATACAAAATCTTATCATATTTTGCGAAAACTTCATTGTTTTATGAGGTTAAAAAGAACTTTAAGATTAATATTTATACACATGAAAATTAGTATTTTAAAGCTTATTTATTGATGGCAAAACATAAGATTTTTCAAAAAATCGTTTCTATCGAATAAAAATAATAAAAATCTATTTTTAACGCAATAATAACATAAGAAATCAGCAAGTTCATATTATGCTTAATCGTTTGAAAAAGGTTACTTAAATATTAATTCTAGTATATTATTTTAACTGCTACTAAAACCATCACAGCTAATCAAATGGTCGAGTGAGATGACCAACATCAAAACTTCCTAGATTTACATAATTTTGACAATTTTGTTAGTTTTTAGTTCCTATACTTTACTTGTTGTAAATTGAATCTATAGGCGTCAAGGGAATACGGGCACGGGCACGCAAACATCTTATGCAGTGTTGAATCTAGGATTGAAATACCAGGGTGCTGATTTCAGTTAGGTCCACCTAAGGGGTGCAGCTCAGAGCTGCAACTATTGTGGGTTTTAAGCACGGCCCAACGCGTATTTTCTAGGATAATTTTTTCATATACGCACGCAACCACAGTTTGTTACAATTTTTAACCTTAGCACACTGCTTCTCTATCAAATAAATGATCACAGCAATTATATTATGTATTATATGCAACTAAGGAAAATAGACCTTTTTGGGTGAATTGAAGTATCTATTCAGATATAAAAGAGGAACCAAATTTCGGCTTGAGTTAATTTTTTTGACAAATGATTTTCAAATATATTTAAATAGTTCTGACATAAATAGTCCTTTGAGCTTTTCAGTTAAAACTGATTACAATATTGCGGCTCTCCCTCGACGGAAATCCTGGCTACGCCCTCCTATACATATATATATATATATATATATATATACCAACTTGTAGCTGACTCATCGGTCTCGTAGAGTGATTATTTTTGTATTTCTTTCGGGTGATTCAAATATGCGTTCAAAACAAAAAATAAGAGTCAAAAGCAATTTATTGCAAAAAACTTTGGTACAAGACTACAAACTAAAATCTATTTACAAAATAATAGTAAAATATACATATATAATTGTGTGGTGTGTGTTTGTTGGAGATTTGTGTGTGTGTGTGTACATTATCTAGGATCATACGAAATTTTCGAAGAAGTGGAGAGTATTATTGTCATTAAGTATGCATTGTCTGTGAAAATAAGAATAATAATAATTATATATATATATATATATATATATATATATATAAACAGGAAAAGCATTAGCCGTGGGAAAGCATGATTAAAATATAAGTAAACTGAAAATTTCCCCAAAAATTTAAGATATTGGTTCTAAATATAATAACCAATTTCAGTAATTTTTTACATTGCAATTTGAGGATATTACGAACATATTAAGCATTTTAAAGAAAACTATAGATTTTTAGGATATAACATAATTATATTAGCAATATATATATATATATATATATATATATATANGAGATTTAAATTCGACCCCAAGACAATAAGTGATAGTGTAATTCTAATTTTATATATATTTAAATATATGTATATATATATATATATATATATATATATATGTATATATATAATTGAATCCTAAATATGCATCTATATAACTTATACTTGCCAAGTTGTTATACCTAATACAGCTCTACATATTTTGTCACTAATCAAAACTTAGATTGCAAGAATATTTGCAACAGTTGCAAAAATGAGTTATACATACGAAGAAAAAATAAAAAATTTTGTTGTATTGATCTTGTGCTGGGTTAGTTGAATTTGTATTAAAAATAGCCTAATGATGGCTTTATACTTACAAATGAAAAACAAATTAACTTGCGCCGTATTTTGACTCAAGTTCATAATTAGCTGAGATCAAAATTATAGATATACTACAATGATGCACAGATGCAAAACTCAGTCACATGATAAATTTAATGCAATGTGTCGTCAAATTGATAAATCTTACGGTAATTATTCTCAACTCTGACTTATGTTTGCAATATTAAATATTTTTCATTAACAACAAACTCCCTCATGTAAGCTGAAGAATGGGAATTTTCAAATTTTTTAACAAAACAATACAAGACGTAAGTGACAATTCATGGGAATTAAAACAGAGTAGACAAACAAAGAATAAAAGTATAAATTGATTTCAAGTCCTTTTAAGCGTAAAAAGGAGACATAACTATGTATAAAAAAGCTTGATTAACAAATTTATTCAATTGAAAACATAATTATTTCATATTTCATAAATTTAACTCTATTGAATTATCTAAGGTGTAGATTATGATTAGACACCCAGTGAACCTGTAATGATCAATTATGACAAAATATTCAGTTTTGCTTGTAAAACATGTTCACGTATATGCAGTAACACAATTTATTTACATCCTCATTGACCTATTTCAGAGAATATTGAATTTTCCAAAAATTAAAATTTTAAGTATTTAAATTTAGATTTAAATCTCAGTCCAAGTTTTTTTCAGAAATAGAATGAGGCTAAATTATTAAATTTACTATTTGCAAACAGAAGAGTTTTTCACAGACTGGTATTTTAAAATGATTATGTGGAGTTGCTAGCATTTTTGCTTCAAAAAAGTATTTCGCTAGTTTTTTATTTCAAATCGTAACTTATGGGAGATGATAAAACAATACTTTTATAATGCAAGGTAAAGCATTAGATTGTCAGAGAAGACCAGCATAAAGAGCATATCAATTTCTATGCAAGCATACTCCTAGGAAATCCTTGCAAACGACGTTCTAAATTTTAAAAAATGGGTCATTCGGGTCATCGGGTTACTTATTTTAAAATTTTACAGGGTCCAATCAGGTCAATCAGGTCACCTGGTTAAACCTTATCTGGAAATCATGGGTCACCGGGTTACACTTTGTGACCTGGTTACAAATCTGCTGCATATTAACGATGTGCTGGGAGATTTTTTTTAATGTCGAATTCGCCCCACAAAAAATAGTTTTTCTGGCAACGACCCGTACTCGAAACTTCTTATCTATCCCCACCCGTACCCAAAAATAAAATTTTCGCTGCAGCCATTAATAAAATTATAAATTTTCAACAACATTCCGAACACAATTCACATTCACTAATATTTTACCATTTTATTAATAAAATTTGCATTTGAAAGAAAATCTTATTTAATATCTCATAATATGACATTAAATGAGTACCCGATATTAATTATGGGAACCGCTTGTACCCGTGGCCATAGGAGGGTAAAATTGGGTACCCGCGAGTATTTCCATACCCGTATACCACTAATTCATACATAAACTGTTCTAATTTAGAAAAGTACACATGGTGATAAATAAAGCTGAAATGGCATAAACAAATTTCAAACTATATTTTAACTATATTTCTAGCAAAATAATAATTTGGATATTTTCTATATATCAATTCCTTGCATAACTTTAATCATTTTTTTCATTTTTCAGTTAATTGAATTTGTGAATGCCTTAGTAGAGTATAGAGGAAAAGTTTAGAAAAGTTTAAGAATGCTAACATGGTTTAATTGTCTATTTAAAAGTTTTTTACGTTGTTGTTTTATTAATACTCTATATGCACTGACGAAACTATACGTATGTAGCGAAACAGGTTTGCGGAATAAATCTTTCATAATATGCTAAGTCTTAGCAAAATATCATTTAATTATATTTTATCAAATGTGCTAAGCAGAGAAGAAAAGAAATTATATTTCAAGTATAGACGACTATTATTAAAATTTGAAAAACATCAATTACACTTAAATTTTCTAGAAGAATGCTTACAAATAAAAGTTATACCAAAATTTCTAAAGATCTCTATCCCCTTACAATACAGATGCTTCGAAAATCTATTCATACCAAGCCAATTGAAGATTTTGAAAAAAGTTATTAAAGAAATAAAGTGGAAAATAAAAGATTTACAAAAAAGTATTAATGATTTGGACGCTTCAAACACAATTATTTTATGTGCAAAATATGATATTAAAAGAGAAATTAACCACACTAAATTTAGACAAGAGAAAAAACTTAACAAATTAACTAAAACCAAGATTTCAAAAGAACAATTTAAAGTAAAAAATAGTGTTATTAACATATCCAGCAGAAAACTAAATGAAATCGAAGAAAAAGCTCTTTCTTATGGAATGAAAATGTCATGGATGTCTTCACCAAACATCCTTAATACAAAAGTATCAACAGAAGTTTTCTTCGAAAACTTATGTAAACAATCTAAATTCAATAAACATGAAGAAGAAGAATATAAATTTGAAATAAAAAAGTTATATAACAACTATGTAAACACAAAGATTAAAATTCCTAACAACGTAAAAATGATGACAAATGCATTAAGAAACCTATCGAAAGACAAAACTATATATATAAATCGTTTTGATAAAGGCAACGGCACGTTAATATGTGATAGAAACTACTATGTTTCTAAAATGAATGAAATATTAGACGACACAAGCAAATTTGAAGAACTGAAAAACCAAGATATAACTAAATCTTTTATTAAAGAAGAAGAAAGAATTAATAATTCATTAAAATCTTTATTGCAGCGAAAGCAAATATCAAAAGAATTTTATGAAAAATGTCGAACAACGGGAAGTATACCAGCAAGATTATATGGTTTACCAAAAATACACAAATGCAAAGAACAACCACCAATTAGACCAGTTCTAAGTTCAGTCAACAACAGTACATATAATTTATCAAAAGAACTTGATAAAATAATTAAACCATTTATTCCAACAAAATATAACCTCAAAAATACTGAAGATTTTCTTAACAAATTAGATCTTTCATCTAATTCATTTGATAGTAACAAAGTCTAGCCTTGACGCAAAATCACTTTTTACCAACATTCCAATTGAAAAAACAATTGATCATATAATTAACATCATACCAAACGATGAAATAGAATTTGATACATCGATTCTAAGATCTCAATTGAAGTTAGCCTGCACAAATACTCTATTTCTTTTCAACAACAATATTTATAAACAAACTAATGGTATGGCAATGGGTTCACCCTTAGGATCCACTATGGCTCCATTTTGTCTTTATATCATTGAATCAAAATTTGAAAACTTAAAATCTAATTTGGTTCCTTCAATTTATTGTAGATACGTTGATGATATTTTTTGTATATTCAACAACAATGATGAACTCCATGAATTTCAAAATTTTATGAACAGTCATTTATCCTCCATCAAATTAACATCCGAAATAGAACAAAGTAATACATTAATATTTTTAGACTCAGAATTACTAAGAACAAAAGACAAAATCGAATCAAAATGGCACATCAAATCAACCAATACAGGATTGTACATTCCATATGAATCATACTGCACTACAAGATACAAAATTAATACTATTAGAACATTGATTAATCGAATATTTACAACATCATCAAATTACAAGAATCTTACAGAAGCAACTGATAAACTTTTTTCAATCTTAACAAATAATGGCTATCCTCACCATCTAATAAGAAAATGCTTGGATAAATATTTTATTAACAACAAATTAAAGGACAACAATGATAAAACTAAAAACATTTATTGGAATTTACCTTATATTAAAGAACGACAATCATATATCGAACACCAACTTAAAAGGATCAACAAAAAATTAAAGATATATAAAACTAAGATAATTCCAACATTTACAACAACTAAGACCTCAAACTTGTTCTCAAACAAAGATCCGATTCCAATACTCTTATCTTCCTCTATTGTTTATAAATATTCTTGTGATGAGTGTAATGCCTCATACATCGGGGAGACAAGAAGACATTTGGAAATTAGAATTAAATAACACTTAAGAGGCCACCTAACATCAGAAATTTACTTATATCGTCACCAAGCAACAAAAGATCATTTTAAAATATCAACAAAGAACAAACATACCAAGATCACTGAAGCATTATTAATAAAACAACAACGTAAAAAACTTTTAAATAGACAATTAAATAGCATTCTTAAACTTTTCTAAATTTTCCTCTATACTCTATATGCACTGACGAAGCTATAATACGTATGTAGCGAGACATGTTTACGGAATAAATCTTTCATATATATATAAATATATATATATATGAATAAATTTTTCCACTTTTCATCATATATATTTACGAAATCATTAAATAATATTCAATTTTAATGCGTAAGCCCTTTAGTATTCAGTAGTAACGCATTATTGGAGTTTGTAACAGATTGGTTAACAATATTTAAACTGCTTGAAACCAAAAGTTGCCTTTTCATCCGAATTGTAAATCATATATATAAATGATGTCTGATGAAACATACCTTTTGCCAAGATGCATAAATAATAAATATACACCTCTTTGCCAAAATTTGTATCAAAAAATCCATCTTTTTGCCAAAATTTATATCGAAACATTTCAAAAAGATAAAAAATTATTCCAAGAGTTGGCCTTTCGCCATAAAATCTAAACCATTTTCCCAGGGTATATTACGTTCTTAATATTTAAGTATACTAAAAATTATTCAATACATTATTTTTAGCAATGGCATGCAATTAATTTAAATAAACTCCAATTGGGTTTTAAATATTAATGTGATATTATAATATTTTTGAAAATGGAAAAGTATAACTTGCATTTTAAAATTTTTAAATTTTAAACACTTAGATTTTTATTTTCTTCTGATAATTTAGGTTATTCAATTTGAATAGTTTTATTATAAATTGTTTGAACGTACATAACATTGATTTTGCAAATCGAAAAACTAAATATCGTTTGGCATGAATAATCTAAATGGTTAGAAAATTAACTACTGAAGGTCTGATGTTTACCAGCTCGCACTTGAGCTTAAATTTTCCCATGAATTTTTCGTTGTAATTTTTTAATAAATTTCAAAGCATTGGGGAAATGAATGCAAGCACATCTTCAAAGAGAAATATATTGCCATGAATAGACATCTAAGAAGTTACAATCACTAAATATACTAAGGAAAATATATTCAATAAACGCAGAAGTTAAAAACAAAAATTCCTAACATAAGATCCACGAATTGCAATTTGAAAACGTTCTAATTCTTGTTTGTTTATAATGAATAACTTAAGCACGCGAACTCAAGTTAAGATCCACCTCGGATGTTGGTTGGAGTGACTTGGCGGTTTAATCCTA
>CABFPE010000278.1:265038-287935 GCA_900660155.1 Hofstenia miamia | reverse complement strand
CCCCCCCCCCCATCTATGAAATCTGCTTTGTTGGTTTACATGGAAAAACCATAAAATATTCGAAGAATTTTTGTCATGGTAAAACAGATGGCTCATGTCAAGAAGTTCGCGTAGCACTTCAGTAACACGCCCCTCAAATCGCCTATTTTAGGCAACTTTTATAATTACCAAAACCCTATGCCCTAGGATAATATTCTCACAAACAGATTATTATATAACATATATATTTTCATAATGACTGCAAACTTATTCGTTATTGCCTCACTAGTTGTCAATTCTAATGTGTCGTCATTTCTGTAATTTCTGTATTGACATGCTTAGGGGAGACCGGAGTTTCTATCCTATATATGCAAGGTGGGCAAAGTTATTTATTAAAATGTATTAATTACGTGTTTTGTAATGTACATTATTGTAATTTGATGGAAATGCTCTGATTTTAACATGTATGAAGGCCTTTTTAAAAATGTTCCAACATCAGTCAGGTTCGTGGAACAAACTGGAGCAGAAGAGTTCGCTTTACTCTTAACATAACAAAAATTACAAGGCATGAAAATTTTTTTACAAAATTAATGAATTTTGAAGCTATTCTTAAAAAATTATGTTTAGAAATTCAGAGCTTGAATTCGTTATCGACTAAAAAAATTGTGTTAGATTAAACGAAGTATCCATTAAACCTAAATGTTTGGAAGCTTGAATAAATACAATATATTTTCTTTTACAAATCTTTATTAATTTTTATTGAATAATTTACATTAAATTTATCGTGATACTTCCGGTGCATTACAAGTGCTGAAATATTTGAAATGTCTCTTATCAGTCGACATAATCAATATTTGCAATAGCGAGCTTAATAATACTAACAGGCTGCAAGTTCAAGGTGCAACTAGTAAAATTTATTATGAAATTTAAACCTGTATTTATTGTGCAACGCCGTAATGTCAATCTGGAACTTGTCGAAAGGCTCTTCTTTTGGTTTTTTTGATCCTGCGCATCCCATATTTCCTGATTACCTAAAGCACTGAGGACTTAAAATTATTAAAAGGCGAGAAAAATTTCAATTTCTACAAAAGATCAACTTAGAAAAATTACTTATTCAGAAACACTGAATATAGTAAAATTGGATTTTGAAATTTAGGCAACATGAAATTATAAGTTATTGAAATAATGATAGTAAATTTATTACTGAAAATTAGCACACTCAATCAACTACCGCTATTTACAAAATAAGAAATATATATAATATAAATGTGTGTCTGGGTGTCTATGTTTATTTTCTATCATCATTCAAAATTTTCGATTGAGTGTATTTTATTATTGTAGCTAGACATGGATTGTCTAAGAACGAAGTATGTTCGCAATTATTTTTCTGAATATTTTATAATTTCTTGTCAATTTTAATTTCATGATATATGTTAATAAATATTTTAGTTTCTAAGTGGTGAAAACTTTTAAATGTTCATATTTTTTAGCATAAATTTTTTTGAGAACTTTCATTAAATGGACAAAGCAGCACAAAGGTAATAAATAAATGGAATATGCCAGTGCTAAGATACTCAGCAAGAATACTTAGGTGGAATAAAATGAACTCACGTAGTTAGACAGGGAGACCAAGAACCTTCTAGCAGCAGCAGCAGCAGCAGCAGCAAAAAGAGTATTCAGCTTAAATGAAGATGTTGTTAAACTACATATCAAGGCATAACTTAGGGAAAGGACTGCTAAGAGGAGAGGAAGAGACATATATTCAGAAGAACTACGACTAATGGAATATGTAGAAATGCAGCCTGAGAGGTTACTATTAGAGATCAGTACGGAGCAAGGAGGTTGAGAACTAACTGTGAGGGGTGAGGGAAATAATGCATGACAGAGTAGAATAGATGCAGAGAGACACAAGAAAGAGACCGAGGGCAATGCATGGAGAATACATTAGAAATGCAAAAAACTGCGTCAAAGACAACAACAAATTGATAGAGAGCAGCAGTGAAGAGAGAAACAGAAATAGTTGTAATGGCAGGATATGAGCAAGCAGTAAGGCCAAACAGTGGTAAACAAGCACTTAGACAAAAGGTGGGGTTAGCTTACAAATGTAAGTTATGTAGGAAACAGTTGGAGATCGTAGACCATTTGATAGCATGGTGTGAGAAGGTGGCGCCAAATTAGTATAAATTCAGTCATTATAAGGAGGGACCTATGTACACTGGAGCTTGAGTAGTGAGAAGCGGAAGATAAATGGGATAATGAGAAAGTTATGATACTGTAGAACTTCAACATACCGACTAGCAAAGTCATTGAAGCAAGGAAGCAATCCAAAGTAGTGTTAGTTAAAGAACCAAAAATGGGAACAGTGATAGACATAGTAACAGCGAATCCCGAGAATGGAGAAGTCTAGGAGAAGGATAATATGTCAGGTACAGAGCGTCAGGCCTAGAAATGGATCAAGGTTCTTGGACCCGACCCAACCCGATCTGATAGATTTGTAGACCTCGACGCAATCCGACCCTACGCATTTCCCTAAATTTGACCCGACTTGTTCATTTGGGCTCGTAGACGAA
This sequence comes from Hofstenia miamia, assembly GCA_900660155.1. Lineage (NCBI taxonomy): Eukaryota > Metazoa > Xenacoelomorpha > Acoela > Hofsteniidae > Hofstenia > Hofstenia miamia. Next base: position 285,386 of record CABFPE010000278.1, on the reverse strand, counting down.
ATTACTCATTTAAAAATATTTGTTATGCCTAAGCGACATCCTTCTTAACGTGTGATTGTACACCATTTGCCTGTGCAGATATACCTGTCTACAAAAATCGAGGGTCGAAGCCTATTATTAATCCAATAAGTGATATTCGATCAATTTAATTCACTCATTCAATTTCGAAAATTGCCGAAAACTTATACTTGAAAATGAACTGGGAAGAAAGAATTAAATATGTAGATGGCATAACAGCACGTGGAATGTGTCATCGCCATCAACCATCAAAAGCCAATATTTTGATTGATGAAGTTAAAAAATGAACGCTTGATGCAGACATGGAGTTAAATCTCAAAAAATAACGAAAGAACTTATAAATAGTTTCATCCAATCATTTTACATGCCACGTGAAATTTCAATTAATGATATCACTTTTGAAAGAGTTAAATCTTTTAAATTTCATGGAGTTCATTTCCAAGTTAACGTAAAATGGAACACAAACATAAATACGATGATTTCTAAATCATACAATAGACTACATTGCAGTACTCCCTAAAGACGTCCAAACACTGATGTTAAGGATATGATAAAAGTGTACATGTATAAGGTAGTAATTCGTTCTGTTCTTGTATACTGCAGTCCGATTTGGCATTACTCTATAACAAGGATTCAGATTATAGAGCAGAACTATTTCTCAACAGTTTTGTTTCGATTACGGTGCTTTTCAAATTTTATGTTGTCTATTTTTCAACCTTTTGGTCGCAAACACAAATAAATTTTTTTTCTCTCTCTCTCTAACTCGGAGTATATTTGAATATATATTACCGTTATATGTTAAAATTGATTTCTACAGCCTTCAAAAAAGCACAGAATTAAAAATTACAAAAAATCTACGCTCTTTGTAAGAATTTACATTTTGCAATTAGAATGTTCAATAACATCAACTTCAATGCACATTAGGTATGGAAATTGTTAAATATTATCTAATTAATTATATTTGTAATGCACTCAAATGTAAATTGCTTATGAAGTTTAACAAAAATTACTAACCGATAGTGAATAATGTAAACAATATAATGAGAATTAATTAAACACTTCATGCATTACACACTCACTATTCGTTGCATTTTGTCGCGTTTTACATTTACTGCATTATTTCATCCCAGATGTGTATTGGGGAAATGCATCATGCGTTAAGCTAATTTTCCATTTTTCGAAATCATACTGTAACTACTTAAAAATTCAGTCATCACAAAAATGCATTTCTAAATGCTGTAGATATTTGTGAAAATATAATATTTATAACAATGTATAATTTTTATATTTTTGAATATTAGGGTCACTGAATTGATTGAAACTTTTAAAAACATTTTGCAAATTTTTTATTGAATATTTCAACGATTTTACTTAAAATTATTTCTAAAGAAATCTATTGACTTGTCAAGAAGTGAAGATAGATCAAAAAATGTTTGCTTTAAATCGACTGAAGGTATGCCAGAGAATTCAGCTAATTCTTTTGTACATCACTTGATTCTCTGAATTAATATTTTTTAATACAACGAACTAACTGACTCCTGTTAATGCTGTTTATTGTACTGATCCACAAAGTTTTTCTCAGTAATTTGAAATCTGCCAAACAGAATGAGGAAGGGGCTAAAATAGTAGAATGCTACACAAGCAGAAAGGTTGCATCCCAGCAAATTGAAAATTGAAAAACTTAAAAAAATATAACTTTTGACACAAATCTTGCCAATGTATGTAAGTTTTGCAAAATTTGGCAAGTAAAATGCATGTTCTTTGCAAGAATTACAAGTAAAAATGAAAGTAACATATATTTTTTGCAAGTAGTTACCAATATAGTTATCCTGATTAACCGGACATGATTGCTTCTTAACCGTTTGCTTGGTTACATACATCTATGCATCTATACTCACATTAAAAAGTTAAAAAAACTATATTTTATTTTTGTGTGTCAAAATCAAATTGGTTTATTCTGATGTGCTAACATCAAATTAGTAAATATAAATATACATACAGGCTTGTTCAATATCATATTGTCAATAATACGTTTTTCGGATTTACATATTTTCAATTTTGAGGAGTTTTACGACAGATTGCTCATCTCATAATGACCTCCATTGCCTATAGCTTATACAATATATATATATATATATATACATATATATATATATATATATATATATATATATATACAATCAACTTTGTTACGGGATACCACGTTAATATTTTTTATTGATAAGCAGACAAAACTTTATTAAACAAAATTGCATTCAGTTAAGCTGATTCTACTGTGAAGTGAACCAAACATATCAAATGTTAACTCAAAACAGTTAAGCATTGACAGGACAAATAAATGTTGTACAACTCAAATGCGCTGAATACTGCAGAATATCCTATTTTGCCTAAACTTAGTTCCTACTCTGTGATTTGACATCCTTTATTGCGACAAATTTACAGTTTCCTTATCAGCCGCAAACCTCTGCACTACAGACCCTATGCCTATCTCCTTTAACCTTTCCGTGATTGGTATTAAGATAACTACAAACAGTAGTGATGCTAAGTTGTCTCCCTGGAATATGCACTTCCGAAACCTCAACCTGTACTAGTCTATCTCAGTCTGCCACTTCTCATTTCCCTCTCTAGAAACTCGACCAATTTCCGTGATACTTGGCCTCTAACGTTCTCAGTACCCTCTCATAAACTATGATATCTTATGCCTTCCTGTAATCTATCCATGCCATAGCTATGTTTGTCTTCCTTCTCCTACAATTCTCCACCAATGTTTGATCTATTAACAACTGAACTTTGCATCATCTAGTCATTGTCCTACATCGCTTTTGCTTTTCTGATATCAACCCATTCTAGTCTAAGTAACATGTCAGCTTACTTGAAATCTAGCAGTTAGCAATTACCAAGTTGTTGCCAGACATGTTATTGGTCTGAAGTTGCTTGATTCACTGCCTTTTTTCGGTACTTCTGTATCAGAAATTTCCTTCCCAATACCATCAATTCTGGATTCCCACTCGCCGCACACTCCTCCAATGCTACTGCTAATCTCTAATGAACACTTATGAACTCCTTTCACCAATCACTGCTTAAGCACTTCTCTTGCAGTTTCCATAGCGTTCTCCCTATACCTTCTCTGCACCTATCATGTACTGCCTTACTTGTATTGCTTCCCTATTGCTGTCTAATCTCTCATGCACCTGCATACACTAACCTATTTACCTCATGGCATCTATCCTCTCTAACACTTTATTGACCTTTGCTGTTTCTACTGCCAACTTGCAATTCTTAATTCCCCTTGGAACTGGTAACCTACTTCTCTCATTTATTTCTGCCTTAATCCTTTCCTTGATTACTGCTTCAGTTTCTGCATCCACTGGGTCTGCTGCTTCTGCTATTTGTGCAACTACATCTATCACTTTATCTGCCGTTTGCTTAGCCTGTTCAACTCTCGTTCCCCCCTTCTCTCATCCAGCTGCAACTTTCTCATTTGCCTTGTAAGTCTTTGCTCTGTAACCTCTAATTCTGTTTCTGCTTTCTTCCATTTTCCAACATCCTCTTTCTATAACCTCTCTCATTTGTTCTGCTGCTTCTGTAGCACTCCAGTGCTGTTTTGTTCTATTCTAATTTGTCCACCTGTTCCATTGTCCATTGGTCTGTGTGGATCCTATACTACCACATCTCGAGTCCACGCTCCCGATTGTGGAGTCTGCCTGACCAGAGATTCTTTCCACACTATGACAATTTCCCAATATTATTTTTATTATATTCTTCAACAAAGTACTAATAATTTTGCTCTTAAATTGAATATTTTTAGAAGCAACATAAAAATGCCTTTTAATCTCTTTCTGAAATATCGTACAGTTTCACCAATGTAGAATTTATTGCAATTGTCACATTTATATCTATAGACAATCAGGGGCGAACCCAGGATTTTCTGACGGGGGTACATCATTGTTATTCCCTAATGCGGGGCGAAGTGCCGCGAAAATTTCTGAAAATATTGAGAAAATAGACCATAAAAATGTATTTCACGATCCTAGATTTTAAATTTTTCAATTTTTTACGAAAAATTTTTTGATTAATCCAGTCAAAATTAAATTTGGAAACCTGACGGGGAGGGACATTCCACCATGTCCCCCTCTGGGTACGCCACTGTAGACAATTGATAAAACAAGTTCTTTAGATGCTGTCACAGGACGATTTGGCTCTAATGCTTGGGATACATCTAAAGTTGCAGTGAGTCTATCTCGTTGGAGAACCCCATCTCCACTAAATGGAATGAATACATTGCCTGTCTTTTGTCATAGTGATCACTTAGAATTGTAAATTTTGACATTCTTTATTTTGTTAAATAAATCTCTTTAAATTCTTCTATTTCTTAAAAGAAATTTCTTTAATTTCCTCATAAAACTTGCCAATTTCTTGCAAAGAATTTTGAACTAGGGAAGGCGCAAGAAAAGAGACGTCAGATTTAGCCCAATGTAGTCTAAGTATAAGATTCTATCCTATACAAAAATAAGGTTTACTACTCATTGCAAAAGTCACAGTGTTGTAATTTTTCGTTTGTTATGGCTCTGAAAACCATGACAAAATCCGCTAGTTGAAAGAGGGTACCAAATAATTCAATCATGTTTTCAATTATATTTAGAGTTCTCCAGCACAATGTCTTCTACAAATGAGTGTGGTAGTTTACTGTAGCCTTGGTATGTATGAAGAAATTTGAGACAGAATTTCCCCCAGAGTATTTCCGCCGAGTACACTATTATGAACAGTGCAATGAAAAATTTAATGATTACTATCAGCAGAGGGGGGGATTTGAGGTTAACAGCATATTAATGGCAGGAACTTTTGCTGTGAACAGCCAATTTAAATATTTGTTTTATTTTCAACACTTACTATCTCACAGCACAAAAAAGTTTTAAATTAGATTTGCTAGATTTCAAAATACGGAGTTATTCAGGGCCTCTGAAAACGATGCCTATGACTGGGGGTAATTATGTCTTGAATGCACTGAACACTTAATAGGACACTGCGAATCTTAGGATTCAGATTTGAAAAATATTTCCATTTTGAATTTCTACACATCCTTTCTGCATTTCATTCAAATGTGTACAATGTTCGTGCACAAGTTGCTGTTTTTGAAAATCGCCAATTAAAATCCGTATTCCAAATTTGAGCGAAAAAGTCAAGGAACTTAGAATTTTGAATTTATTTGTTCTTAATTCACCTGACACAGCAAAAATTCGGATTCGGAATAAAAAAGTTTGCTCTCAAAATTCGGGTTCGGTTTCGAAGATAAATTTACAAATTCTACGGATCTTAACCTATACATTCAACTTCTAAAGAGTTAGAAGCTAAAACAGTGCTACCTTAAAATTGAAGGCAAAATTTTAAAAAATACTAAAAGTGACGAAAACGACTAAAATGTCCTCTCTTTCACTATTACTGGTTGCAAAAGTATAGTTAAATTCTTCACCAATTTGCAAAATAGGTAACAAATCCCAATTTGATAGAACATTAACATCATCAGAAAAACTCCATTAATCATCACATCAACATCATATGCATTATTTTCAATAGAATTCAAGCGTAATTTCCAATAATGAGCTTTTTATACTATAATGCACAAACTTAAATTGGCGCACCGAGCACTTTTGATACTCCTAAAACAGCAATATTAAGCATAAAAGCGCTTTATTGGTTGAAATCAATTTGATTAGCTGTTAATAGCACACATTGCTGTTACCACCCAGTCAAAAATCAAGTGTCGCAAATGCATCCTAACTCATCCTATTGATGTCGCAGGTGTCTCATATCCTAGTGAGACGCTTTTAGGATGCTGATGTTCTGCAGATGTCTCATTAGGTTATCGCTGATACATCTCATGAGATTATATTGAGATGCCATTTCATAATTAATGTATAATTCAAGCAATGTAAAAATAATTTATGCAACATATCAGCACTAACTGAGAATTGTTTGAAAATTAGTAAAACTCCTTTTCACTTTATAATCTTTTATGTTGCATCAAAAAATGATTTCAAATTTTATTCAAAATTGAAATGTTTAATTTAAATTTATTATTGCCAAAATTATTACCAAATTGCTAAAGAATATATGCTATCATTCATACGAGATAAATTAGTAATTACATATTTTGTTATGTAGTCCACTATCAATACTAGCGGTATTGTGTTAGTTATTGATATTTTTCACTGCGCAAAATGTCTTTGCGTTTCTAATTGCTTTGCTGTTTGCATTGTTATATGCATCTGTGCCAAGCAATTGGGTCTGCAGAATCGTATGTGTTCTTTGTAGCAGCTTGGTCATTGCTATTTAATAAATTTGCGCTTAAAACGCATTCAAATAGTGTATTTTTGCTATTATAACTGGTGTCGTTGTGAGGGTCATTAACCTATCTCGCTTTCCGCTATTCTCNGAATAAAAAAGTTTGCTCTCAAAATTCGGGTTCGGTTTCGAAGATAAATTTACAAATTCTACGGATCTTAACCTATACATTCAACTTCTAAAGAGTTAGAAGCTAAAACAGTGCTACCTTAAAATTGAAGGCAAAATTTTAAAAAATACTAAAAGTGACGAAAACGACTAAAATGTCCTCTCTTTCACTATTACTGGTTGCAAAAGTATAGTTAAATTCTTCACCAATTTGCAAAATAGGTAACAAATCCCAATTTGATAGAACATTAACATCATCAGAAAAACTCCATTAATCATCACATCAACATCATATGCATTATTTTCAATAGAATTCAAGCGTAATTTCCAATAATGAGCTTTTTATACTATAATGCACAAACTTAAATTGGCGCACCGAGCACTTTTGATACTCCTAAAACAGCAATATTAAGCATAAAAGCGCTTTATTGGTTGAAATCAATTTGATTAGCTGTTAATAGCACACATTGCTGTTACCACCCAGTCAAAAATCAAGTGTCGCAAATGCATCCTAACTCATCCTATTGATGTCGCAGGTGTCTCATATCCTAGTGAGACGCTTTTAGGATGCTGATGTTCTGCAGATGTCTCATTAGGTTATCGCTGATACATCTCATGAGATTATATTGAGATGCCATTTCATAATTAATGTATAATTCAAGCAATGTAAAAATAATTTATGCAACATATCAGCACTAACTGAGAATTGTTTGAAAATTAGTAAAACTCCTTTTCACTTTATAATCTTTTATGTTGCATCAAAAAATGATTTCAAATTTTATTCAAAATTGAAATGTTTAATTTAAATTTATTATTGCCAAAATTATTACCAAATTGCTAAAGAATATATGCTATCATTCATACGAGATAAATTAGTAATTACATATTTTGTTATGTAGTCCACTATCAATACTAGCGGTATTGTGTTAGTTATTGATATTTTTCACTGCGCAAAATGTCTTTGCGTTTCTAATTGCTTTGCTGTTTGCATTGTTATATGCATCTGTGCCAAGCAATTGGGTCTGCAGAATCGTATGTGTTCTTTGTAGCAGCTTGGTCATTGCTATTTAATAAATTTGCGCTTAAAACGCATTCAAATAGTGTATTTTTGCTATTATAACTGGTGTCGTTGTGAGGGTCATTAACCTATCTCGCTTTCCGCTATTCTCGAAGTATCTCATTGTGATACAATCTCAAACCCATCTGCTGAGACAGCCTGAGAACGTCTTGTTGAGACACATGGTGTCTCAATGAGACATCCTAGATATATTGTTTTGGACGAACATTAAGACAGATTTAGGATCGTTTTAGGATACAGTGCGACGTTCTTGTGTTATCGCTGCGATGGCAATTATGTCGCAGTGAGATGTTTTTAGNAAAAAATGATTTCAAATTTTATTCAAAATTGAAATGTTTAATTTAAATTTATTATTGCCAAAATTATTACCAAATTGCTAAAGAATATATGCTATCATTCATACGAGATAAATTAGTAATTACATATTTTGTTATGTAGTCCACTATCAATACTAGCGGTATTGTGTTAGTTATTGATATTTTTCACTGCGCAAAATGTCTTTGCGTTTCTAATTGCTTTGCTGTTTGCATTGTTATATGCATCTGTGCCAAGCAATTGGGTCTGCAGAATCGTATGTGTTCTTTGTAGCAGCTTGGTCATTGCTATTTAATAAATTTGCGCTTAAAACGCATTCAAATAGTGTATTTTTGCTATTATAACTGGTGTCGTTGTGAGGGTCATTAACCTATCTCGCTTTCCGCTATTCTCGAAGTATCTCATTGTGATACAATCTCAAACCCATCTGCTGAGACAGCCTGAGAACGTCTTGTTGAGACACATGGTGTCTCAATGAGACATCCTAGATATATTGTTTTGGACGAACATTAAGACAGATTTAGGATCGTTTTAGGATACAGTGCGACGTTCTTGTGTTATCGCTGCGATGGCAATTATGTCGCAGTGAGATGTTTTTAGGATATCGTGAGGATTTCTCATTTTTGTCTGGGCACCCCTGCCTATCAGTAAATCCGCTTTTAAACCTTTCCTGAATATTTAAAAGGTAACTGGCTATTAAGCAAACTTTTTCGGATCTTGCTATTGGATGATGTAGTGGTCTAGGCCAGTGCTACTCCAACGCCGGTACGTGTACCAGTGCCGGTACGCACGCACTTGGCTGCCGGTACCTGGTCAATTAGAGAAATTGTAGATTGAGTAATTGGTTATATGTTAATCAGAAAGTCTATATAATAATTTTAGACAACAATAATGTTCAATCTGTTGTCCCAGCTATAGACTGTTTTGTGTGACTATAGATTGCTTGGCTATAGGCTACTATGACGACTTACCAGTTACATCACAAAGAACTTTATTTCGTAATTGTTATCTATTATTTCAACAAAGTGAGTTAGCTGTTAGCCCCTATTAGCCTGTAAACAGTGCAGTTTCAGCTAAGTTTTACAAATGGCAAAGCATGGTCCTATGGACAAATATATGAAACAGAGACAATCAATTTCAGACCTAGATTATACTGATTCAATTGAAAGTGATGCTAGAAGCAATGCGGTAACTGAGGTGTTGACTGCAAAAAGAAGTGGTTCAACATTTGTTCGAAAGGATGATCCATCGTATTTATAATTTGCACCAACTGTAAACGTAGAAGAGTTGAATATAAGTGTTAATTTAAAAGATAAAATATTGGATCTATCTGCTGATAAAGATTTGTGAAACTCTTTTGAATCAAACTCCCTTGCAAGCTTCTGGATGAAAAAAGCAGAATATCCGAGACTGAGTAGCATGGCTATTAAAAGACTGCTTCCATTCCCCTCTACATATCTATGTGAACCCTCTTTTCGTCCATGAGATGCTCAATTGAACCGCAATTGGATAAGCTGGTTGCAAATATGCAAGCGCACAATGCGCATGAAAATTCGAAAGACAATTAATAAAAGTGTTTGTGACTTACTCTTTTTGTGTATATGTTACAAAAGTAATAATGATTTTGCTTTTGTATTTTTTCTTCAAATTGACTGGTACGCCAATTGAGGGAAGGTGCTCAGCCGGTACACGGCATAAAAAAGTTTGAGTAGCACTGGCCTAGGCCATACCCAATCCATTGTTAGAGAACACAGGACTTAAAGGCTAGAATTTTCTCAAAAACTGCTTTCTATAGGAAATACGTGCATGCATTTTGTAACGCATTGAGCAAGAAAGGCATTTCAAAATACAAATACTTATTGAATATCCGTCTTCAGCAGATTTTGCAAACTCTTTTTGCTCCAAAATGCCCCAAAGTTTTTTCATTTTGGAGCATCAATCGATACAATTTGGGGTGAACTATATCTTGTTCACAATAGCTATTGAAAAGTTCTCCATCATAATACTCTGTATTTGAGAGCGAAAAATTTTTATTATCTTATAATATTTGTCGATTTCCAAGGCCTAATATAGAGAAAGCTTTGAAATCGCTCATTCTAGAATACGTTCATAGAAAAAAGGCTATTCGTTTATGTAATTAAACTTTGAGATATTGCTATTTTTCAATGGGTAAGAGTCAATCTATTTTTTCAGAATGTGTGGGCTACCAGATGTACCCCCAAACCGTATTTATGTAGAATACAACAATATTTCTGTTAGTCGTGCTCAAACTCTGTTGAAACTTCTAAATGTAATATTTCTATATTTTTCAGCAAAAAGTTCATCAAAGACACCAAATTTAATTTAAATCTTTCAAAGCTGTTAAAGAATTAAGAACTACGCTTTTAATTCCACATTATGAGCATCTTAAACAAGATTTCTATCAAAAACAAATTTTATTAATAAAATGGTAAAAAAATTAACCAATAGTGAATGTAAATTGTTTTAGAAATATTGTTGAAAATTTTTAAATTGATTAATAACAGCAGTGAAAATTTTATTCTTGGGTACGGGATAAAACTATTTTTTTGTCGCGCGGATGCGGCATTCAATTTTTTTAACATCAATAGACCCTGTTTCCCATTCATGTTAAATTTTTTGTGTGTACTATTCAGTATTATGGATATCGAGAATTTTATATTAAACTTAGACTTACACATTCTAGAATAAATTCACTGCGCATGCGCTATAGTATCTTTATATACACTAAGCTGTACTCCAATCTATATAAGAAGATTCAGGCAGTACCATCAGTTGAACGACTTGGCCTTTTTCATTGTGAGAATTTGGAAAGCCCATCCAATCTGGTAATGTCGTTAATTTAATTTACTAAATTTTGATATTTGATGTAATCATCCAAAAAACAATGTTCAAATTACAATTAATCATGAATATAGTTATTGCATGTAATTCAAAATTGATTGAATATAATCAAAATGTGAAATTCGTATTTTGTAATATTAATTTACTAGGTTTGTACTTCGGTTCGTCGTTTTCGATTACATTTTGAACAAGTGGGGATTTGATGGAGATTTCTCAGATATTTCTATGGGTTTAAACATATCATTGGCTTAGGCATTTATGCCTAACATATTTAACATTGTCAAGAAATACAGCTGGAAATATTCTTTATGCTAAATTCTTGAGGAATTTTTTTTAAAAAGTGATAATTATTATATACTTTCATTCATTCAGATTGTATGAATGACACATTAACAAACAGTATTACAAATTATAATTCTAACAGAAGATCTAACCTGCAAGAACGATGATAAATTGTTAGATTACTTAATAAAATTATGCTGTAGAAATTATCTCAATTATTCAACAATTGAGCGATTCAAAATCCAGTCGTGCAACAAATCAATTCTTTTAGCATAAAATAGAAAGAGATATCAATAGCTTTGAAAGCTGATTAAATATTTCCTGTGCGTTGTTTTGCCACGGACAAATCACAGCACACTATAAACCAAGCAGAATAAGCAAACAACCACTCTCAAATGCCTCTTCAAGACATGCACTGAAATGTACCTTAATAAAGTTGAGTAAGCAAACATTTCAGAAATTTTCATAAGGTGATCACGCATCATAGATGAAGCAAATATTTACACTATGGGTAAGCGAACAGCATAGTTTCTCTATATGCTTCAAAGATTAACGATTAGCCGCTCTTTGGAGGGATTTTTTTACCTCAGCCAAATATAATGCATATTTTCTCATTATATACTTGTCCCTAACTACTGAAATTCTGTGATTTTGCCCCCAACAATTTATATCTATGTTAATCCCTGACATGCGCTATTTCAAATATTTTAAATGTCCATAGATATTGGTATGTACTTGCTAAGCGTAAGCGCTATTGGCGGTCTTTTTGTACCCCAGGTTGTCGAGAGCACTGAATAGCAATTTAGATGCATTTAACTAAATTATTTTTCTAAATTTGAAATTAAAATCAATAATATGCGACTTTTTGTATATTCCTATATCTTAATTGGTATTTTTATGCCTCCAAGGAGACATTGTTTTCTCTTCTGTTTTCTTGTCCTTTTCTGTTTGTCAGTTTGCCAACGGGGTTTTTTAAGAAGTAATTAATAGATCTTTATAAAAATATCCCGAGATAGGTGCTGATCTACTTTAGTTTCATTCAATTTTCAGATTGAGGTTTATTTCTGTTTGGGAGCATGCGTCAATACATAGAGATTAAAATTGATAAAATCCATTCATCTACACTAAGTTCTACCAAAATCAATCAGAAAATTTCTGAATGATGCCTGCGTAATAGAGGTACATATTCAAAGATACTGAATCATGATTGCAGTCTCTGAATGTTTTGGTGTTATTATTGTTGTTGATCCTCAATTGGACAATGAAGTTTTGCAAAATGTTTGCGGAAAGTGCATTGAAGCATTTTATCAGTAAAATGTACCATGAAATGCATAGGATGTTCAAGAGCAAGGACTTGCAATAATAGTGAAATAAATGCAGAATAAATAATTTGCCTTACTATTGAAACCTCAGTGTAGCAGTTTCCGGCTTGTAGTATGCTAGGTTAACTTGTACATATAGGACACATTATAAGTTAAGCTAAGAAATATAGGAAATAACAAGATTAATATGTTATTTTTAGAATAAAATCCTCAAATAATATTGCAATATTTTGCTATGTATAACACTATATTGCAGTAATATCGTAATGAATTTCTGCGCCAATGAAATTATTGGAAGGTAATATATTTCTTGCAATATATTGTATTAGCACAATTCAACCAAATTAATAATAACGTAGTGTGATTATATGGAAACATGGGACAAAACAATTTCATGGGATTGAGAATAAATTCTGGTTACAATTACTGCGTACGTTTCAATAGTTATAGAGGTATCGGCTGAAAATGCCCAAGACTTGCTTTAGAGGTGTGCGCGCGTTATGGTGTTCTGTAAATTCACCGCACTGCAGTTTGTTCATAACACCGCAATGCAGGCAAAGTAATTGTTATGGTTCATCTCCACCGCACCCCACAGGAAATATTTTAATTAGATAGCATTCCAATGATAAAAAATGTGTATGTACAATTTGTTATTGCGAATCTAATTATAACAATTTGAATGCAGAAACACATGCTATTTGTTAAAATCCAAGTTACCAAAGTTTTCAGATTTCATCATAATTCTGAGATATAAAAAATTGTTCCAAATAGCGTTAAAATGATTTCAACGTTGTTTTTATTATTAAAATTAACCTTTATCCGCTTGAAATCACATCCATTTACTAGGAAAATTGGATTTTCCACATTTACAAAAAATTTTTACCAAGCCTATTAACAAATTTGAAAATCGTGAGGCATAAACAGGTCTATTGAGAAACATGATTGAATGCGATGTAGAAAATTTCTATTAAAACGTATTGCTGGGGCTGAAGAACAGAGATCGTTGATTATTTTTTAAATGTGCAAAAATATCCCCGACTCATTGAGGTGTGCTGTTCACAATGTGAAAGGGTGCACACGAACAAAATCTAAGCCCGGATTAAGACACTCTCCTCTATATTTCTTGAAATATGAGCGGTTAGGTTGTTTTATAGGATCATGAAAAATTGTCAAATGTCCCTGGTTTGGTAAAGAATAAGTGGATCAAGCAATTATTGGTTGAAATTCATTCCAATGCGGGAATTGCCAACAAATGACAGTTTTTGAGAAATATTATATGGCAAAAATTTGCCTTAGGGCCTGGAATTCGTAACCCCTGGAAATGCTACTTGCAAAAGAATCAACAAGGGTATTAAGTAATACGAAAACTGCATCCTTTCCCATATTTTGTGTGCCAGAAACAAATAAACAATGATTTGCATGGGCTATCACATGATGTAAAGAGTAGATGTCAAAAATTTATGATTTTGCGAGACTCTGTCACAGCTTTTAAGCATTTCTTTTTTTGGTATCGAGGAGAATAATAGATAATAACAATGTCCTAAAGAATAAATTCCGACTAAACTCTATTTTGTATGATTCCTCGCGGCAACCTTTTTAATTAAATCACTCCTAGATAGACCTTAGTACATTTTTGGGATCAATATATTATTAAGTTCCAAGCCAACATGCCTTTGACGGACTTCAATGTGTAGAAATCTTCATTCAAGGTATAGCTATTATATGATGAGCGGTGTGTACAAACCTTCAAACAATCGGGACTTCTTCAATTCTAAAAATAGCAGCCAATCACAACTATCTGATAATTGATTCAATGAAAATAATAGGAATCCTGCTGACTTAAAGCAGACATAGACACCGCATATAAAGTGTACACACGTGACGTTGAGATTTTGGAAATTAGTTCAGGTTATTGATAAAAAGCGAAATTATATTAAGTCCTCCTTAAGTGTAATGTATTTGTACATCATTGCACCTTGTTGAAATTTTTTTCATAATCAAAATTCTGAGAACTTAAGTACAAACAGATGAAAATCACTTTTTCTGTTTTTTTGCGATGTAACACATCTGACGATTTTCAAGTGAGATTTTTTAATGGTTCAACAATATTTGAGCAATGAAGATTGCATACGTCTTAGAAATGTTCGAAATAATGTAGCTAAAGCGAAAGATGCACATATTTTCTTTAGAATTAGTGTTGGTGACATATTTAACCGAAAAAACTATTCTGAAGGGTAACACACGTGACGCGAGTTGGCCCTCTATAAATTTTAATTTTGCAGAAAGACTTTATAATAACTACGGCATGATTTTATTCAAGCTTATGAGAAACATGCAGTCAATTGTATTGGAGTAGAGGATTTTCAATAATTCTGCAAAAAATGATATTATTCGGTCAGACCAAAATACTTTGCGTTTTTTAACACGTAACAACAACAATTGTATTTTATAAAAAAATAAAACGTAACAAGAACAATTGTAGTTTATAAAAAATAACATGTAGCAACAACAAATAATCACAAATAATGTCCATCATTTTCAACCATAGAAACAGCAATGATGGCGTGAGATTTCTTCTCGGATTGATTTCTTTTCACCACTTGAGTTGGCATTGTCATCTCATCACCTGCACTACTTACCCAGCACCTAAGACTACGCTTGTTAGCGATACTCCTGTAGTAGAACTATTTCTCGTCTACCATTATTAGTCTCGACAATTGATCACGATTCCTAAGAATGGGAAGCCATTCGTTTGCTGCTGTCACCCGATTTTGTTTCATAATGGTTGTAAGATAATGAGGTATCCATTTTTGGCAGACGGACTTCAGTTGTAACTCACCATGGATAATTCTCTGAATCACTCCATGACTAGAATCAAGCATTTCTGCCAATTCATCGATGGTTAAATTTTGATTTTTAGAAATTTCATCACGTACACGATGATTCAGTTCCTCGTGGTTATCATTTTTTGGCCTGCCACTAAATATTCTTAGATCTGTTGTGGTGTTTCTTCCGTCTTTGAATTCTTTCACATAATGTTGCACAGTTCTAACTGAAATAACATTTCCAAAAATTTTCACTATATCATCATGTATAACCGTAGATTTTTCACCAAGTTGATGTCGCACACATACGTAAAAACGAAGACTTTGAGAATCGTAGTTCATCTTTGTTTAGAGTCAAAATTGTGTGTGGCGGAAATAATTTTGTTGATAAGCAACTTGAACGAAACTCACGCGTGTTTTAAACAAAATATGTGTTTAAAACACAACATATTTGTTATAAAATACAATTGTTGTTGTTACGTGTTAAAAAACGCAAAGTATTTTGGTCTGAGCCAATAGAATCAAATCACAAACTTATAAAAACATAATGACTATGATGAAGATAGTTATCAATTTTAAAATTTTCTTATATTTTGATGAATACTAATAGATATAGGCATGAAGAAAATACTCAGTGTCTCAAAATACTATTTTTTGAAATATTTGCAGTCTTGTAAAAAAAAATTAGTTATGGGGATCTGGCGGGGATAGGGGGGAGTGGCAATCTTTATTCCTGTGGTGTGTTGTGGGATTGTGGTGTGGATTTGTAGATATTTCTTGTGGTATGGTATGGCTTTGCGTATTTTTCTTTGCGTAAGAAATGTCCCCCACTCAAGCTTCTGGCTAAATAAATGCGCATTGAAAGTACACTATTAATACAAAACTAGTTTTAAGTAATGATTGCATCTGAAAATAGTATTTTTTAGTCATTAAAGTTATAATGGTTTTTGAATGCAAATATTAAGCAAAAAATGTTATAGTTTAAAATTTTTCATTGTTATTGAACTAATTGAAAATCATTCGAAAAAAATGGTTTAAGAATTACACGATTTTCATTTTTTTTAAATCATCTCGTTTAAATATTTGTAATATTGTAGATTTCTTCAAAAAGTTACCATATGTAAAAAAATACTTACAAATTGAGCTACTAATCTGATTAATATTTAAAAAAAATTGTTCTTAAATACATTGCTATATCTTGGAAAGGTATTATGAGAATTCTATGAGCTTAACAAGCATGAAATTACAAAATAACCTACACATTTGATACCAAATTTATTAAATATTTAAAAAAAATAGTAGTGCTCTTAATTTTTTAACACCCCTGATTAGGGTCCGGAATTTCTTGAGTAAAAAACCTGGGTTTATTGAGTAACAAATTGAGTCTAAAATAGCTAAAAATTGAGTTAAAATGTTATTGCATGTTTACATTCCAAATACAAATAAAAGTTCACTTTAAGTGTTCAACATTATAACGTTCTCATTGAGGGGACAACAGTCTTCAAAGCATCGAGAAAAATCTCTCGACTTCCACGCTGACCAATGGCGCAAATTTCATTTTGACGACCTTGTTTGGAGACATCGTGAAGTTTTCGGCATGTTCACCTTTATAGACCAATGCAATGTTGCAAAATATGGCAGGATCAGGGTTTTTGGTCAAAATTTCATTATACTTTTTTGGTACTTTGCCATTTTATCGCTGCTGACCAAGTTTTCCACAGTATCATAAACTGTATAACACTGAGTCTTCTTTCCAATTTTTGAGTGGCAGATGCCAGCTGTTTGAAGCTGCTCGTCACGAATGCAAGTTCTTGTTGAAGAACATATTTTGATTTAATGCGCTTTAGCTTCACAATAGAGGCACACTCATCATCACTTCGTCCATCAATAAATTGACAAACCGTTTCAAAGTGTTCACAAAAATAACAAACAGCGTGAATCCAAGTAGTCCATCTAGATGTTATTGCTTGATGTCACTTGTCGCTTTTCGGTATTCACAATGTTTTTTTTATGTTTTGCAGTTTGACAATGCGATTCAGGCCATATATTTGACTTTTTCCTGGTAAGCGATGTCATAAGAACAGGCAGTACAGACCAGTTTATTAGACGTGGCAATATAACTCCAAACCTTTTTACCTCTGCTCAATTTTGAAATTAATTAATCTTTAGGCATATTTTAATTGCAAGTAACAATGCTAGGCTTTAAAATACAACGTACAACCGCTCTGCACCCCCCACTAACTATGGTTTAATACCCAATGTCATTGGCGGATTTAAGGGGGGACTATGGGAGTGCAGTCTCCCCATGAGGAAGTAAAACAGAGGTTAATTTTTGCAAATTATAGGTGCAGTTGAAAGAACTGCTTCCAAAATACACAAATCTGCGGACAGATGGTAAATAGAATCAATAATGTTTCACTGCAGAAATTAATCATGACATATTTTTGTAGAAGAATGTGGCCACGGGATTTGTATCCCCAATTTTCTTGAAAAACCATAAGTATGTACCTAAAAAATGGTTCTTTTTATCTTATGGGAAATTTAAAGGAATTTCTTAATTTTTTTTTCAAAAATATGAAAACTAAATTAAAATCCTAGAAAAAACATATATTCCTACCTATAGAGTTATTTTTATCCCCCAAATATTTTTCGCTGGCATCCCCTGTTTTTGCTACCCATCAGCACCTAATGAAGTCAACATAATTTGGATATTTCTCAAATACTATATTTTACACAATCAGAGTGTTCAATAAACTGGCCTTTTGCATGAATTAAGAACGCTGTACACTGGGTAAACTTAAACTGCTAGGTACATTTCCGATGTTCTGAAAACCCTTGTAGTATCATCAAGATTCAATCATGCTACACCTCAACAGCAATCAAACATCATCCAAACATAATGGCGAGGTTTGGTTTAGTCTTTAAAGTTGCTAAGATGAGCATGTACCAGTATATCAACATTTTGAATAAAAAACTCAGCATGTTTTAAAAAAACTATAAATTTATAATTCAGATTCTGCGAACTGATGGATTTAGGAGAGGGGGACTTCTGAAACTCCTTCTCTTCCAAATTTTTCTTCAACATATTAAATTCACTATGTCACATATTTCAAATGATGTTCAAAATATATTCGTTATGCTATTGATTTTTATAAATGTTTAAAATTTTAGCATTTTTGTAACAAATTTTCAAGAATTTCTGACATTTTGAATGCTGTTTCCCATTAATTGTTCAGATTTTGTTGTACAAAATGATTAGCCATTTCATATAAACACATTAATATTAGGTATTCTCCATCTTCATTTTAGTGTTGTTTTACATGGTAGGAGTTTTCATCCTAAACCTACAAAAATGCAACTTCATTCCTACATAGAACTTGTATAATCAGCTAAAATCATTCAATTGTCAAATTACAGATTTGCTAAAAATTGCGAGTTTCAAAATTGTTGATATGAAGCCCTCCTTTCTAGACTTCTTTTTGTATTCTCCAGTAATTTAAAATTTTAATTACCATGTTACAGAAAAAATTAATGCTAAAGATTGACCAACCACCAATGCAAATTAAAAGATCTCAATTTGAATTAATATTTGCTATTATATTTACTTGCTAAACTAAAATATGTCTGTAATACTGTATATCCATTCAATATTTTGTTTTGTTAATAATGCATAAATTTAGCACACTTAATTTTAGTACAGAGCCACAAATAGATGCATCTATATAAAAATAAAAATTGCAAGTCCATAGCAGAAAGTCCGACTAGAACATTAACAAGAACTTTCAAATTATTATCACAACTGTAGAGAAATTTTGGAGGATTCAAAACTTAATCAAATTTAGAATGAAAAAAATTATCAAAAAATCGAGCATAAGGGCCTCAGTACCCCATCACAAATTTCTAGATCCATCCCTGCCCAATGTATTAAGGTAGCATCGTCACAGCAGGCGGTATTACTCAGAAAAACGATTGTGGTTTCCCCTTCGCTAGACAACATTTCTGAGAAATACCGGTTTATTGAGTTAAAATTGAGTTATTGAGTTATTGTCTGAAAATTGAGTTATTGATTGAAAACTTGAGTATCAAGAAATTCTGAACCCTACCCCTGATTACAAACCTATGTGCATGTCCATATTTTTATAGTTCAAAATGAAAGTAAGTGTGTCAAACGCATTTAAATATTTAAATGTTCCGTATAATTTATTTTTGTTTAAATAATTTTTATATTCACATTTTTCAAATATTTATCCGTCATCTACGATTGATTCAAGCGATACATGATTAAGAAACAACCAAGAAAACCTTATTTCTAAGTGTGATTATGATCTTAATGAAGAACGAAATTTAGTTAATGAAGGAAGTTGTAGTTTTAAATTAAAATGAAGTATCAAATATTATTCTCAAACATTTTGATTCCCAGAGATGTTTTCCGATACACTTTCACACGGAAGTACGTATTCCTGTTATTGACAGAATAATTTCAGATGAATAAAAGAATCTCTGATGCAATCTGTTAAATCTTAGGAGGCGTTTCCGTACTTGATGCAGAGAATAATGAAAGGTTGAGGAACCAAATTACCTGTGTGTAACATATGGAATAGATACAGATAATTTAAGATCTGAGTGTAATAAATCTGTTCACTGAAGTTGAAAAAAAAATTAAGTTCGGAGAGTATAAGATATTAATGTAAATTTTCAGTTATATTTTAAAACATTTCAACATATTATTTATAAATTGTATAGCATTCATCCTGATTTTGGTGCATAATAAGTTCGGATTTTATCCTTTTTCAGACAATCTTGCCCTAATAGTATTTCATTTTGTACAGCAGGCCTATTTATTGCCAAATATGATTGATAGAGCCGCTAAACATACTTGTAGTGGCATAAGTAGAACACCTGATGCAAATTACATATTCCTGAGCAATTTTTGTTTTTAAGCGTTTGAAGAAAGAGTATAGCAAATTATTTATATTACATAGTATTCTTGATTTTTCTGTAAATATTAGAAAGATGCCTTTCATTATTTTATATATGTTTCTATATGATCTGACAAAGTCAGTAGCGTCAATATCTACACCTTTTTCCAATTAAATTGGCACAACTAACATTTAAATTGTCACAACTAACATTTAATATGTCATAACTAACATTTCATTTGTCACAACTAACATTTAAATTGGCACAACTAACATT
>CABFPE010000278.1:230146-258204 GCA_900660155.1 Hofstenia miamia | reverse complement strand
TTTCATGTAAGGAAAAATGCCTGTCGCCAAAATGTTTAGACAAAAATCAGAAGACAATGTGCTCCTCATCAATTTTAGTTGGAAGACAGAAACAAAATCTGTGTGAATTCAAGTTATTAGGCGGCAGGTACTTGTTTCAAATTTAGTATAAATGGTTACAAAGCAAAACAGAATTTGATCAAATATATTTTTGCAGAATTATTATCCTTTGGTTATTAACAGCTTGATTATTTCATTGAAATGTCTAGCTAAGAAAATCGTACTCAGTAGTTGTCGGGAATCTATGATGAGAAAGATTCTAGGTACTTCGCCCCCAATTATGAAATGCATTTAGGTAAAAATACGACTAGAGGTTTTTCTCAACTCTTGCTGCACTGATTATTGATCATTTGTGATTAGCATACAGTAACAAATTCGAGAAAGGCTCTATAGCTGAATGTAAGAAATTGTTAACATCTGCTTTAGATCCAAATTAAGATCTAAATGACTGATAAATAGATAATATGTGTGTTTGTGTTACATCTAGGTTAAGTAAGCTATGCTCTAATAGCTATGTATTAGAATATTTGTGATATTTTATTCATAGCATCTAGTGTCAATCCTCACTCGTTTATTTATTTGAACACATTATTATCATTAAATACAAATGAGTTAAGTCAAATTGTGTCTTGAAGATTTAGTAGCACCAGTAGCTAGGGAACACACAGTAATTGTCTTTGAGGTGAGTGATCGACAGTTCATCTTGTACACTGTGGAGAAGATAATGGGACCCTCGTCAGGCAGATTCCCATTGTAAAGAACTGTTTATTGGTGATTGATTGAAGTGGGGTTACCTAAATAGTAATTGTGAGAGTGGAAATTTAATACAGTTAAATAAACATTGAAATACCTGTTGTTAGCAACCACTTTAATCAAATGTTAGATCTCTTCCCGCCAATCAAGTGAGGTACTAAATTTATAGATTTATTAAATGCTAAAAAGGCCTGGAAGAAGATGCTACATTAGTTTATAACAACTTGTTCTTTTTTCAGGCAAATGCACATAATTCATTACACTGTGGTTAAAACATGCATGTTGGCTTGCATTAATGCATGGCAATTACATGCCATTTATATTTATTTATGTATACATAGGTTAGGGATAACAAACTTTATCGAGATATATAATACAATTGAGACATGATATAGGGCAGCACATTTTATTTTCCTCTACGGAACACTTAGCTCATGGTAGGAATTTGACGTGTTGCCATGCGGAATTGGTGGACACAACTCTTTTTGAATCTAAAAAAAGATAGTTATGTTTAATAATCAATCAGTTGTTTTTTTGGAACCAGAGGATGTCTAGGTTTATGCTTGTGTTTTCTTACCACTATGAAGCATCTGTTTGATGAAGGCAATTACCAAATTGTTAGTTGCCCCTAGTTTCACTCCTCCAATGCTACATGGTGACACTGATGTGATCTTGAATCCATAGAAGCTAGGATGGATTTCTTCTCTGGCTGCTGGTCTGCATCATTGGTGAACTATGGTTTTGTTTTTTGCTGGTGGTCTTACCTTTACATTTCTTTTTGTTCTTATGTGCTAGCGCGATTAGAATGACAGATGCCCTCTGTTGAGGTTAACAATGATTTTGCTGAGCTAAGCTTATTTTATTTTCACATACTTGCCTATGCTCACAGTTCTGGATGTTGAGGTTGCAGTTATGAAGTTACTCTTTCAAGCCTGGTTTCCAGCTGTCAACAAACTGTTAACTGATAATTTTGCTTTTTCTTTTACTAGTTTTGGAGTTATTTGTTTTTCTTCTAGAATTTTGGATTTTGCTGTATCTTCTTCTAATTGTTTTGGATTTTACCAATAGTTTGTTTACTACTCTAGTTGTTTTATTCTTACTTTCTTGTTAAGCAATGTTAGTTGCTTTCTATACTTCCTCTAAATTTCTTGAAAAACACATTTTTGCCTATTGCTCTGTCAATATTGCAGCTATCACCATGAAATGTTGCAGACTTATAGAACTCCGCAAGTTGAGGATCTTAAGCCTTTTGCAGGCCTGAAAATTTCAAAATTGTGCCCTCTAGCTGGAAAATATTTTTTTTTGCTGTCATTGATGCTATTTGGAGAAAGCTCAAGCAAAAAATTGGCAATGGAATTTGAAAATTTAAAGTTTTTTCTAATTCTTAACATTAGAAGTTTATCTAAATTTTTTAATAAACCTGAAGTTTTAAATTTTTTATAGCATATATTTGAAAAAAACCTTTTTTGAAAAATTTTTTCGTTTTTTCACACTAGTGATCTGAATATTGATCAAAATTGTTTGAAATTTTAAGAAAAAAATTTCACACAGCCAATAATTTTTCTAAACAGAAACTTATTTTGAAAACCCAGGTTGGCCATTAGATATTATACCTTAACTTTAGCAGGCTATAGCAACAAAAATTTTAAAGATATCACAGCGCCATTTGAATTTTAAAGTAGCAAATTTCACTGAAAAAATTGTTCGGGCTTTAAGATCAATATTGGCTGAGCTAGGCTTGCCAGAACTGAGCTAATTTTTCAAAAAGATATTTTCTTTAATAACTTTTGATTTAATGAAGCTATAAGCAATATTTTTCCAACAAAATGCGCAGTTTTGAAGGGAGATTCTAATTTTTTTATACCTGTCCCAATATGGAAAGTTTCAAAAATTTTAACTAAAAAAACTTTTTTTTTCAAAATTAAAAATTCAATGTTGGAAATTTTTACTTTGAAATATTTGCAGTAATACAAGAAATAACATTCAAAAACAATTTTCCCAAAATTCACTCTCAATCTTGAGTAATGGGGAATATTCTCTCTTGGATATGAATATTATAGGATGGTTTAGCAATTTTTTAAAAATTATAGCAATTTTTCTTGAAAAAAACTGTCTATAAATCTGCTTTTAGTTTTTAATATTAATAAACATTAAAATTTTGTTTTATAATAGTACACTTCACATTAGGACACCCCTATAAACTTGAAGAAATCAGTGTTTTTTTAATGAATATTGTTGATGATGAAAATGGATGTTATGGATAAACCTTGAAAATTCATTTACATTTTACTCCATTTTATTGATATTGAGTTAAAATAGAAGGAGCACCAACTCCTGCCAACCAAGCATAAGATATACATGTTATTACCAACCTAAAAGGAGAAACATGCTATTGGTCAAGTTAAAAAAAATGATTGTTTACACCACAGTGGATATGGGCGCCTAGGTCTCCATTATCACTGATAGCTGTTGTGGAAAAGTGGCACTACTAGAGATCAGGTCAAACCTGCTTGTCATTAACTATTAGATGCTTCTGGGAAATACATTACTATCAAATGCATTGTAAATAGATTTGTTATTTGAGTAAATGAAGAATGTGTGACAGTCAATCTAGTCATGGTTGATACTGTAGACAAGAATTTGCCATATGACATCATTCTAGGCTGTGACTTTTTTGAAGAAAAGGGTTACATCATTGATTACAATGATAATATAATTCAATCAAGGAATCTGAAGCAATTAGAAATGAACTCACAGCTATTGACAAATCTGAGCTAGATCTCTGACTCATGGACTATGTATTTATTGAGCCTTTCCATTGGAAAAGAGTTTAACTGGAAGCTGCTGTTACTATTGCCATCATCATGATTCCTGAGCATTCTGGGCTTGTGATGCAGCATGTTACTTTTGCCAGCAATGTCTGTTCTCAATGAAAAGGGCATGTTAGTGTCACTATTTTAAGCAACTCTAAGCTGAATCAAGTCAACATAATCACCATTACTTTTAGACTAGAGAAAGTGTCTGATCTTGCCATCCTCACAGCCATCCACTACCTTCCTGAGGGAATCACCCTCTGCATGAGTAAAGCAAGTCACCCTAATTTAATAGAAAAGGAATGCAGTAAGTTATGAGTGATCTTAGAATAGAATTGTGCCATCTTTAACTAATGTGGCATAATGACATTTCTACATTCGTGGAACTTTCAATATTACATTAAATTACAATTTCAATTTTATTATTACCTATTGTAATTTGGCAAAGTGAAAACAGTGCTATTTATATTTTATTTTTAATTTCTGCTAATTTTGAAATATTGTAAATTGAAGCAGAAACAAATTTTGTACCTGCAATGTATTTGCCTATATATTCACAGTATGCTTTTGTTTACAGATACCAGCTATTTTTTGTATATATTGTTCATCTTTTTTCTTCTTTGATTTATTCTCAGTAAATTTGTTTTACTTTTATTTTCTCTTGTTTTTCATTTAATAAATTATGTTTTTCAAATTTTCAACTGCAATGTTAAGGGGCACCCAGATGGTGGATGAGTTTACTGGTATATCCTTTAACTTAGGTTAGGTATATGGCTAGGGTGTTCATACTGCTTGTCAGTCATTATTAAAATTGTTATTAATGCTTTCACCTAAATTGCATGAGGTGAGGAACACACTGAGTGTAGGGTATATTACTTAGCACTTATGTTTTCCACATGCACTCAAGAGTTAGGGATTTCTTTACTCTTAATCTAATTAGGGCTCTAGTCTTATGTGACTCTTTCTAACNATTCTCTCTTGGATATGAATATTATAGGATGGTTTAGCAATTTTTTAAAAATTATAGCAATTTTTCTTGAAAAAAACTGTCTATAAATCTGCTTTTAGTTTTTAATATTAATAAACATTAAAATTTTGTTTTATAATAGTACACTTCACATTAGGACACCCCTATAAACTTGAAGAAATCAGTGTTTTTTTAATGAATATTGTTGATGATGAAAATGGATGTTATGGATAAACCTTGAAAATTCATTTACATTTTACTCCATTTTATTGATATTGAGTTAAAATAGAAGGAGCACCAACTCCTGCCAACCAAGCATAAGATATACATGTTATTACCAACCTAAAAGGAGAAACATGCTATTGGTCAAGTTAAAAAAAATGATTGTTTACACCACAGTGGATATGGGCGCCTAGGTCTCCATTATCACTGATAGCTGTTGTGGAAAAGTGGCACTACTAGAGATCAGGTCAAACCTGCTTGTCATTAACTATTAGATGCTTCTGGGAAATACATTACTATCAAATGCATTGTAAATAGATTTGTTATTTGAGTAAATGAAGAATGTGTGACAGTCAATCTAGTCATGGTTGATACTGTAGACAAGAATTTGCCATATGACATCATTCTAGGCTGTGACTTTTTTGAAGAAAAGGGTTACATCATTGATTACAATGATAATATAATTCAATCAAGGAATCTGAAGCAATTAGAAATGAACTCACAGCTATTGACAAATCTGAGCTAGATCTCTGACTCATGGACTATGTATTTATTGAGCCTTTCCATTGGAAAAGAGTTTAACTGGAAGCTGCTGTTACTATTGCCATCATCATGATTCCTGAGCATTCTGGGCTTGTGATGCAGCATGTTACTTTTGCCAGCAATGTCTGTTCTCAATGAAAAGGGCATGTTAGTGTCACTATTTTAAGCAACTCTAAGCTGAATCAAGTCAACATAATCACCATTACTTTTAGACTAGAGAAAGTGTCTGATCTTGCCATCCTCACAGCCATCCACTACCTTCCTGAGGGAATCACCCTCTGCATGAGTAAAGCAAGTCACCCTAATTTAATAGAAAAGGAATGCAGTAAGTTATGAGTGATCTTAGAATAGAATTGTGCCATCTTTAACTAATGTGGCATAATGACATTTCTACATTCGTGGAACTTTCAATATTACATTAAATTACAATTTCAATTTTATTATTACCTATTGTAATTTGGCAAAGTGAAAACAGTGCTATTTATATTTTATTTTTAATTTCTGCTAATTTTGAAATATTGTAAATTGAAGCAGAAACAAATTTTGTACCTGCAATGTATTTGCCTATATATTCACAGTATGCTTTTGTTTACAGATACCAGCTATTTTTTGTATATATTGTTCATCTTTTTTCTTCTTTGATTTATTCTCAGTAAATTTGTTTTACTTTTATTTTCTCTTGTTTTTCATTTAATAAATTATGTTTTTCAAATTTTCAACTGCAATGTTAAGGGGCACCCAGATGGTGGATGAGTTTACTGGTATATCCTTTAACTTAGGTTAGGTATATGGCTAGGGTGTTCATACTGCTTGTCAGTCATTATTAAAATTGTTATTAATGCTTTCACCTAAATTGCATGAGGTGAGGAACACACTGAGTGTAGGGTATATTACTTAGCACTTATGTTTTCCACATGCACTCAAGAGTTAGGGATTTCTTTACTCTTAATCTAATTAGGGCTCTAGTCTTATGTGACTCTTTCTAACAGTTATCTTTATTAAGTTGGCTGAGTGTGGCCACTCTTCCCTAACATGATCTCCTGTTTACTTTTAACTTTTATTAAAAAAGGAGTTAGGTAATTATTTGTAGCATTGGAAAATCATTGCATTAGCTTGAAACTCTCAATAAGATAGAATAGTAGGAATGCAAGTTTTTTTCTCACTAATGCCACACTATGGATCTATCAGTGTAGGGCAGGCTGTCAGTAGAGAGCATGCTATCCACACATTTACAGATAAGCCTATCTGCTTCCCAGTAAAGCAAGTCACTGAGAATATGCAGGAAGAATATGAAACAATCTTAAGTGACGTGATTACAAATGGTATTGTGCAGGGGTATTAAAAGCCCTTTTGTGGCCCCCACCATTTTTATTAAGTAAGGGAACTGCTACAGATTGTGTATCTACTTCTGCTGAATAAATGGTATTACAGAAAAAGATGTGTACCCTCTACTGTGCATTGAGGATCTTTTGTATGAAGCCAGCAAGTTCACAAATTGAAAACAGCATTCATCACCCTGTACAATTTGTACAAATGGAAGTATATGGCTCTTCAGCAGTGCAAATCCCCGTCACCTTTCAGCAGTATTACAATACAGGGTTATGTAATGGAAGAAATCTGTTGGAGAAGAGAGGCCTTGCCTACATAGATGACATCCTGATCACCAGTGATGCCCTCAATGAATACCTGGATAAGTTGGAGTGAACACTGGGGATATTGAGGAAAGCCAGTCTTAAGATATGTGACAACAAATGTATGATGCTGCAGAAAGAAGCTATTTTTCTCTGAAATGTTGTGCATCCACAGAGGATATTGATGAACAACAATGCCTGTGATATCATCTTCCAGATAGAGGCCCCAATGAACTGTAAAGATGTGCTTCCTTAATTACTATGGGAAATACATCTCACAATTACTATGAAAAAATGTTGACTTTAGATTTAGGTGGGAAGAGCAGAATGAATTGGATGCAATTAAGCATGAGCACCATCAGCTGCCCAGCTTGAACACTCCTGATTGTGGCCTGGAATTTGTTTTAGATTGTGATGCCAGTACCATGGTGATCAGCAGCATTTAGAGCCAATTGAAAAATGAAGTAGATTTTCCTGTGCAGTACTTCAACAAGAAACTGTGCTCACCTGAAGAGAACTATGGGGCTATGAAGATGGAGATGTTAGCTCTTTGAGTTTTCAAGATTGCCTTCTAAATGTACAAATGCTTGTTAAGCAATGTTAGTTGCAGTCTATACTCCTTCTAAATTTCTTGAAAACACATTTTTGCCATTGCTCTGTCAATATTGCAGCTATCAACAAGAAATTTTGCAGGTGTATAGAGCTCTGCAAACTGAAGTTCCTAAGCGCTTTGAAGTTCTGAACATGTCGGAATTTCGCCCTCTAGCAAGAAAATAATTTTTTTGCTGTCATTAATGATATTTGGAGAGACCTCACACATAAAATTGGCAATGGAATTTGAAAATTACAAGTTTCTTAAATTCCAAATATTAGAAGTTTATGTAAATTTTTTAATAAGTCTGAATTTTTAAATTTTTTATACCATTTATTTGAAAAAAACTTTTTGAAATTTTTTTTGTTTTTCACTCTAATGATCTGAATTTTGATCAGAATTGTTTGGAATTTTTAAAGAAAAAAATTTCACACAGTTATTAATTTTTCTAAAAAAAAATTATGCTGAATACCCAGGTTGGCCCTTAGATATTATTGTAGCATAATCCTACTAAATTGAACATCTCACAACAAAGAAGAAAGAAAAAAACTACCTAAAAATCTAATTAAAAACTCAAGCCAATTTATTAGAATTAGCAAAAGGAAATATTGGTCACAATTAATTTGACAAAACGCAAGTGGACATTACGCTCCACATTAATTTTAGCAAACCACATAGACCACACAGAAGTAACTTACATGGACAAAAGAAATCTATTTGTGACTGGTACTTGTTTATCCAGTAAATATATTTATTAAAATTGTATATAAATAGAAATGCTCTATTTTTACATTAACTGTTTCTTAATTAGTGTGATAGCAGCTAGTGCCCAGTTGCAGTACATTATCTTGTTAACACACTAAATCAGTATATACTGAGAGTGAGAATTAAGTTGATTAGTGGCTGATATTTATTACACCATAAGTAAGGCACACATAACAAAACACTTTCAATGAGATTGAGCTGAGTTACAGTGGATAGGACAATTGATGCAGATGGATGGACTGTGTACTGTCTTCATGATATAGCTTTGGGCAAGTGCGCCCACTCTATTCTCTCTTGTTATCACTTTTTGAAGATGCTACCTTAATAGTAGTGGTTGTTATGCTAGCTTGGAGTATTAATTAAGTTAATTCTATAGCTATACAACAGTGAAAGAAGAGCAAGACTAAATGTGCACACTACCCATGAGTCAGAATCTGTATCTGTTCATATCTAAACTATACTATGTTATTATGCACATCCTTCACCTGGGTGATGATGCTACATTATACCTTAAATTTAGTGTAGCATAATCCAAAACTAATTAAGCTGCTAAAGAAAGATAGTCATTCAAAGAAGAATTAAGATCAAACTGAAACTTAATTAGAAATAAATTATAAATTAATTATCATCTTAATTACTTTTGCACAATGCAACTAATAAATTATTACTGAAAAGATTAACAATTAGTATTTGTTTATTCTACTAATTTGGCAAACTGGAGGGGGCAAACTTTCTAGTAGTATGAATTGTATCTCTGACGTCATTGGAATATATTCTTTTGTGTTGGCAAACACATTTGTTTGCAGTCTATTGTTTAAATGTAACCAATTTTTTTATTCATATATGTAATTTTTTTATTCATATATGTTTTTGAAATTACATAATTAATAAGTCAAAAATCCCATGAGATTAGAATTGTTGCAATCTATTGTTCAGAATGTAACCAATATTTTTACTTGCTTATTTATGTGGACTAACTTAGCTTACATGTATTATTTTCCTTACATACTTCATACTTGCATTTTGTTAATGTATGTGACTCGCTTATTTATGTGGCTTAATTTAGTTTACATACTTGTTTTTTTATTAACACACATGACATTGGAAATACCACATTAATTTAGTTTACATACTTACTTTACTTACTTCCTTTATTTAGTAAAATTTAATAACAAATGTTTGAATCAGAGAGATAATAANTTTATTTTACATACTTGCTTTTTGTTAATGTATGTGACTTGCTTATTTATGTGGCTAATTTAGTTTACATATTTGTTTTTTTATTGACATACATGACATTGGAAAATACCTCATTATTTAGTTTACATACTTATTTTACATACTAGTTTTTTTATTAACATACATGACATTGGAAAATACCACATTAATTTAGTTTACATGTTTATTTTACATACTTGTTTTATTTGGTAAAATTTAATAACAAATGTTTGAATCAGAGAGATAAAAATACTCATTAGAAGTGTAATGGCTTATTTTGGTAATAATGAAAAATAATTTTTCAGAAAAAACAAAAAACTAGTTTATGCAAAAACTCGCAATTTCTAATATTTAATAAACATAGATGGTAAAATCCAGATATGTGTTAGAGACAAGACAAAAATATAATTTATTCTACATTTTGCTTATAATAACCACATATATCTTACTATTAAATTTGTCTATTGTGTTAATATATCATCTTGTTGTTGAGGGAATTCTGTGGGAAACAAATGCAATGTGTATTTGCACATTATGAATTTCACATGGTTGTATCTAAATGAATGATTAATAAGTCAAATGAGGTGATAGATCACAGTAAAAAACACATGACAATTAAAAGCTTAAATAAATTCAATAAAAAATGTGTATTAACAAACAAACAACGTTTCTATTTATGATAAAGTATATAATTAATTTAACATCAGACTGCAAATTCACAGCAATTTATTAAAATAAAATTGATTAAGTTTTTAAAAGAAATATCTGTAAAACTAACTAGAGATCATATTGTAA
This sequence comes from Hofstenia miamia, assembly GCA_900660155.1. Lineage (NCBI taxonomy): Eukaryota > Metazoa > Xenacoelomorpha > Acoela > Hofsteniidae > Hofstenia > Hofstenia miamia. The sequence goes on along the minus strand of CABFPE010000278.1, from coordinate 247,866 downwards.
AAAATCATTAAGAATCAAAACAATATCTGAGATTTAATTATAAAAATAGCTTACCAAAAAGTTTGAAATCTTTCAGAGTAGTTGTCTTTGTTCACCAATGTGAAATTCCATTAATCCACTCTTTGTATAAAGTTGCATGTTTTCATAGAAAATGTCAATATTATGTGGTTTTATCTATATTCTATTGTTCAAATGTCAAAAATGTATCCAATCATAAAGATTGTTATCTACCAAAACTGAAATCCCTTTACAATTATAACAATTAAATAACTCTTTCAAATCATATAAAAATAGAATTTTTTCACAAGTTGGAAAACAATCTCTATTATTACATGTTTTTCCCAATTTATACAATTATGTTTACATTGCCTATGACTCTTCAACGTTTTTAGACTTTTCCAAAGTTTTTCCATGTTTGTGACTTACATTTCTTTTCTGACACTTTTTTGTACTTTTGTGACTTACATTAAAAACCTCTGACACTTTTTTGTACTTTTGTGACTTACATTAAAAACCTTTTCCTCAACAATGACATGGGGATTGGGAACAGTGCTATTGCAAAACATATTGTATTACAGTTTAGTAAATAGTTTTGCTTTCACTCTTTTTCTACATGTACTTGTTTTATGTTAATATGTTTGATAAATTATTACATTTCATAAACATTAGTTTTAATATAAAAAATTTTAACTCCTATGTTTTCTTTGTAAATAGGTAAAAATCTACAGTATTCTCTAAACTGATAATAAAAATCTTAACATTAGCGTCTTTACAAATTAAAAACGTTTCTCTGCAGAGTTTGTCAGTAAATTCATACATAACTTTCATTTATTACAAATGTAAATGTTGGAAGAATTATCTTTATGTAAAGGAGGATATAAATTAACAGTAGAAGTGATCTTGTCAAACAATGTTTATTAATGTGTATTCTATACATTGTGTAATCTTTTCAAGAAATAGTAAAATTTATCATTGAACTACATAATGTAATTTGTAGAATGCCTTAGCTATATGTATATATGGATAAATATACCGTTTGTATATATACATGCAATAGAAGTTCTGTTAAATATAAAACAATTTCTGGGTAATAACAGGAATTTATGAAATTTAATATTAGTGCTACTTTCAGTGCATATAACAAGTTAATTAACAAAAAATATATGGTTATTTCAATATTCTAGTCATTTCAATGGTCTAAAACTACAAACGTACACATTAAAATTATTTATGGTTTGACTATGTAAGGTATGAATATTCCTATCTTTAGCCACCCCTCCTCATTATTCATGAATTCATTGTGGGTTATGACTCATCCCTTAGCACACGTCAATCAATTTTTACACAATTGATTGAGATATGTAATTGCCCTCCTCTCCAAATTAATTATATTTAGTCCAACAACTCCTGCTCCATGGGACAACCTGCGCAAAAATTTTTATCATAGAATGATGACATCAACTAAAATATAATGTAATTTGAATAGAAAATGTTAATTACTGTAAAATACTTAATTATTAGAATCAAATTTAAAATTTAATATCCATTAAATGTATCATTGTGAATGGTGATATCGTCATGGTCAATAAAGTTTTCTTCAATTGCATTCATTGCTAAAAGATAGACTCATTATTTTCTATAACAATAATAAATTTCCGCAATCCATATCTTAAACACAGTGATGAGTACATTCAAGGGTAGAAACTAACACATAAAGGATAAAATTAATATACCAAGGGTAGAAACTAACACATAAAGGATAAAATTAATATACCAAGGTAGAAACTAACACATAAAGGATAAAATTAATATACCAAGGTAGAAACTAACACATAATTGTTCAACTACATAATGTAATTTGTAGAATGCTTTAAGAGAGGTATTTACGTGTGATATTATATTAAATAAAACACATAAATACAAAACCATTAATACTTCGAAATACAAAAAACTCTTAATATACAACAAGGAATTATCGAATTTACGTGTATGTATGTTTTTCTTTCTCGTTTTTTAAAGTTTATACTAAAACTGTCATAAAGTTTGCATTTTGTTCAATGCCTATGACGTAAAGATATCTTCATTTTAACACATTATTCAGTTTTCACAATGATTCTAGTGGTGACGGTTGAATTCATTCGATAATGTAAGTTATTTTTGTATTTTAAAAAGTTAATATTACGAACTTTGTATCATGTGATTACAAAATAATATAAAAATTTCACACATTTAATATCTTTGCTAACAAAAATTTTTATTAGGCTTGTGGAATATATATTTTGTAAAGGAGAATTGCTTCTAATCACACATCATTCTTAAAGCATTATAGAGAAAATAAATCCAAAAATAAAACTTAAAACATTACAAATTTTCTTTCACATATTTTGATTATTTTTTTGGTATAATTTCGAGATCTATGCATTTAGAAACGTAAATTGAAGGTGTATGCAATGTCAAAACGTTATGCAAAACGAATATTTGTCAATGGTGTTAAAACATGTACTAGTGAAACCATAACAAAAGGAAAAGTGTCAGATTTATTAAAACCTATAGCAATACCTAAAAAATTGGAGCTAAATCTAGTAATAAATATACATATTGTAAACTCTTAAATAGTGGAAAAGTACTTGGAAATCCAAAATATATTGGGATTCTCTCCAATGCTATGCTTTAGAAACTCTAACAAGGTCGGATATTGATTCAAAAAATCTTAATCTCTATATGATTTTAAAACATTGAATAGGTAGATTTAGTTAAAATCCAGTTTTCCTAATTGCACATTGCGAGATATAAATTTTATATTTGAATACAATGAGTAAACCGCCATGAAGAAGTATTTATTTCATTTTATCTGCTTCTGATTATTTTAATTTACGCTATATATTTCTATATCTAGAAAATGTTCCTAAGTTTTAATGCCTAATGTACAAAATGTAGTTTAAATCATTTAACGATTGCTGTTGTTTTTTTATAATCTCATAAACAATTACAAGTATATTTTAATTAAATTAAGTTTTAAGTACTCTATGTATACTTAAATTTATTTTATATAACTTTGATATTCATTTTGAATTTAAAAATTTTCTTCTTTTCATGCAAAATGTGTACGACTATGTGCTTTGTAAAATCAATCATTTGAATCATTTTCTTATGAAAATGGGTTAGTCTTTTTGTAAATAAAACGTTTTGCGAGTTTCATGACTTCTAATTGATTCATTTTTGAAATGGCGTTATGTATTCATTTGTGATTATCAAAATTTAACATTGACTGAAGAAAAATGTGAATGTTAATGTTTTCCACAATAATTATAAAGTTTTTATTTTAAATAAATAAACTATTAAACAACTGCAAGTACTTTAACAATCATTGATTTGTAGAATGTCTTAAAATTTATATTTAATGTAAATATCCCAAAGGCAACTAATTTTTTTCGAAAAAACAAAACAAAGCACCAAAAGGAAAATTGAATATTCCAAATGCAAATAATTTTTTTTTCGAAAAGGTAAAACATATCGTTAGAGTATTGTGTATTAACCTGTTAATAAATGTATATAGTTATTTTATCCCTAATTATATTATTATACATAACATGCATCCATTATCTAATATTACACTTATTTAACGTAGTTGATGAGATGTATCTCTAGAAAACTACAATTAATGAAACACGTACAAATTATTTCTACATTCTCATTATATAATAAATAGTATTATTAAATTTACTAAACTAGCGATTACTTTATTTCAATCATCCTTCCCTCATGCTAAATTTGAATGTCAATTGCATGTTAAATTAATAGCTAGGTAAAACATTGACATTTATGGGTTTAGAGAATACTATAGATTTTTACCTATTTACAAAGAAGACGTATGAGTTTAAATTTTTTATATTAAAACTAATGTTTATGAAATGTAATAATTTATCAAACATATTAACATAAAACTAGTACATGTAGAAAAAGAGTGAAAGCAAAACTATACATTTTCTATTTACTAAACTGTAATACACAAAAGTGCAAAAGCGTCGGTATAAATGTAAGTCTACAAACATGAAAAAGTCATATACTAGTTATTTATTAAACTCTTAATTGCAAAGTCACCGATGAAATTTAGGTACAAACAATTTTTTTAAATATTAAATAAAATAAGTTATTTGTTATTTTTAAATGTTATGTATTCATAACCAATTTACGATAGTAATAATCTATATTGTGAAAAATTCTAGTTTTATATGATTAGAAAGTGTTATTTAATTGTTATAATTGTAAAGGGATTTCATGTTTCATAAGTAACAATCTTTACAATTGGATAGATTTTGACAGTTGAACAATAGATAACAAATTATGCAATGTTAACAATTGTATGTAGAGAGGTGCAACTTGTACACACAGCAGCATAATGTAATTTTACACGGCTGTACCGTTTTTATAATTTGTTACATTTGGACAGTTGAACAATGGCATATAGATAAACTATGTTGACATTATAAAAGCATGCAACTTTTCTACACAGTCTGTCTAATGGAATTTCACATTGATGAAAGAACTACCCTGAAAGATTTCAAACTTTTTGGTAAGCTATTTTTATAATTAAGTCTCAGATATTGTTTTGATTCTTAACGATTTTTTACAATATGATCTCTAGTTAGTTTTACAGATATTTCTTTTAAAAACGTAATCAATTTTATTTTAATAAATTGCTGCGAATTTGCAGTCCGATGTTAAATTAATTATATACTTTATCATAAATAGAAACGTCATTTGTTTGTTAATACACATTTTTAATTTAATTTGTTTAAACGTTTAATTGCCATGTGTTTTTAATAATGACTTGTTTATTAACCATTAATTTAGATACTACCATGTGAAATTCATAATGTGCAAATACACATTGCGTTTGTTTCCTATAGAATTCCCTCAACAACAATGATGATAAACTAAAACAATAGACAAATTTAATAGTAAGATATATGTTTTCATTATAAGCAAAGTGTAGAATAAATTACATTTTTGTCTTGTCTTAAACACGTATGTGGGTTTTACCACGTACATTTATTAAATATTAGAAATTGCGAGTTTTTGCATAAACTAGTTTTTTGTTTTTTCCGAAAAATTATTTTGCTTTATTACCAAAATAAGCCATTACACTACTAATGAGTATTTTTATCTCTCTGATTCAAACGTTTGTTATTAAATTTTACTAAATAAAGAAGTAAGTAAAGTAAACATGTAAACTAAATTGATGTGGTATTTTCCAATGTCATGTATGTTAATAAAAAAACTAGTATGTAAAATAAGTATGTAAACTAAATTAATGTGGTATTTCCAATGTCATGTGTGTTAATAAAAAAACAAGTATGTAAACTAAATTAAGCCACATAAATAAGCGAGTCACATACATTAACAAAATGCAAGTATGAAGTATGTAAGGAAAATAAAACATGTAAGCTAAGTTAGTCCACGTAAATAAGCAAGTAAAAAAATTGGTTACATTCTGAACAATAGATTGCAACAATTCTAATCTCATGGGATTTTCGACTTATTAATTATGTAATTCCAAAAACGTATATGAATAAAAAAATTGGTTACATTTAAACAATAGACTGCAAAAAAATGTGTTTGCCAACACAAAAGAATATATTCCAATGACGTCAGAGATACACATACATCCAAAGTACACAATTACATCATATCCATGCCCGCCAGGGTCAAAGGTAAAAAATATCAACGGGCTTCTGCCCAATTCATACTACTCTTGCTTCCATTGTTTTTAGCCACCTTGGCAGATGAATAATTTGAAATTCAAAATCAACAGGCACTTTTTGAACACAAATATAAATAGAGAATACCATTGTAAAGTTTGTTGAAGAAATTCTTTGGAATTCTTATCTTTAGTTTATTACAGTTTGATTATTAATTACAATGTTTAACTAAACAGTGAGTGTTCAGTAGTGGTGAGGCTATCACAACAGGAATGATTCTTGGTTCCTTGTTCCAAATCACGAACCTACACTTATGTTAGGTATATGATTAGGAGTTTTTCTTCCCATTTAGCTAGCTCTCGATTCCTCCTTACATGAACAAACAATAATGAATTCGATATAAGGCTGGTAAGCCAAACATAGGTTTTTACCTTTATATTTAAACTAGATCTAAATTTATGATTATAACTCGACTGATAACGTGACCTTGTATGTACCCTTTATTACATGTTGGCTAGGAAGCTGCTATTTATTTATCTTATTTAAAAAAAGCCAATATATTTTGGTAATGGCTAACCATGTATTTATTTAAACAAGCAACTTGTGAAAATCGAGGTTGCAAGTATATAGTACACTTTACAAAAAGGAGACTAAGTCAAATTGTGTCGAGTCTTTAGTAAGCACCAAGGTAGGATATGGCACACATAAGATGCTTCACTGAGCTGAGAAGTGGAACCCATTCAATGGAAATGGAAAGAAGTGGTGATTACTTGATTTGGAGATCAGCTTCAGGCAGATGCCCACCCAACAACAGCTGGCAAAGACACTGCAAGACTCTCTCACCTAAATAGTGTTTGTTACTTCATCCATTAATTATAGTTACTGGAGTTTGGTTATATAAAGGCTAATCAGTTTATTAACAGTACATCTCTACCTGCTAGTTACCATATGATTATATTGCAATAATGGAGGAAATGGATATCAAAGCCTGGTAGAAGATGCTACATGGCGGCCATTACAGGTTTTAAACAGAAGAACATTAAGAAAAATCAGTAAAACAACTTGAATACCCTCGACACTATTATAATCTAAGCAACTGGATTGTTACAAAAAGATAACTTGATAGTTAGTGAAGTGATCAATTTATACTTAACTATAGTGCACTACAATGATTAGCAAGAATAAGAACCAAAAGGGGAAGCCACTACTAACAACTAATGACCAATAAAGGAAGAAAGGGTAGTGCAAAGAAAACAGCACCCATAGTTGTAACTTCACGAGCATCATGCTCAACCCCACATTATGAGGATACAGACTTGTCCCCCTTGATAGATCTACAAACATTACAAATGTCCCCCAAAAAAGCCCCCAAGAAATAATCAAAATTCTGAGGAAAGGTAACGAGACTGAGACATTGTTAAAAAATGAAATAAGGCAGTTGACAGAGAAATTTCAACAGATGGAACAGCAAAGTGAAAATATGCTGAGCAAAAATGGAAACAAGGCTAGACAGACAGAGCAAACTCTTTCAACAGGAGGTGAAGACACTCACACAACAATTGTCTGAGTCAAACAAATGAAAAATGGGAAAAAATGTATTGGCAAAACGTCTAGTAACGCAAACTGCAAAATTCTTCTCTTTGCTCTACATTTTCCATAAATTCTGCTGTATGCTCGACTTCGCCAAAGGTAGAGGAAACGGCAGAATTTTACTGTCTGGTCTACATAAAATTTATCACGGGTAGAGCAAACGGCAGCTGTGGTAAACTTAATGCTGAGAATACTGTAAAACGCAATTTAACTTAAATTGCAGTTTCCTCTACTACAAATTTTTCAATCAATTTTAAAATATGCAATTTTCTCTCCATAATTTTTTCAAATTTTTATTTAAATTGGTAATATTCGATGTTTTTTAGACGTAATAATTCTCAATATGTTTGCTATACTCTACACCTATTTATTACATTCTTGAATGAAGAGTATTTAAATGCAACAATCAACGAAATATACTACAAAATATTTTAGAGACTTCAGATTACCCATTCTAAGATATTCATAATAAGTACAAAAAAATATTAAAATGTATTACAAGTACATCGGCATCATCAAAACATCTTGAATTAATATAATGCGTTAATTATTTAAAACTGAATACAATGAATTTTCAATATTCAAGAAAAATTGAAATGTTTTCAAATTATATCATCACTTTTAAAAATAATTAAACAATATTGCAAACTTCTGTATGATATTATGTGATGAAAAATATCGGCTTGTAAATAGTAAAAATAGTAAAAATTCAAAACACAGTTGGTATCATTACGCAAATTTTCAAATAGTTCAAAGCTTATAGAAACTATACAAAAAAATATTATCACTATAAGAATGTGCACAATGTGGTTGAGTTATTGTTCGATTATAATTGAATGCTTAAACTTTTGTACATGTTATCAATTGTTGTCTTAGATTATTCTTCTGTAAATGGTAACTCAAAATCGTAAAGCATAAAGTATGAATGTATTGATTGTTGACATTAGTAAAATTGCGCCGACTTGAAGACAATCTAAACATTTTCCATATCATTTGAATTAAGTCGTTTTTAGATTATAGAGAAGATTAAAACTTGTGGTTGAAAGACTTAAATGCCATCGAGAGCAATAATGTCAATCACAATATGGAAGATACACAAAGCTGTATATTCAGATAAATTTCAGTTTTATTACAGAATCATAATGGTTGCAATAACTTATATATTCCTATACCTGATTTAATTGAAATTTGCATGTAGCAAAGCATTAAGGGAATTTAATAATGAAGCAAAAATCTCAAAATCATTGAAAGCATTTTAATTACATCATTTCAACTGAGTGTAACTACGAAAGAGTATCATATTTATAAACTATTGTTACCAATTATTAAGATTTAGTGAAACAAAATATTAAAAGTATCAAATCGCTAAGAGAACTGAACAAAATAATAAAAGGTTAGCCAAATGTGAATTTTTGCTCGATTGAACATTATATCAGCTTGCTCAGTAGCTAGAGCTGCGTTTGCGTAGAACTCTATTTCAAATTAATGACCTCAATGCTACCGCCATCTTTGAATTTTCGTTTAAATTTTATATATAAAATGTCCGTTTTTTAATTGTAGTCATTTATTTGAATAGTGAATCTCTGATTTTATCTTAACATTCTTTCTAAAAAATTATGAATTTTTATATTTACTAGAAATGATTTAAATATGTTTTTCATGATTGACTTCTTATTACTTTCTCAATATTTGCCTTATCTAGTCTACAATTATCAAGTTTTATTAATGTATGCATTCCACCAGTTTTCCGCAATTATATCTCTATTATATCTTAAGTTTTAAATGGATTTCTACTATCATGGGACATAGGTATATAAATTAATAATATCTTCATTGCATTATTGAAAACCGATGAAAGTTTTCACTTACTAAACATTTAACAATTGAAAATCACAACATATTTTACAATAACGCAGTTTAAGAAATATTTTTATAATGTACAATGTCAGACGCATTGGATGAAATAGAGTTGCTATATTTCATTACAATGAACTTATAAAAATTGCATTATAATATCAGTCAATTGTAGAATCTCATATTCAATAATTTTTTTGAAATTCAATATTATTTGAAGAAGCAATTTTTCAATAAACCAAAAGGCGAAATTTGATATCTCTAACAATTTATTGATTGCATACACATACAGAGTGTAATTCATATTTATTAGAATTATGCAGATATACATTATTTACCTCACCTAAATTTAATATCTCATAACATTGTGAAAAAACAATCCTTTAAAAATATATTCAACAATCACAATTGTATATTTGAAAATATCAAAAACAAAATCAATTCAATCTAACTCCACAATTCGCTGACCTTAAAAATTTGTCAAACTACAAACCATAAAAATATTACGCAGAAAATCCTTTGAACATTGGATACCTACAACAATTAGAAAAAACTGAAGATCTGTGACAATAGCAATTATGCAAGCTTATATAAAAATTAAGATAAATCTACTTTAAATATAGTCTAATCATATTATATTATGTTGCTACTAAGCCATTTTAAATACTCATAAAAAGATATTTATATGAGATTAATAAACATTTCTGTATACGTGAATTATAGTATTGATATCTATATATAGACGTTGGTAAATTTGAATTTTTTATTAAATTGTTATCTTCTATTTTGGAAACATTACACAGAATTTGGTTTTAGTGGATTGAATGTGAGGCATGCATACTAAAATAATGTTGCAGATTTTTAAGGTTAATTTCTAAAGTTTTTCATAAACTATCTATGTTTTTATCAGTAAATATGCATGTGACACATGTATATTGCATTGCATTAGAGTTATTAGATATAACGCCTTTACATCATTTATGTAAATAGTAAAGAACCGACCAAGCAGTTGCCTGAGGCACACCTTTATGTATCAAACCTCAGTTAGAAAAGTGTTGCTGATTTTAACCCGCTGAAATCAATTGGAGAAATAATTTATAATTAGGTTTGTGCTATTGGAATTGAAAACTTATAAATTCTAATTTTTAGAAAGACTCGAAGTACACACTCCTCTACTCTGTGGCAGTACCATATTTAAGATAGCATTTTAGTACGTGAGTTATAAGCGGTTAAAAAAATTTTCAAAAAATCTTTTTAAAAATTTTCAAGTAGTTTAAGATTAAAAATTATTAAGCATTTTGTAGCTGTATTATTTAAAAATATTCATATATATTTTGGCTTACGAAACCACTGTTAGTTTTTCTTATAAATTATTCGCTCCATATGTACTTTATAATTATAATTTATATCTCTAAATCTTAATGTTTGGGAGCAATGCTTTATGTATATAATCCCCTTTTGTATTTAAACTAGATATTATTAAAATGCTTTCAATGATTTTCAAATGTTTTGCTTCGGTATTGTTTAAGATTTTTACTTCATAATTTAGCCTACCACTTTTTGGATATTTTGAAATGGTTGAATTAAATTGGCGTTCTTTTGCTGTTCTACTGCCCTATCCAGCAAAAAATAGTCTAAAGTTAATTGAATACAAAACGTCAGAGAATTTGAAACTTTTTAATAATGGCAGTCGCATCTTGAAAAATGTTAAATGATGCATTTCTTTTTTAAATTCATACATATACTCAACAATTGTGAATTATAATTCTTATAAAAATACACGTAATCTGTGCAATATTTACACATGAAAAGCCAATAATAAATATTCTCGTTTTAAATATCAAACATTTCTTCAGACAAGGTAAATGGGTCCTTAAAACAGTTTACTAAATAGAAAACAAGTAAAAGATAAAAAAAATGAAAAAATAAATTATAAAAAATGGTCGTCACTAATAATGTGGACAACAACATATTTAAAGAGGTTTTTTTTGCAGCTTATGCAATTAAAATGGTATCGCAACTCCCCTTAACATTAATGAAATTCAATGCATAGTACAGTCTTTCTCTTTCTGATTTGTGACTAAGTTTGAAATTATCAAATCTATTCAATTTTTAAACAATAAATCTTGTGGTCTTTCTGTGATTACCACTTATTACCTTAAAGTTGTTCCAGATTTAATAGCTGAGCTATTTTTATACATTATAAATGTGTGTATTCTACTTTACCAGACCAATGAAAATTGCCAAATAGTACTCCATTATTTAAAAAAGACGACCCAAAATATTGAACTATAGAGCTATTTCTATTACTTGCCAATTAATATGGTTTTTGAAAGACTTCTTTTTAATCAAGTTAAGGAATATTTATGTAAATATAATATGTACTCTCAAAATTAATATGATTTTCGCAGGTATATTTCTACGAATGATGTTTGTTAACAACTACCAAAAGTTAGAGAAACAGCATAAATATTGATGAGTGTTCAGCAGTTGCATGCCTAAGTTTATCAAAAGCTTTTGACTCTATCTTCCTCCAAATTTTAATTAAAAAAATAAAAATTCTGGGCGTCTCAGACAAAAGTGCAGACTTAATAAGCAGCTATCTCTATAATCGAAAACAAAAAGTTAAAATAAAGGGAATTTTCTTTGATTTGATTTATATTAAAAATGGCGTTCCACAAGGAAAATTTTTGGGAGCTTTACTATTCAATATGTATGTAAAAGATTTGAGCAATCATAACACATATAATGTAAAACAATATGCTGATGATCCTATGCTATTTAGTTCACATAGGTCTCATGAAATTGCTATAAAAATTCTAGAAGTTCTTGCACAATATTTTGTTTCACTGAAAATTAAGAATAAACCCATCTAAAATTCAATTTTGTTTAATTACACCAAAATCTAACGATAATTCCACAAATGTTTGTCAGATTAAATTTGAATTTATTGACACATACATACAAGTTAATTTTTTTAATATTTAGGTATAGGTTTTTAATTCTCAACTTAATTTTGAAAAAAAAATAACCAATGGCTATTTCAATTAAGGCTTAGATATGTATCGCAACAACTTTCAACCACAGCAAAAATTCAATTAATTCACACATTAACACAGTCACTTTCTTTATGGAAACATATTGTATACCGACATAAGTCAACAACTTTTGAAGAAATTCAACGTGCAAATAAAATGTGCTATAAAAATGCAAAAACTTTTCTTAATCCACAATGCATTAAGAGTATTTAAAAACAAAATTAAAAAATACAAAGGAAAGGTTTGAATACAAATGGTGAGGTTCTAAATTTTAGAATACTGATTATTCAATAGACCACATCTAATCTAAATTTGCTAGTAACTAATTATTTTTGTAACTACATTTTTGTATTGCTTTAATGACGCTATTTAGAGTTGTGAGCAGTATTCTATATTGTAAAAAATAACTCTAAATTTTCATTATTGTTTTGCAGCACTTTTATGTTAGGTTAATACTATATTCAATATGAGCTACCAGTAGGCTTTATAGTATTGTGAAGTTTCGTAAGAAAATAAGGATGCAAAACACTGTTAAAAATTTTTAAAAACTCATGTTAACATTTACAGTCCAACTTTCAAATAAACACGATGATAAAAAAAGTAAATCTCAGAAGGCATCATAACTTTAAATTAACTATAAATTCCAGGAGCATTCCTGAAATGTTTCTGCAATGTGATAAATGAATTAAAAGTATTTACAAATTTAAAATGTAAACATCTTGAAAAGTTTTCTTTTAAAAACTTTAGGAGAATATGAACAAATTATTTTTAAAAGTGATACAACTACATATATAATTTTTTAAAAATTTAAGAAAATTGCAGAAAGGTAAAAAAATTATATTTTACTGCATTTAAGAATTTTAAAAAATTTAAAATGCATCTAAAACAAATAAAATACAGATACTATTTTAAATTTGCAATTTATGAATGCTCCTTTAGAAAAAATCAATATTTAGACATTTTAGATTTTCTTAGGATTTAGAAAGTGGCAAAATCATTTAATTATTATACTTCAATGGGGAATATCAAATAGTATGATTTTCTCTAATATCAACATTAAAGATGATGCATTACTCAAGGATGGTATTGATATAATGTAGCTAAATAAACTACTTGATGGTAATGAATATGAAATTTGTAGTTTATCTTAACATACCTATTAAGCTGATGGAAGCAGTGTTCTAATATTTCAAATATTGAGGAAAAGAAATATTTTTTTGCAATCTACAAGAAAACGTGACATTTTTACTAGCACGCATTGTGCACAAACCACTTTGAACAAAAATTATGGCTCTTCAATTCCGTTTAGACAAAAGTTCGTCATTTCCAACCAAAGAGTAAAAATTAAAAATTTGTCATAACCCTAATATACATGTATATATCTAGTTCAGATGAAATACAGTAAATCTTGAATATTCAACAAGACTGACATTGTTTTGAAATTCACTAGCTGGAAGCAATTTACGAAATTATCAGTCTCGCGAAATAGAATTTTCATTGATAAAATTGCTTATGTGTTTCCAACAGCAAAATTACTACCTTACACCCAGTTCGTCAAGCATTTGACACTATTCTAGTATTTCAGTATGACCGTGAAAACAATTTAAATTAACCTTGGAAACTGATAGAAACTAACTGGTGTATAGCTACAACTTAATCTACAAAATCATTATCTTGGCTGTAAATGGGCTTATTGATAATCATGATGTGAATCACATATTCCTAAACAAATTCGCGGTGTTTTACTCTTGTAACAAGTAAATCTTGTAAGTGAATGATTCGCAGGTAATCCTACTGAATGCACTTGTATTTGATGGCGAGCAATGATTGACAGTGTTAAATAAATTAAATTGTTTTGCAATTATTTAGCACTTCTTAATTCACATGCTATGCATAATGATGTCTAAGGAAAAATAATAATTTAATAAATTCATCGTCAAATGAATACACTTTGAAGACACATCTTGGAAAAAGTCAATTTACACAAAGAAATTAAGCTTAGAAAATCACTGTGTTGCTTTTCGTCTTTGTACACATAATTGTTACCTTCCACTTCAACCACATAATTATCAAAGTTTTTGCAAACGCAACAGTCCAAATTATCCATGCCGTCATCTATGTACTAGAAACTCATTAACACTACACAGTGTTTACAAAAAAGTATTTTATGCAATCACAAAGAAAAACTTACTGTGGTTAATTTTGATAAGCTGAATTCAAAATTAAATATATTTTTGGAAAAATATTTTTCTGTGTGCTATAATAAAAAATAAGTGAAAAAACATTCTAATGATGCAGCAATTAAAATCAAACATTGGAGTAGATTTGTTTTTGCCATCAATTGTTCCGTGGTTGGCTTGGTGCATTTTTCTCAATACTGATAGGAAATAAAGGTCTAGTTTGACAATATAATGTCAAAATAGTGATGTATTGAGTGCATTTTAGGGCTATAGCTTATGCACTGCTTTAGAAAATCATTCATCATTTTATCAACTAATTTGGTTTCTCATTGTGCGATAAGGCAATTGAAAGAACTAAAATTCATTTTCAATCTTGTTTAAACTATAAAAGGCGGTTTTAAGTAGCTCACTTAAACAATTAGAAAATTCTTCACTATTGCAAGTTAATAAGATCAAGTCCAATAAAAATGTCATTGCGAAGCTTCTCGTGTGTCTTTCTAAAAAAATGAAGCATGTACTGATTCGAATTATTTCTGCCAATTTTACAAAATGGTATACAGCCATAGCAATAAAATTCGGGGTTATGATATGAAACTTCATTTTATTAAAGGAATTGTTGTGTATAAAGCAAGATTTGATTGATTACATTTTTGCTGCAAAAACCATCCAAAATGATGAAATCGCAAAATTAAAAATAAATTTGTCAGAGCTATTCAACACACATCGAATGATATGTAAACTGTGTTGATAACGCCAATATTCATGGAGCAATAGGTCTCCAAAGCAGGTTTACCCCATTAAATTATATAGACGGCTATTGTAATTGTGCTAAATTAACTTTTAGGACACTTACTAGTAGTAATCATGGTAAACATGATGTAAGGCTAAACGATTCCCTTGTAAAGTTTGTCATTTTAAGGTTCACACAATAAATTTTAATTGTTTTACATTACATATTACATGGTGACAGAGATGTCTTTCGATTCATTGAAGTTGACATCCCAAAATAGCAGCTGAATGGCACAAATGGAAGCCAGATTATTTAATATTATTTATGAACGCCATTGAAGCTGGCGGAAATCCACATAAAGTTCGGATTGGCATTTGTTTGAGATGCATAAAGGATCAATCGAATAAAATATTTGAAAACTTTCATTGATCAGTGTCAGAAGATAGAAGCATATTGTAAAAAAATGTGATGATCATTTAAACTGCAGTGCAAACGAGGTCTCTGAAAAGATACCAATTTTACAAAACAGGCAGAGGTTCAATGAAGATAGACCAATTTGTTAATTGTTTAAGAACCAGAGCTAAATGCTAGACATCACAAAGAGACAACTGCAACTGTTAGAATTTTTAACTATCCCGTGAGTATGAAAGTAGATTCAGGCGTACAGTGTAATGTTTTACACTTAATCCCTTTACACAAAAACTTTTTGATTGGAGTAGGAAAACTACCTATGCTGCATGGACGCAGAAGATGGAAGCATTGAATCAAGGAGTTGAGAAGAAATTCCTGGAGCTCGTCATTTCTGTGAAAGTCCAAGTACTGAAAGAACCCTCAGTGACACCCCTAGCATAAGACGATTCTGTTGACAATGAGGCTAACCAGACCTTCATGGATGTCCAGATAATACTACTTAAAGAGGAGAGATGTGCAGCGGGTGCTACAGTTAACTTTAAGGACACTTACTAGTAGTAAACAGGGTAAACAAAATTTAAGACTGAACGCCTCACTTGTAAATTATGCATACATAAACTTTGTCAATTTAACAATCACAAAAATATTAATTGTTTTACATTACATATTACAGTAATAGTGTGAATTTTAGCATTTTCTTTTGTACATTATAGTGCATCCAATTTTGATAAATCTAAAAATCCAAAAGTGGTTTCAGATAGTCCAGAGGGTACATTTTAATATATAATGCTATTCCATTGGATCGAAATTTGCAGAGTGGTAGGGTTCAGAGATTAGTCAGTTGGAAACAATGAATGAAATTTGCAAGTTGTAGTTAACAAATGTCACCCACCAAAGTGTATAGTAATTAATAAAATACATATATATTGTCAGATAAAGCTAAAAAAGATTTACTGAATGCTGAAAACAGATAAGAAATCAGACAAAACTCGCTTAGTAGTGGCTGTATAAATATACATACATCTCTAAATATGCCAAACTCCCTTGTACCAGAGGAAGGCTTCTAACTCAAAGCTGAAGGTCCAAAAATTGCAAACGAACTTACAAAATGAGCTAAAGGATCTCATGAAGTTAACAGCTTCTCAATTGCTGTTGTTGGTAACAGCAACTTGATGTTTGTATGTTTTATAATGATAAAAAAATTTGACGAAATTAAATGTGATGTTCTTTTTTGGTGCAAAAACTGATATAGAAAAAGGTTTTTTCATACTGATTGGAAATTTATTTTAGTGCAATGCTATTGTCAACTGGACAACAGATAAATTTCAAACTTTATTCATTCAGATTTCGCAAATTTGCTAGGCAACTTCTTGAAATAGGTAATAATTTTGGAAGTAGTGTTAATGATTTAATTATGATAACAGGACACTATTTGGTCGTAATATGTAAAAATTTTGCCAACATTTGCTATATGCGTCAATCACTGGGAGGACTTATGCAGTGCAATCAATAATCTTCGTTACATTGTTTGCGTGCAAAAAATATTAAAAAGAAACAAAAGACTGCAAAAATAAGCAATCTCTTCAAGAAAACCCAGTTCCATTGTTAATATATCAGTGCAACAAAATGATAATAAAACAAAAATACTTTGCATTTGATGTCTTTGCAAAGGATTTTGATTGTCAATAATGTATAGGAAATGATTTTTGATTTGCTTTAAAACTGCTTTTAATGAAGCATATAGTAAGTTTGGTTGTTTTCAATGCAATTTATCAGTGCAAAAAATTTACTGTTAACTTTGGGCACTATCCTAGTAAGCTTCCACGCTGTGGCTCCTGGGTATTGCCAATGTCTTAGAAGGTGCGTTCCAGACCTACAGAGAACGTTAAGCAAATGTTAAGCAAAGTAGACGTAGGTGCTGCCATGTGTACTTTTTGAACATGGGGGCTTTGACGATCGCAAAGCCTATCTGTTTAGTGAACAGATAGTGAACAGTGGAAACGCTACTGGGAATACTGCCACTGGTGCTAGAGGTATGAATGTGTCTCATATGACATTCTTGTTATGGATAACACTTTCCTCTGCACTACAGGATAGGCGTTCTCTGCGCCAATTGGGGAGCTTTGCTGTGTCATAATAGTTTTTCATTGCAGCAGGTGCTTACTAAGTTACCATTGTTAGTAGCTTTGGTTGAATCAATATATATATATATATA
>CABFPE010000278.1:207552-222122 GCA_900660155.1 Hofstenia miamia | reverse complement strand
ATTGCATTGATAGTGGGGTCACTGCTTCTCTTCCAAACATTGCCTTGAATGGTGAGATTCCCGTCATTGCATGTACTGACGTGTTGTAATAGTATTCAATCATCTTGATGACTTCTCTAGATTTGTTCCCCCCTATTCTTGATGTTGCCACTCTGTTTAGCTTAATTAGTGTTCCATTAAGTTGCTCTACTGCTCTGTTGGCTTGTGGATGGTATGCTGTCATTCATTCACTTGCAATCTCCAGGAGTTTTGCCATCTCTTGGAAAAGTCCACTCTTAAATTGGGGCCCCTTATCTGTTATGATTGTTTCCATCAGCCTGAGTTGTAGAATCCATTCTTTAAATACTAGTTCCACTGTGGTTTCTACCATGGTGTTCTTCATTGGGACCATCCTTGCATATTTTGTAAAATTGTCTACCATCACCAGTAGATATTCATAGCCTTCTGCATCCTTTGATAACATTTCCAGATCTATGTGGACTATTTTGTTTGGTTGTGTTGCAATAATCTTTTCCAGTGGTGCCTTTTGTGTTGGAAATGTTGTTTGTTGTGTAGAAGGCATGTGGTGTACTTGTTGATGATATCTTCAATAACCTTCCTTATGGCTGTTGTTATAAACCTTGTATTGAAGGTTTTTTCTGTCTGTATGATTCCCAGGTGTCCCTTTTCAGTTTTTCTGTCTGTATGATTCCCAGGTGTCCCTTTTCATGTATCTTCCTTATCAATTCTCTTTTGAAATAGTCTGGTATTGCAATCAAGTTGTTGCTGGCTTCAATGTATAGCAATCCATTTTGGCTTATCTTCCATTTATTGCATTCATAGAATCCTGCCATTAGTTTTGATAGTGTTGTCCAAGGTTCTTCTATCTTCTTTATGATTTCACTGAGGATTATGTCATCTCTCTGTTTATCTATTATTTCTTTTTCAGATATTTCCTCCCTCATTAGTATTGGTAGTATGGCTTGACCTTTTTTGTCCACGTTTATTTCTGGCAGTCCTTCATATTCAGTGTGTGGCAGAAATTGAAACTGTTTTTTTCCCCATCTATTTTTACTGCATCTCTCTGATATTCTGGTAGCAATGTCCAGAAGTCTGCATTGTTATGTAGGGTGCCTTTCCTATGGTCAATTGTAAATGTGAACTTGTTCAAGTATTTGATCCATCATGACACTATTCTGAACTTGTCTTCGGAAAACTTCTTCAACCATGTCAGTCCACTGTTATCTGTGTGTACCCTGAATTCTCTACCAACCAGGAAGTGTCGAAATTTTTTAATACTTTCAATTAGTGCCAGCAGCCTTAGTATATCCATAGTTTTCTTCACTTGCTCTTAACTTCCGACTGAAAAATTGAATGGGGACTTCTTTCCCATTTTTCATTTGTCCCAACATGGCCCCAATCGCCACTTTACTTGCGTTGCAATCCAGTATAAATAGTTTGTTGTAGTCTGGTGTGTTAAATGATGGTAGTTTCACTAGTTCTTCTTTGATAATGTCTAAATCTTTCTGCTCCTGCCACATCCATATGAACAGTACTGATCTGATCATCTTCACTGTCTTTCCAGCTATGTTTGGGATGAAAGTCCCATAGTTGTTGAAGAATCCCATTATCCTCTGTATATCCTTCTTGTTATTAGGCTTTTCTATTTTACGGATCATTTCTCTGGCATTGTCCTTCACACATATCCTGCCTTTCTCTATTGTTTGTCCTAGAAATACTATTTTCTCTTTGAGAATGTCGCATTTGTTCCCATTGATCTGAAGTCCTGTGTTCTCCAATATTGTTAACGTCTTTTCTAATTTTTCCAGATGTTCTTCAATTGTATCACTAGTTACTATGATATCATCTATATAGGCGTCAACTCCTTCCTCCATTCTATGTGTCTTGTTTTTCAGCACTTTCATAATATACCTCTGGAAGGTTGCTGGTGCATTACATAGTCCAAACGCCATATATATCCATTTGTATAGGCCATAGAATGTTATGAATGCTGTCTTCTCAATATCATCTTCTTCCATCTTTACCTGCAAGTAGGCTTTGCATAGGTCTAATGCTTATTGGCCTCATAGAGCATATCCTCTGTTCGTGTTAGGGGGTATGAATCCTTTTTTGTCACCTCATTTAATTTATGAAAATCTATGCATAGGCAATACTTGTCTCCCTGCTTCATAAATACAGTTGGTGGTGCATATGGGCTCTCACTTGGGCAGATGATTTTGTTGTCAATTAGTTCCTCCAGTATGCGATTGTATTTATCCTTCATCTGTTCAGGTACCCTTCTGACTGGTAGCTTAATTGGTTTGTCCATTGTTGTAACTATTCTATGTTTTTCACCTACTGCTTGCCCCATGCTTATTTCTCTGGAATTGAATATATGTTTGTGTTTCTCCAACAATTTCCTTAATTGTGTGATCTCCTGTTCTTCCAAGTGTGGGTAGTTTTCAATGTTTATTTCCGGGGTTCTGTATATATCTTCCTCTTCTGCTTTCATCCCTATGCCCTTGAGTAAGCCTTTGGGAGTACTCACGACTTTGATGGTGTTTGTCCACTTGCCCTTGAGTTGGCCATGTGGAGTACTATCCGTTTTCATTTGCAAGTCCTTGAATCAACCATGCAAATTGCTTTCTCCATCATTGTCTCCAATTGCCTTCCAGATGAGTCTGATATTTGATTTGATGTACTTCCTGTATATTCTTATTTTTGATTTCTTTAGATTGACATTCCAATTCGTAGCTTTGAGGATTGGTATTCTTCCCTTCCCATGCTTGACAGTGCAGACACTAGATGGCATCAATACTCATTTGGTGTTGATGCCTTTGTTGTTGCATAGCATTATATCAGCCATTATTGCGTCCTCTGTTTTGATTGTGTGCATCTTCCATTGGTGCGGCTGTAAGTGGATGTCTTCCTGTAATTCAAATGTAATCGTTTTTTGCTTTCCTTGCTCATCTTTGATCTCCATTTCTTCCTCTCTCACCTTTATAGTTCTGTTGGCGTAATTAATGACACATCCATTTTTCATCAAAAAGTCATCACCTAGGATAACTTTGTATGGCAACAGGTTATTGTGTGTGTCCACCACCACCAAAGATTGTTCAAATGTTGTATTCGCAATTCTCATTTGTACTACATTTATCATTCCTTTTGTATTGATATAATCTCCTAATGCATTAATTAGTCTCTTATTGCACCTGTTCAAGTCTACCCATTTGAATCCCAACTTCATAGCGCATTCATCAGTAATTATGGACGTTGCTGCTCTGGTGTTGATGGTTGCTTTCATCATTACTCCATTAATAGCTATTGTTATCATATTCATCATGTCGAGGTTTGTCAGGATCATTATTGATGCATGGTTGTCATGAGTCAGCACTCTACTTAGTTTTCCAACTCCTCATTGGTTGGCAAGACTTTGTCCATTTTGTCATCTATTTGCAGTACATCTTCCTCATATTAGTATGCTTCTTCATCTCTGATTACATTTATTTGCTTTGGGCAATCCAGTTTTTTGTGGCCTTTTTGTCTGCAGCCATAACACTTGACGTCTTTCTCTCTCACCTTTCTGGTTTTTCTGTCTTCTCCTTTTATTTTTAAAATTTTTTCCGGTTTTGTTTTGTTATAGGTTTTATTTAGGATGTGTGGTTTGAGGTTATTCCTCCATGTAGGCCCATCTCTGTGCCATGCAGCCTTTTCATATATTCATGCGTTATTTTCAATGGTTGCTTGTATGTCGACTGCCTTTCTAATCATTCTTTCAAGTTTGTCATCTAGATCACATTTGATCTCAAACTGTGTCCTGATGCTTTCAGGCATTCCTTTGCAGATGTGTGAGAACAGATCATATATAGAATATCTGTTTTCTCTTTAACTCAGCATAAGCATTCATTCAACTTGTTGAATGTAATTTTGAATATCATTGGTTTTCTTCATTTTCATTGTGTTTAGGATAATTTGGTACTGGTTTTTAAAACTTTCATTTTCATAATAGTTTATGAAATCTCCAATTAGCAATTTGTAATTCCTTTTCATTTCTGCATCCAAGAGCAGATAGTGCTGAGAGGCTGCACCTGTTAAATATAAAGGGAGTCTTGCTGCTGCTGCCTGCTGGCTTTGTGCTGCGGCATTGTTAATTCGAACATTTGTAACCATTAGGTGAATGTTGGGTTGTAGCCATCTACTCTTCCATTGAATTTGGGTAATGTCGCCTTCCATAGTATAGTATCATTAGTTGTCAGTTGCAGTAAAATTGAACTTTCATATTTGGGTTTCTTCTTTGCGCTGCCTTTCTTACCTTTTGTCATATATTCTTTCTGGTTTGTAGTGGTCTTCCTTTTTGATCACGATTCCAGGATCCTGTTAAGGTGCTTTGATTTGGTTTTGGGTAATTCTCTCTATTGACTAGTTTATCTTTCATGTAGCTGTCTGTTGCTTACTTCCACTTTTGTTTATAGATTCTGTAGTAGTATGTGGGTGGTTTCACTGAATGTTTCTTTTAAGAGTATTTATTCTTGGCTGTCATGGTTGCCATGTAACATCCTCTACCAGGCATTATTACTGTTTTTCTTTTGTTACTTCATAACACTAGTCATAGTTTTGAGGGTAGGGATTTACTTAACTAGAGACTGCTCTAGCTTTTGTTTCTATTAACACAATGTAACTAGATATAACTGTTCACTATTTAGGTGATGAAGCCATGCAGCGATTTCTTCAATGATCAATAGTGGGCATCTGCCCAAAGCTGATCTCCACATCCAGTTTCACCAGTCCTTCAATGTTCCATTTGATTGAGTTCCACCTCTCAGCTCATTGATACATTTTATGTGTACCCTATCCTAGCTCAGTGCATACTCAAGACATGACACAATTTGACTTAAACTCTATTTTGTAAAAGTGTTTCATTTGTTCACAACCTGACTGGTTACTAGCTGCTTACTTAATGTTACTTGTAGCCATTACCGAAATATACTGGCTTTAATAAATGTATTAATATTGAGCAGCTTCCTAACCTACATTTATAATTTGATACATGTTCAGTCACTTTATCTGTCATTTATAGGTCACTAATTTGGATCTAAAATATTATTAATATATTCCCTAGGTTTTGGTTATCCATTTGTTCAAAGTTAATTATTTTAATACATGTATTCAATGATTGCTAGTCGACTAATTGAGAGAAAAACTCCTACACCTAACTTATGTGCACTTTCATGATCTGGCACAAAGACCCTTGAATCATTCTCTGTGATGGATCCAGACCACTACTAAACACCACTCGATTAGCTCGACATCATATTAAATGATCAAACCATTATAGTAGAACAAAATAAGAATTCCGAATAAAATTCTTTATCAATTGCTTACAATGTTTAATTCCTATTTATAGTAAATCTAGAAAAGTACCTGTTGATTTCAAATTTAAACTTCTCATCTGCCAAGATGGCGGCTAAAAATAATGGAAGTGACTTCGCCCCCTCGTTTTGCCAAAAAGTATTATTATCGACCAATACTAATCTCTTATTTTTGACACATATTGTTTCTTAGTTGCATAATACAAATAAATCTAAATTAATCTAATTGATCTAAATACAATATTTTTAATCATCATTTCTTTGATCTTATTCTCGACTTTGCTTGACGTTTGCAGCTTTTTAGATATTATTTGGATGATGCTACACACCCTCTTCAGCTTGCGTTATTTTTAGCACAGCTTGTTCTCCATTTACCAGTGTGTTCACCTTCCGAATTATCGACTCTGCTTGCTGATCTTCCCATGTGGTTTTTTCGAATTCATGTTGTTTTGTCATTTTCAAGACTGCTCTCATTTGGTTGTTACAGTGTTCGCGTATTTCAAGAATTTCGCCTCTTAAATATCCTCTGCTATTGGTGTAATTTCTCTTAATTTGTTGATCTTGTAAGAGAATTTTTTTGTAGTATTTCTGATATAGCTGTATACCTTTATTTCCTATCATTAGCGTCATTTGCGCATCAGCCCTACTTTTGTGGGGTAGGTCTTCTCTGATCTGGTTGTCTGGGTAGAAAAACATGAATACTTTTCTTAAGCTATGAGTATTTGCCACGTCATTATAAAAGAAACTGATGTTGTCTATTACTTCTTGTTTGCTGATTTCATTTGGATCGTTTTTGTTAATACGCATCATTATTACAATTTCAACTCTCTTTGTTACGTCGTAGTAATGGTACTTTCTCTCCCATATATCTGTCCACATGATGTCATTTACTCCAGAGAATAGCATTATTGCTTTTGGAGTGCGGCTTTCTATCTCTTTTTTCAGATCTTGTAGTTGTAAGTTGATAGATTTTCCTTTTGTATACAGTTCATATGGCGTTATCATTCCTTCAATGTATACCTTCTCTCTATTATCATTCTTCAGCATTATTTCTTTCGATCTCTTGTAGTCATCGCGTTCTACTATAGCTTTTGCCTTCTTTTCCATATTTAAGTATGACTTGTATTCGTGCAAGAAGGTTTTCGCGACTCTATCCTCTTTTGGCAGTCTCCAACATGGGAGAACCATTGGTATCACAACTGTTTCCAGCAGTGTGCAGATTAGGATTTTCGTTTTGATTTGTTTTTCTATGTGTGGGTATGAGTCTTCCATGGTTGGCGCTGTTGCTAAGCCTATTGTCACAGGGTAATTCATTTTTGCTTCTGAGATGGTGTTCCAGAATGCCTGTGTGAGTCCCCTTCTGCTTATTTTAATCATATTTCGTCTTTGATGTCTATTCTTGCTGTTATGCATTTGATGTCTACTGCTAACTGATTATATGGTTTTAGCAATTCTTCCAGTTCAGTCTTTGTGAATGCTTCTGTAAACATTAACTTCATTGTCGCCACCGTTTGTTGTTCTCTAATATTTTGAAAGTTTCTTTCTTAAATCTCTCTGGTTTCCTGAGTTACTTTTATTTCAACTAGGAACTGTTCATTGTCAGTATCAATCCACTCAATTGTTCTTGCTGGGCTCACTTCTCCCCACTCTTCTATATTTATTCTATCAATCATTTGCTGTGTTTTAGGAGACAATAGTAACTGTGAGGATGTTAGCAATTCTTCCTCTTCCATCATCTCCCTCTGTGGCTCCATTGTTCCTCCTTTTTTCATCATTTCTGCACTCCATATTATTTTCATAAATGTGCAGCATGGGCTGTCTCATTTGTATCTCTCCATTTCTTTTTTGAGAGTTTTCTGCACGTTTTTTTGTATTGCTATTTTCCTTATTTCTTCTGTGCTTACCAGTTTCCTTTTAATAATTTTTCTTGTGGTTATCCATGGTTGATTTTCCATCTGCCTCAGCCATGTTTCTGATGTCACTCCCCACATATATTTTTTCATTGACTCCTAGAATATTGTAATTTGGCTTGGGCATATCCCTGTCTTGTTGGCCATATCTACTATCAACATTTTCCCAATCAGGATCTCATTCATGATCATGCGACTGAGTATCTTCTCTTATTTGTACTGGTTTTTCTGATTTATTTGGTGAATCCAACCTTTTGATGTGGCCTTTCAGCAACCAATTCTTTGTTTGTGTGTTGAGTGGGGCTAACACTATTTTGAATCTCTTTGCTTTTGTTAGCTTGTGTCTGAAGTGCCTTGAAATGGGGAGTTTTAATTCTGTATCCTCTGTTGTAAATATTGCTAGTATCCATGCTGTTGTTCTAAAGCGGATTTCCGGCGCATTCTTTTCTTCAAATATTAGCTGTTTGAAATCCTTTTTAGTGTTTAGTTTGTAGGCTTTGTTCACTTCTGTTAGTACAATTTCTACCAATTTGTGGAACTTATGTGATGGCGCCTCAATCTTTATTTCTGGCCAGCTCTCCTCCACTTTCTGTTGCAATTTCATATTTTTCAATACTTTCTGAATCTGTTGTAGATGTTCTTGCCATTGTGTTAAACTGCATTTTATAAATAACATGTTGGATTTTTCTATGCCCTCTGTGTCTGCCATGATTTCAATTGTTTTAGTCTGTTTGTAGAGGTCGATCACAATGCATGGATCCACCATTATTCTGTATATCTGCACCCAATAGTCTATTTGTAGATCGAATCTAATTAATTCTGGGATGGTTGTTCTCATTGGTGATTTCTCCCAAGGGAAAATGTTCTCCATTTGCATGCATGCATCTTGTAGATGTTCTGGAATAGTATCGATTGTTGACCTCGTGATTATTACTACTCTCACTTTTTGTACTTTTGCCATTTGTAGTGTTTGATCAATGTTTTTCTCCAAATTTTTTGTATGTTCTTTTTCTTTCAACATGTGTATGATTGTGAGGTTTTCTTCATCCATGTTTATTTCCAGAATTTCTGCTATTTTATCCTTGTATGCCATTATTGCTTGTGTTGTTTCCAATGTGAAGTCTTCATCAAATACAATGTGTACCATGCTTCACATATATGGCCTTTCTAATGTTTTGTTCATTTCCCTGGGTAGCTTATAATCACGTTTACTTTCTGTCTGTTGTCAGCATCAAGCACTATTGGCAGATTTCTCCCTTCGAGTTTCACGACCTTTCTTATGTGAGCCTTTGTTTCCAGGGATAGTTTGCGAATGAATTGTAACGCATTTTCGATGTTCCTATGAAGTATGGGTGTAATGTTTCTCCATCAATTTTAGACATGCATCTTTCTCTCTCTTTAGATCATACTGTTCTCTCTGAGGTAGTTTCTGAGGAGGCGTGTAGCTGGGTCATCGGTAATGGTAATCACAATCCATTGGCTGTGAATCTGTGCTGATAGTTTATACTGATTCACCCTTGAATTGGTTCACAGTTACTCCTATCAGCACTTGACCAGTTGTGGTTCCAGTGGGGATAACATCAGCCTTGAATCGCTTTCATATCTCTACAGTTCTTCCACCACTTACACCTTCCTCTGGAACTCCTAGTGTCTTACTGCCCTTGAATCAGCATTGTGGACTCTTGGAAGGAAATTTGTGCTGCTGTGCACCAGTTTTCTGTGTGCCCTTGAATTGGTGGTGCAGATCCCTGGTGGGAGAGGCTCTTTGCCAATTGGTCTCCCTGCCCTTGAATTGGCCCTGTGGACTACTAGGACGCCTTCTCACTCTACATCATCTATTCATTGGTTCCTCATTCTCATCCCTTCTGCCCTTGAGTCAACATCTGGTTTGAGAACTTCTTCAAACTCTCCTTCCCCTCTTCATGGTCGAGAGCTCCTCTGGCTGTTGATTTATGGCACTCTCTTCTTCAGGGTGGGTGCATCATTCTCTTCTAGATTCCTAAATTCAGTTAGTAAATTTAAATCCCATATTTCAGGGTCATATATAGGTTTATTCCTTGCTGTCCTTTGGGGGTCTGCTGTGAATTCATCATCAAATCCTTCTTCGTGTACGCTATCTAAATCATACATATTGTATATCATTTCATTGCCATTAATTCAGCATATTTTGAATTCAGTGTTCTCGTCTATCTTTGTCTCTTCAATGTCCACTGTTGCTCTCTTCAAGTTTTGAAAATGTAACAGTCTATTATTGTCTAGCATATATTCATTATTTGGTAGTGTTTGTGTTATCATATGGGGGCCAGACCATACCATTTTCAACTTCTGGACTTGGTTTGTGTCTGTGAGTTTGATTGGTGTGAACGCATATACCTTGTCTCCTACTTTATGTGCATGACTGTAAATTTTTTATTATAATTACACTGCTGTCTCACTGCTGATTTTTTTATGTTGTACCACATTGTTTTGTGAATTCCCGTGATCTGGTGCTTCAGTTGTTTCACGTATTAATTATTCAATTTTCCACTATAGTTAGTGTATTGCATTGATAGTGGGGTCACTGCTTCTCTTCCAAACATTGCCTTGAATGGTGAGATTCCCGTCATTGCATGTACTGACGTGTTGTAATAGTATTCAATCATCTTGATGACTTCCCCCTATTCTTGATTTTGCCACTTTGATTAGCTTAATTAGTGTTCAATTAAGTCACTCCACTGCTCCATTGGTTTGTGGATGGTATGCTGTTGTTGTTTGCTTGCAATTTCCAGGAGTTTGCAAACTCTTGGAAAAGTCCACTCTCAAATTGGGGCCCCTTATCTGTTAGGATTGTTTCCATTGGCCTGAGTCATAGGATCCATTCTTTAAATACTAGTTCCACTGTGGTTTCTGCCATGGTGTTCTTCATTGGGACCATCCTTCCATATTTTGTAAAATTGTCTACCATCACCAGTAGATATTGATAGCCTTCTGCGTCCTTCAACAACATTTCCAGATCTATGTGGACTATTTCATTTGGTTGTGTTGCGATAATCTTTCCAGTGATGCCCTTTGCATTGGAAAGTGTGGTTTGCTGTGTAGAAGGCATGTGGTGTACTTGCTGATGATATCTTCAATAATCTTCCTTGCAGCTGTTGTTATAAACCTTGTATTGAAGGTTTTTTCTGTCTGTATGATTCCCAGGTGTCCCTTTTCATGTATCTTTCTTATCAATTCTCTTTTGACATAGTCTGGTATTTCAATCCTGTTGTTGCTGGCTTCAATGCATAGCAATCCATTTTGATTTATCTTCCATTTATTGCATTCATAGTATCCCACCATTAGTTTTGATAGTGTTTTCTGAGGTTCTTCTATCTTCTTTATGACTTCACTGAGGATTATGTCGTCTCTCTGTTTATCTACTATTTCTTTTTCAGATATTTCCTCCCTCATTAGTATTGGTAGTATGGCTTGACCTTTTTTGTCCACGTTTATTTCTGGCAGTCCTTCATATTCAGTGTGTGGCAGAAATTGAAACTGTTTTTTTCCCCATCTATTTTTACTGCATCTCTCTGATATTCTGGTAGCAATGTCCAGAAGTCTGCATTGTTATGTAGGGTGCCTTTCCTATGCTCAATTGTAAATGTGAACTCATTCAAGTATTTGATCCATCATGACACTATTCTGGACTTGTCTCCTAAAAACTTCTTCAACCATGCCAGTCCACTGTTGTCTGTGCGTACCCTGAATTCTCTACCAACCAGGAAGTGTCGAAATTGTTTAATGCTTTTGATTAGTGCCAGCATCTCCACCTTAGTAGATCCATAGTTTTCTTTGCTTGGTCTTAACTTTCAACTGAAAAATTGAATGGGGACCTCTTTCCCATTTTTCATTTGTCCCAACATGGCCCCAATCACCACTTTACTTGTGTCACAATCCAGTATACATTGTTTGTTGTAGTCCAGTGTGTTAAGTGATGGTAGTTTTGCTAGTTCTTCTTTGATGTTGTCTAATTCTTCCTGCTCCTGCCAGGTCCATACAAATGGTACCAATTTCCTCATTAATCTAGTCATCTTTGCTGTCTTTCCAGCTATGTTCAGGATGAAAGTCCTGTAGTAATTGAAGAATCCCATTATCCTCTGTATATCCTTTTTGTTATTAGGCTTTTCTATTTTACAGATCATTTCTCTGGCATTGTCCTTCATGCATATCCTGCCTTTCTCTATCATTCGTCCTAGAAATACTATTTTCTCTTTGAGAATGTCACATTTGTTCCTATTGATCCAAAATCCTGCATTCTCCTATATTGTTAACGTTCTTTCTAATTTTTTCAGATGTTCTTGGATTATATCACTAGTTACTATGATATCGTCTATATAGGCATTGACTCCTTGCTCCATTCTATGTGTCTTGTTTTTCAGCACTTTCATAATATACCTCTGGAAGGTTGCTGGTGCATTATGTAGTCTGAACGCCATATATATCCATTCGTATAGGCCATAGGGAGATATGAATCCTGCCTTCTCAATATCGTCTTCTTCCATCTTTACCTGCCAGTAGGCTTTGCATAGGTCTAATGTTGTGAAATATTTATTCTTACTGGCCTCGTAGAGCATATCCTCTATCCGTGGTAGGGGGTATAAATCCTTTTTTGTCACCTCATTTAATTTAAAAAATCTATGCATAGGTGACACTTGTCTCCCTGCTTCATGAATATGGTTGGTGCTGCATATGGGCTCTCACTTGGGTGAATGATTTTGTTGTCAATTAGTTCCTCCAATAAGCGATTGTATTTATCCTTCATCTGTTCAGGTACCCTTCTGACTAGTAGCTTAATTGGTTTGTCCATTGTTGTAACTATTCTATGTTTTTCACCTACTGCTTGCCCCACACTTATTTCTCTGTAGTTGAATATACATTTGTGTTTCTCCAACAATTTCCTTAATTGTGTGATCTCCTCTTCTGCTTTCAACCCTATGCCCTTGAGATGGCCTTTGGGAGTACTTGCGACTTTGATGGTGTTTGTCCACTTGCCCTTGAGTCAGCCTTGTGGAGTACTACTATCCGTTTTCATTTGCAAGTCCTTGAATTAACCATGCAAATTACTTGCTCCATCATCATCTCCAATTGCCTTCCAGATGAGTCTGATATTTGATTTGATGTACTTCCCATATATTCTTATTTCCAATTGCCTTCCAAATGAGTCTGATATTTGATTTGATGTACTTCCCATATATTCTTATTTGCAATTTCTTTAGATTGACATTCTGATTCATAGTGTTGAGGATTGGTTCTTCCCTTCCCATGCTTGACTGTGCAGACGCTAGACGGCATCGATACTCATTTGGTGTTGATGCCTTTGTTGTCATATAGCATTATATCAGCCTTTATTGCGTCCTCTGTTTTGATTGTGTGCATCTTCCATTGGTGCGGCTGTAAGTGAATGTATTCCTGTAATTCAAATGTAATCGTTTTTTGCTTTCCTTGCTCTTCTTCAATCTCCATTTCTTCCTCTTTCACCTTTATAGTTCTGTTGGCGGAATTGATGACACATCCATTTTTTGTCAAAAAGTCATCACCTAGGATAACTTCGTATGGTAACAGATTGTTATGTGTGTCCACCACTACCAGAGACTGTTTGAATGTTGTGTTAGCAATCCTTATTTGTACTGCATTTATCATTCCTTTTGTATTGATATATTCTCCTGATGCATTAATTAGCCTCTTATTGCAGCTGTTCAGTTCTTCCCATTTAAACCCTAGCTTTGTAGCACATTCATCAGTAATTATTGACATTGCTGCTCCAGTATTGATGGTTGCTTTAGTCATTACTCCATTGATTGCTATCATTATTGTATTTATTGTATCAAGATTCGTCAGGATTTTTTATTGATGCACAGTTTTTAAGAGTTGGTCCTCTACCTAGTTTTCTGACTCCTCATTGGTTGGCAAGACTTCGTCCATTTTGTCCTCTGTTTGCAGTACATCTTCCTCATCATAGTATTCTTTGTCTCCAATTACATTTATTTGCTTTGGGCAATCCGGTTTTTTGTGGCCTTTTTGTCCACAGCTGTAACACTTGACGTCTTTCTCTTTCACCTTTCTGGTTTTTCCATCTGTTCCTTTTACTTTTATGATTTTTTCTGGTTTTGTTTCATTATAGGTTTTATTTGGGATGCGTGGTTTGAGGTTATTTCTCCATGTAGGCCCATCTCTGTGCTGTGCAACCTTTTTATATATTTGTGCGTTATTTTTGATGGTTGCTTGTATGTCAACTGCCTTTCTAATCATTCTTTCAAGTTTGTTGTCTAAATCGCATTTGATCTCAAACTTTGTCCTAATGCTTTCAGGCATTCCTTTGCAGATGTGTGAGAACAGATTGTATTTAGAATATCTATTTTCTCTTGAACTAAGCATAGGCAATCATTCAACTTGTTGAATGTAGTTTTGAATATCATCAGTTTTCTTCATTTTCATCACCTTTAGGATAATTTGGTACTGGTTTTTAAAACTTACATTTTCATAATAGTTTATGAAATCTCCAATCAGTAATTTGTAATTCCTTTTCATTTCTGCATCTAAGAGCAGATATTGCTGAGAGGCTGCACCTGTTAAATATAAAGGGAGTCGTGCCACTTTGCGCTCTGCCATTGTTAATTCAAACTTTTGTAACCATTTTGCGAATGTCGGGTTGTAGTCATCTACCCTTCCATTGAATTTAGGTAGTGTCACCTTACACGGTATAGTATCATTAGTTGTCAGTTCTGGTAAAATCGAACTTTTGTACTTGGGTTTGTTATGATTTTTCACTGTGTCTTCCTCCTGCAGTTGAATTGTCACTGCCTTTGCGATCTTGTTAGTAATTTTTTGTTTTTCAGCATCTGAGTCTTCATCAGATTCCTCATATGTCACTTCTTTGGGAGCCAGTATGTGTGATTCTTGTAACTCGCTCTCTTTCCTTGAGTTGCGTGGGTTTGCATATTGCTTCTGTTCTCTTCTTCTGTCAACTGTGATAGTCTTAGTTTGTCTTTCAATTGCTCCAGTTCTCCTGCTTGTAGATCATTATCCTCTATTAGCTGTCTGTTTGTCCTTTCCAGTTCCTGATTTCTTTTCTGCCATTGTTGATTCTGTTCTAAGAATCATTTGTTGGACTCTGATAATTGGTGTGTAAGGAGTTTAATCTCATTTTGAAATAACTCGCTTTGCTCGTCTAACCACATCTCCATGTTTAATCTGATTTTGCTCAATATGGTTTCATTTTGTCTTTCCATCTCTTTAAATTTGATGGTTAATGGTTCATTTTCCTGGCTTTTCCTCAGCATATCCATTATGACTG
>CABFPE010000278.1:176505-186641 GCA_900660155.1 Hofstenia miamia | reverse complement strand
TGGTTACAATTTCTGTGTCAGAACAGTGTTTGCAAACTTGAACGTGTTTCTGTAGGAACGGCAAAAAAATTACTAACATCATTGCATTAGCCGCTTACGATTAGAGATTTAATTCATAGCAACCTTTCCAAATGTGCTTAAAAACAATGTGATTGGCTACTTCTTTCTAATTACATGACTTTAAGTAGAACTCTTGTTCACCTTGAAATAACTCTCTGACCATTAAGCTCATCTTGAAAAATGGAATTTTGAAATAGTGTATTTACACGAAAATTATGTTTTCATTAAAAAAAATGTCTGTTTAACAATTGTAAAACAGTTTATAATATAAATTGTTTTCATTCTTCAATTTTTTGGTAATATGTTTAGAAATGGTTAGATATTTGGTGGTTTTCATAATAGGGACGTAGAACTATCCTAGCATTATCAGGAGTAGGTTCTGATAGAAGTATGGAGGTGCTTAAAAACTCATTATCTATAAACGCGTATGGTAACCGTGTTATTAAAATCCGCAATTTGTTAATTGAATGAAAAGAAAAACGAAATAAACACGACAACCTGGCGAAATAAATGTTAACATGAAATAACTTATTAGGCCGTTTAATTTTTGAGGCGGCGTGGAGCCCAACCCGGCCCAAATTGCTATGTCGAAAATCCGACCCCACCCAAATTTAGGGCCAACCCAATGCCAACTCTGCTAATCGGGCAGTATATGATAAATAAATTCTTAAATTCATTGGCTACATTGCTATTTATGACCCTGAATAGAGCCTGCACAGCAATTCGGGCATAATATGATATCCATGCATATTTGTGGTCTCATATTAGGTAGAATTCCGAATGAGTAAACTTTGTGACTAGTTGGTGTAATTATATATCACTATATTATCAGTAGTTCTAGGATATTCTGTATGCGAAAACTTAATAAACTATATGCTAAGTTTTTCCTTGCTGGAAGAATTCTAATATTCATTCTAAAACAAATGACGGTGGGTTACTCAAAGGAATGTAAATTCAGTTACAAATTATTGATAACAATCACAATAAATAAATTTTCTTCTCTCTCTGCCCCGCTTATGCGTCTTTGAAATAGAATCTCACAATATTTGTTGAAAGATTGGCACCAGGAAGGGAATTATCTTGTGGCAGCCCAATGAATTGATACTACTTTCACGGATCTCCTACTAACAAAGCACCGAATCTAAGGAAACTCCCAATAGAACACCTATGAATATAAAACATGAATTGCTGTATTTTTTACCGATACTGCATTGCATAGTATATTTTCTAATAACTAAGAATTCGTTGAGATGGACGAAGTGCTGTTGTGTGCGTCAAGCAAGAATCGTAAGTCCACCTGAAATAAGCGCTAGTTCGGGAGGTTAGATAAGATCTTGTTACTTATCTAAGTTTTTTGTAAGGGGAATTTTTCTAATATAATGAGATCAAAATTTTCATTACAATCCCGGTGCATCTTGCATATCTTTCTTGTTTTTTTATTGGGAGCAAGATATTTTATCATTTGTGATCAACTTCTCCCCGAGTTTGAATAAAAAAACTACAAATCATTGGATTTTCTTCGGTGTGTTGCGTACGTTGAAATTTTAGTGATGAGGCACCTTCTAATATGTTCCAGTTCTAAGAAATGCAGCTATGCACTTTGATGAGTTTCAAAAATTCTTCCCGAAACCACGGGAGTGTTCCCACAACGTTCTAAGAGGTGAGCATACTTTAGAACTGAAGCTTGACTTAGAAATAAACAAATATTGAGAGTGGGGTTGATTGACTAAAGCATCTCGTATTATAGCATCATTTTTGTCCAAAACTTCTGCAAATAAAGCCAATGCATTTTTTCGGTAATAATAATTCTAATTTTTCTGCGTGTTCTTGAGTATTTTTATCGTTTTACAAGCCTTAATAAACACATACAGCAAATCTGTCATTATACTTAAATAAATATTATGTGAAATCAAAAACATCTAATGTATGTTGCAAAGAAAATTTGAATTAGCAAACTCAAACTTAGATTGAAATTCGATTGGATTCCTATTGGAACATTCTAGAATTTTTGTATTCGATTGGATTTGACAGAAAAATCTGTCAAATGGACAAACCTGCGTATACATGTCGAAAGTGTAATTGATGGTAAAGCCTGATTTATTATGGGCATCAAAGTATTTGATCGAAAATATTTTGACACTAATTGATTTTTTGCTTTTGTATAGACGCCACCCAATTAATTTGAGAATATATTTCGCTCAGTAATGAGTGTTCGATGTCATTCAATAATACATTGGATATCTAAAATAACTCATTAATAGGGGGAGGCAAATGCTAAACCAGTCAATTTACTTCTATAGGTCAGAATCAAGTGCAAAGCAGCGGCTAATCATTGGCTTATTTCTAAAGCCCATGCTACACGAACAACTTTTGTCGCCAATTTTTGTTAGCCAACGAAAATTCTTCGTGTAGCACCCCTCTTCCACAACTAAAATCGGGGGTAATTATCTAGACTAAAGTTGTTCGTTCGGACCAACAAAAGTTGGCGACAAAGCTGTCCGTTCGGTCCAACAAAAATTGGACATTAAAAATTGTTCGTGTAGCACCCTTTCGCCAACTTTAGTCGTTAAGTAATTAAATGACAAAAGTTGTTCGTGTAGCAGAGTCAGGGCTCCGTAAATATTTATTTAGGGGAAATTAATTGCCAAATTTAGGGAAATTATGGATTTTCTTCGATTTAATATAGCAATTATTTATTTTTGATGGACTTAAATATTCTATAATATATTTCTAAGAAATTAATTATTGCGCAAGGTTTCCACTCGGGTCTGCTTTCAACTCACTATTGTGCAATCCAGTCTCAGCCAATCAGATTTCAGACCCGTTTATGCGTGTTAACCATGAGTAGGTCCATGAGCCAGCAGGCAGTCAAACATTACTTCAAATACCAATCCTGTGACAAATATCGTTGCATTTGTGGTGGTAGGCAAAGAACAAACAACAAATACTCCAATCTTAGCCATATCATAAAAGATTATCCCAACTGGCAGAACGAGATCATTGCACCGAACACAATAAATGGAGCCGTGAGCAAAACTGGACAGAATATCTTCAGTTGGATTGAATCGGTGGTCATGGAGAACCACGAGTTTACATTCCCGGAGAAACCAATTACCCATCAAAACAATAATCTGGAGCCAATTTCAACGAAAATTCTCATGAAATATATCGAGAAACTGGTCGAGAAGGTCGAGATGAAAATTTCTGTGAAACTACCACCAAGATTTGGAATCATTTCTGATGGGTGGTCCGATGGGTCCACGCATTTCATGGCCTTTTTCGCATGTTTTGCGGATTCAAGTGGTGATTTGCAAACACCTCTTCTCGTATATTCGCCTTTTTTGGAAGAAAGAGATTTGACAGCTGCCAGTCATAAAGAGTTCCTCATCGCAACCCTGGCCTTGTATCAAAAGGACCTGAAAAATGTCGCATTTCTTGTTGCGGACAACGAAAACACAAACAAAGCTTGTGCAGAAAAAATCGGAAAATCGATGGTTGGATGCTCAAGTCCTCGTTTGAATCTTGCTGTGAATCAGTACCTACAGCAGTACGAATGTATTCTTGAGAAAATCCACCTTAAAAAGTCGGCAGCCCTGAGAAAGAAGACACCCCTTCGACCCGTAATGCGAACAAGACGCGTTGGTCTTCGACATTTCAAATTACTCTTCGTTATATAAACAAAAGAATTTCTGTATATATCTGACCCCGACCTGGATCCACTCATCCCATCTGCCTCCGACCATTTACTCATTGAAAACTTCCTGGAAAACATGAAAGATTTGGAGTCTGTAACGAAGAAATTACAAGAAGAAAAGGTCACTCTGGTTGATGTGCGTATTCTTTTTGATGCACTGATCAACCAATACCCTGAAATGAAATTTCATCAGTGGACAAAAACCAGGTTTGTCCATTGGACAGATTTTTCTGTTCAATCCAATCCAATACAAAATTCTAGAACTGTCCAATTGGAATCCAATCAAACTCTAATCTAATTTTGAGTTTGTTAATCCAAATTTTCTTTCAACATACATTGGATGTCTTTGATTTCACATAATATTTATTTAAGTATAATGCACAAATTTTCTTTGTGATTATTAAATCCTTGTAAAACCAGAAAAAATACATAATTTCAAAGAAAACGCAGAAAAATTGGAATTATTATTGCAGAACAAATGCATTGGCTGTATTTGTGGAAGTTTTGGACAACAATGAAGCTAAAATACGATATCCTATATTCGATCAATACTACTCTTTCTCAATACCGGAAATCTCTTTGTTAAGCTCTATATTTCTTTATTGCTAAGTAAAGTTTCAGCTCTAAGGTATGTTCACTTCTTATATAGCCTTGCAGGAACACTCCCGTCGGTTCAAGATAAATGTTGAACAGGGACTGTGACAGAATTCTTGAAATCCTGGTAGCAAAGGATTATATTTTTTCATACAATATTTTTTGTCTACGGTTAACAAATTTCGAAATTCATCAAAGTGCATAAATGCACTTCTTAGAACTAGAGCATATCACTAAAAAGAGCCTTATCACTAAAATTTCAACATACGCAATACGCAACACACCGAAGAAGAATCCATTATTTGTAGACTTATATTCAAACTCCGAAGATGAAAACTGTTTGATTGCAAGCGATGTAAAATCTTGCTCCCAATCAAAACACAAGAAAGATATGCAAGATTATTAAGTTTTTGCATTATACAAAATATCATAGAACTACTGATAATATGGTGTCATAAAATGACACCAACTATCCAAAAAGTTATCTATTCGAAATTTTGCCAAATATGACATCACACACACACACATGTATGTATATCATATCATTCCGGAATTGCTTTGCAGGCTAAACTAAAGCACATAAATAGCAAACAATCAATGAATTTAAGAATTTATTGATTATATGCTGTCCTATTAGAATACAAAAGCACAATAATACTGGTCCAGTCATTGTATTCTAGTCAATTTAAAATTTTAGAAAACATACTTATTTTGTGCTCACATGACAATATGGCAATTAGTTACCATGATATGGCGCATTGCATTCAGAGTATTATCTAGGCCCTACAAGTACTCGAAATTTCAAGTAGGGTCGAGTTTTGTTGATTTGCTTAATTAAAAACAATAATATCATTTTCTAATTGAAAAACCTTTCTACAAAAATTTCTTTCAGAGTCAATGGGGTTGAGCATATTGTCTATTGAATGAGCATTACTAATAGCAAGGAGTTAGAATACATTGATATTGTGCTATGGTAACCTCTAACTGCTGATTGGATTCTTTAGAATTTTTTATCTTTCGTAAAAGTTAGATTAATACTTCATTGGCAGGGTTGCGATTTTAAGTTGGTAAACAAACTTCACAATTTATTTAGTTTGATATTTGATAAAGCGTTTCATTTTTAATTTAATAACATCAACACTGATTGGTTAATGCTATATCTATATACAATACAATAATGATCAATTACAAATGTAACTGCTAAAATATTTTTTCGATTTTGAAAAACAGTTTAGGGAAGTGATCCAAATTCAATACGTTAACAAGTGAAAATGCAACCGTNAAGTTCCACGTTACCTTTACCAAAGAAAAAGTTAAAAATAATTCCCTTGGGGGTTCCACGGAGTACCTCAAAGATCAGATAATAAGAAAGGAGTCCGAGAACACACATTTCTTAAACTTCCCGCTCGAGCCAAAGCTTGCGCCTGGTTGTTCGCTTCAAATGTGCGCTATCGGTTAATCATGCAAGGACTTAAGGGAAGTGATCCAAATTCAATACGTTAACAAGTGAAAATGCAACCGTGAACAACAATTCTAGCTTCAAATGTCTGCATACGCTTAATAAATATATTTGCATAGATATATTTGAAGAAGTGTGCAGAACCTAAATGTGTCAAAGTTATTTGAATTAACATTTGCGGAAAAAACACGCCTGTAACGTAAACTTCATCTTTAGCAAATTCATTTTGAGTGTAAGTTAACAATTAGGTTTATGGTCATGTTAACGTAAAACGGAATTTGTTAACGGTGTTGTTAACGTAAAACACCATTTGTTAACGATGTTGTTAACGTATTGAATTTGGATCACTTCCCTTATTACTTATTAGTGACTTTACAATTATGACATTCATAGGCCTATGTGGTTAGACAAGACTCGAAATTCGAAATCCGACTAGACTAGAATTTTAAGAAACTGACCCGACTCAATTAGACTCGATTTGAAGCAAAAATATCACGAGTCGCAGAGCCCTAATATTATCAGAACCTTATCCAAAGCAAATATTTTAATAGTATGAGGAATTATTAAGAAAACTATATTATAGAAAAATGTGAATTTGAAAATTTGGTTTGTCCAACCAATTCCAATCAAATTCCAATGGACAATCCTGACAAAGACGCAGACATCATACAGCTGAGTTGACTGTGGCTGAAAAAATGCATTGAACGTTCTGATTTCTGAAATCAACAGTGCCGATATGGAAGAAGCGATAACGTGCTCATATTTTGCCGATAGGATTCTTGCAAGCAAGCGTCAGAAAAATCATGACGAGCATGGCAATTTGAAGGGGATCCCCCCTACCTCAAATCTTGCTGAGAGATCCTTCAGGTAAGCAAAAAATGTTTACACTCTTCTCAGAAAGACGATGTCACCAATGCATCTCGAATCTGCAATGTTTCTCAAACTGAATCGTCATTACTGGGATGCAGCAACTGTTTCGTCTTTGTTTTAGAAAAATAGTGCTAGATTTGTTTAGAATTTTTGAGAATTTACGTTACAGATAAATTAAATCAGTTTTCCAAGAGAAATACTTTCAGCAATTATTGCAATAATTCCATTATTTATTTTTCGGATTTGAAAATACTCATTATTTAGTTATGATTTTTTCCATCTCAAAAATAAAAATAATTTATTTTCAGTCGAAATAACATGGACCTCTGTAAAACTAACTAGACGGAAACGTCAATAAAGATTTGTTTGCTTGCCAAGTGAGGCGAATAAAATATTACAACATATCCCGCCGTTCTGCGGCGCTGTTAATGCCGCCCTATGTATGAATATTAGTCATTTGCATGCGATGCAGTGATGCTATGCACTAAACATTGTTTGTAATGTACTACTTTTACGTAGTCCGTTTTTTATTAAAAGTTTAACATTGCTATGGTTGTTTTTAGATTTTCATTTTAATTATGGTAAATAAATGTTCTGTGCCAGCCTGTAAAAGTCTGAAAAATCTGAATCCCAATGTTTTCTTACTGCACTCCACGTACCTCCTATGCCAAACCTTTGCAAAAAAATTTTTCAGTAATTTTCAGTAAACTACTCAGTTTAGTTTATCAGCTCGCATTCTTTGGTTTGATTCATTAAGATTATTATTCGTTTTTGTTAACTTTCTACTTTTAAAATCTATGATTTTTAGAAAGAAGCTATTCCAACAATTTTTCCCAATTTTCCTAAATATCTTTCTTCTACACCTGTAGTTAATCGTAGTGCTTCATCTACATGTAGTGAGAGAACAAACAAGGAGAATAATCGTTTACTTCAAATGGAAGAACAGTTGTTTTATGAGGAAACTTTCAACTCTATCACAATATTTATGAAAAGTTAGTTGCTGTAAAACTTCCTGTTGGTTTCATAATGTTGTTGGAAAATGGATGTTTGTTTTTTGTGAGACACAACTTTGATAATGCTATTGTTTCTGTATGTCAGTCATTGTGTATTTTAAACAATGAAAGTAATTGTTTTCTATTTACTGCTTATGTGAATCAAACTCCTATTAGCAACAGTACATTTTCAGATCTTTTGCAAATGAAGAACGGACAATTAAAATTTATTTCTGAGATACAAAATATTTTAGCACGATTATCCGGTTTTATGTCTGGCACCCAAGCTAAGAACTTTATCTATTACATCTCCCAAGCATTAAAATTTTTGAAGAAAATTGAGTTTACAGATGAAACTACAAGTTTAACTTGTAAACAGATTAGTTTTTTTATAGAACAGTTGACTTTATTTTGTCACTCAATTTATGGACGTCGCTATAGTGTAGATATCTTATCTATTGCTTACCTTATTCATTCATACTCCGAAAGTATACCAGCTTATGTTAAGTGAAAATATTATAATATTACCTTCAGAAAAATACTTGCTTAAGCTTTCCAAACCCATTCGTGATGCTTCAATGGCTACTTATTTACGAATTCGTTCTTCTGAACTCAAACCCATGGAAAAGAAAGTTATTTTGGCTGCTGATGAGGTCTATACAGCAAAGAAATGTGAATTTTCAAATTGCAAATTATATGGAGTTACCGAATCAGGTGAGATTGGAAAAACAATTATTTGCTTCATGATTTCATCAATTGCAGGATCATATAGGGATGTAGTTTCGATGTCAGTCATTTCTAAGCTAACCACAACAATACTGGAAGAAAAATGCAAATCAATTTGTTCTCTTCTAAGAGAAGTCGGATTTGTTGTTCTAGCAGTATGTATGGATAATTTAGCAACTAATCGAAAATTTTATGTGAACCTTTGTGGTGGTATTCTATCCACTTCTTTCAATAACTCAGATTGTGATAATGAATGTAGTCTGATTATTGATCCTACACATAACTTTAAACACTTATATAATAATTTTCAACGATGAAGAGAGTTTGTACTTCCTGAATTTACTGATTTCCATTCGTCTTTTACTGCAAGTTTTTTTCACATTATTCAACTTTATCAAAGAGAAAAAGATTTACCTTTTAAAATTGCATATAAGCCCAATTTGCGAAATCTTTATCCGAATAATCTTCAACGAACTTCGGTAAAGTTAGCAACTGACATTTTCAGTGATAGCACCTTAGCAGGTCTAGAATATTATAACAGTTCTCACGATCTATGTTGGAATGGTACAATTAAATTTGTTAGAATTATAAATCGGTACTGGAAAATATTAAATGTAAAAACTCTTCAAAAAGGTCTAAGAAAGAGGGACGCTTATATGGATCCAATAAAAAGTCAATCTGATTTTAAGTTACATTATTTAATTGATTTTTCTAACTGGATGAAGGCTTGGATGGAATTATATCCAGAAAAAGGTCTATCTAGCAAGACATTTCAAGCAGTTCTACTCACTACATCATCGCTTGTTAACTTAGTACAGCGTCTATTTGAAGGCTATGAGTTTGAATTTGTTTTACTGGGATCCCTGCAAAGCGACAAGCTTGAGAAAAGATTTTCCTGGTCTCATCAAGCAAGTGGTGGGAATTACCATGTGTCGTCAAGACAAATTTTACAAACTGAAAATAAAATTTAAGTGCTTTCTTTAGTCAAATTTGGACATTTGGATATCCGCCATTGTGATATTAGTTGCAATGAAATCTCGTCCTTCAATTGTAATGACTTTAGTAAAAGTGAATGCATTCAAAATTTTATTTCACAATTTTGCATAGGAGAGATTAATGAAGACGAAAGAAATATTTGCTACTTCATTGCAGGATTCGTTTCTTTTTCAATTTTAAAAACAACCTCTTGTTTATTGTGTAAATCATACTTACTTTTGGATAATGAAAATAAAGCAATGGAATTTGATGATAGAGAAAATATCCCTAGTGATTTATTAGAACTTGTAAATCGTGGAGGATTGATGTATCCGTCTAATGCCGTGTACTTAATGGTTAGTTTAGCTTATCAGGTTTTTAAGTGTCTGTCACAGCAATCTTGTTTTAATGAATTATTAAGTGGATGTGAAAACCTATGCAAATTATTTGCATCTTTGTGTGATAAACTGTTACCACCAGATTATGAAGTTCTTGGAAAATATAAGTGTTGCGAATGCCAAAAGTCGCATTATTTCATCATCTTTGTAAAATGTATTAATTGCATAATGAAAAATTTTGTTAAATAATTTCAAAATCGAGTGTTAGAAAACCGAATAAATAAGTTTACTGGTTATTGAAAAGTATTTGCTGTATTGTACTATGTAAAATTGTTTTTCTGATTAAAGTATGTTTACTATATTATAAATAACTTAATTGAATTTAAATTTATTGCATCGCCTCACTTGGATAAGATAAGATAAGATAA
>CABFPE010000278.1:135483-155257 GCA_900660155.1 Hofstenia miamia | reverse complement strand
AATATATATATATATATATGAACCCTCCTCATCTCGTCACGTAAACATTTTTCATCATGTATAATTAATTAAAATTAGGTACTTATGCGTTATCTCCAACCCCCCTCCCCATCCACTGAAAAGTACCAAAATTTACACTAAATTGGCATAGAAAAATAAATGTTGAATTTGAATCACTTTTCGAATGAAAAGTGTGAATTGTGATTTAATTATATGCATTTTTAATCATGTGCTAACCGTAATAACAGTTGCCATAGTTCCAAACTTATAGAAACTTGGAATAAGAGTGTAACAAAATTAACTTCATAAAGAAGCAGTAAGTGCAATCAATTGCATTATGAACATCAATTTAAAACGTATGAAATTCTAATAAGTATAACAAATTATAGAATCACTAACCTGCTTGCAGATTGGGTTGATCTTTGGCCGAAATTGCAGAATAGACAACTCTTTTAAAAAAAATTCAATATACCATTAGATGTATTTTTTTTCGCTAATTCAAAATCTGCTATTCTTTTTTTTTAGGAAATCATTATTAAAAAAGTAATTAACGATTTTGTAAATCATACAGATCTGAAGGCGACCAATCATTTTGCAGCTTAACATTATTACATTTAGCATATTCTTTTGCTACAACCAATCATATTGAAAACCTTTGCAACAAACGCATTGTATTTAGCACTGATGCTGAAATTAAACTGTATTTGTAATATTTCATTGATTACTCCGGACGACGATCTACTTTGCAGTGCTCCATCAATTTGCGCATTACAATTGCCCATATATAAATAGAAGTTACTACGATTTCAATTTAGCACTTATAGTTGTGTATATTGTCTTGATTATTAGCAATTGATATAATCACAGTACACAAATGCTATCACACAGTGTTATTAATATAATTAACATTACTCATGATTAATAATAAAGACACTTTTAATATAATGTTTAAAATACAAATATTTGAACAAAGTAATGCTTTGATTAACTGGGTGGCTCTGAAAAGGGCCGAATGAAAATTAGCTCTGAAAAGAGCTTAAATATGCTGATTCATACAGGGTAGACCACGCGTAGATGC
This sequence comes from Hofstenia miamia, assembly GCA_900660155.1. NCBI lineage: Eukaryota > Metazoa > Xenacoelomorpha > Acoela > Hofsteniidae > Hofstenia > Hofstenia miamia. Next base: position 154,179 of record CABFPE010000278.1, on the reverse strand, counting down.
CGCAGGAAATTGTCAAATGTGTTCATTCCAGGCAAATCGAAAAGCTCTCTCCAAAGAAATTCATCAAGATGACTGAGTAGCATATGAGGAAAAGTTCCATTCATATACTTCAACCGCCTCTTGACCTAAGACCACATAGACTCAACACGATTTGTCGTACTGCCAGTTGCAGGGAAGTTGAGAGAATGGTTGACTGTGAGATGCTTATATGACGATGGTAGAGGAGGATATTCAAAAATCCATCAATATGCGCCCCAACAATCACTGCAAAGCTTTGAACCAGGAAGAATCTCTGCGTAATAATGGGCATGAGAGTCTGATGATCTTTGGAATTCACGAAACAAAGAAAAGATCGACGATCTTCAACATCATAAATTCCAAATACCCATCGTTATGCAATTCGCCTTCCGTAATTGTATTTGCGGCAAGCAACAACATTCGTCTATCTCCACCAATCGACCAAGCCCACCATAAGTCTGCGGACACACATCAGGTCAAAGTAATGCTAGTGAACAAACAACCCGGCAAAAGTTGTACCAATCTACTGCAGTATGTGATCCAACACGAAAAATTCTAGCTGTACGAGTAACTGGAGTTTTAATCATGAAGTACCAAATGAGAGCTAAAAGCAACTTCACCTCCAGGTGAGCCTTCGAGAAAAACGTACCATTGCGGGGTGAACACGTTCGCTTACAATGATTGCAAAGAAATATTTAACCATCAATCTGACGCTGGTCCTGAATAAGAGACACAAGCCTCTGAGAAAACAGAAGACCTTCATGTTTGCAAAATGTCACAGCAGCGACATTGGAATTAAATGTTTCAACTACTCTCCAAAAAGACATAACTGAAATGATGTTATGAAATCGTAGCTTCTATTTATATATGAGCAATTTTAATGTGCAAATTGATGGAGCACAGCAAACTAGATCATCGTCTTGAATAATCGATGGAATATTAGTAAATACAATTCATTTATTACAAGTGTCTTCAATATGATTGGTTGTTATGCGTGAATATGCTAAATATAATAATTGATACTGCAATATGAGTAGCTTTAATGTTAATTAAAAAATCGCTATTACTTTTTTAATAATGATTTCCTAAAAAAGAATAGGAGATTTGGAATCAGTGAAAAAAACTAAATCTAATGGCACATTTAATTTTTTTTAAAAGAGTGGTAGCAAGGTAACCTGCCTTAGTTTTAGCATCTGTCCAAGGAACATATCAGGTGAAAGTTACTAAGATATTCATCAAAAGGTGTCTCATTTTCAGTGTATGCAAACTTTCTTGTAATAACATTAACTGTTGGGCCATAGCTCTCTATTTTATACTTGAAAAACTTCTCTGATACTATCACATTTATTTCTTTAATTATAAAGTTAATTTTTGACAACTACTATTCCTTGTTTCAAAACTCTGTTTCCTATGAACTAAAACTTTGAAAAATGTTCACTTGCAATTGAACCCAATAGGTTTTTAGTACAATACTCAATTTAGGGTCATTTTCAAAGCTCTTATCCTGCTGACTGGACCAAATGTTATAAAATTGCACGGGGTTGGGTTCCTTAAATTATACCAACGCAGATTTTATGGTACAAGCTTTCTGTAGACTGTGTACAGGCTTGATTCTAAACCAAAACAATTTATTTCAGTCGTAGATTAAAGTTTGATCTAATTATAACTGAACAATCTGTAACTAACTCTGATACTTGTTTATTCACATAAATAATAATTATGCACTAAAAGTTGTTCTAATTACCATTTACTAAACTGTTTCTACTGTTATCTATCTGTTATTACAAACAAAACTGCAAGTTAAATCTTAATAGCTCTGCACTATTATTTTTCTCTACTATTATCAACAAAATATAAACAGTGAATGCTTTATGAATTTACAGTTTTGGGGAATCATATATTATGTGTTAAAAGCTCTTTGACAACTAGTTTACACACTGGAAAACCTAAGCAGGATTACAAAAATACTGGTTAAACTTTACTGTAAACTTCTAACTGGTTTGTCAGGCCAGTCACTTAATTGTTATTCCAATTTTAATTTTGTTAGTAAGTACAGATATTCACTAAGAATCTGTGTTAGTTTTGAATGTCACAAAGTTCCTAGGAGCCAAAAACACTCCAATTTTACAACTTAATACCAAGCAATATCAAAGCTAATGTTCTATGTTGAATACTATTTCTGAATTAATTTTGAACAGCAAATGTATTTTAGTTTTAAATTAGTGTGAAGAATTTACTGACTTTAGTTTAGAACTGTGGTAGCATATGTTAAATTGCTCTCATGGATTGTATATTCTTTTCACTAGTTTATTTGAACTGCGAAACCTTTGCATCCAGAGGAAATGAGAGTATTAATTAAATTTGACTAATTGCAGATAGAATTTTATCTTTAATCCTTTTAAAAATATTTACCACTAATTTAAATATCATAATCACAACACAGATACTTTATCAACTGTTTATTTGTAAAGCATATTGTCTATAACAAATCAAAATGTCACCTATCTTAACTAACTATAATTTCCTGCACAAATATTTAATCTCTTAAGAACTTGGATCACCAAGTATAAATATGGTAACTTACAGGAATGTAACACTAAATTATAAAAAATTAGCTACTTGGCGGCTCACTTTGTCACAATATAGCTGACTTCTACTTTATCGCCGCAGCAATTTTGCACGCTAACTCTTCTCTGTTGTTTTTGAGCACCACTTTGTCAAGTACACCACTGCACTTCTTCTTCTGACGTCTCTTTGAATACTGCAGAGCTCTCTCTGCTCTAGTTGGGTTGTAGCACCTCTGCTGTCTGCTCAATTCTGCAGCGTTCCATCCTTTTATTGACACTTTACTACATTATTGTTTGCTTGGTTGAAGGTCCAGTATTTTACCAGCTTGATTAATCATTTTTTAGTATTGAGAGTACCAGATGTTTACTCCAATCTTCAGACTTAAGACTCTTATGGATTTTATCCAACCGTGTTTTTATATAACTTTGGTTCCCAAAATAGCTAATAGAGTAAGTAAACTCTGCAGTTGTGGTGATGTACTGTTTATCAGATTTGAAAAGGTGGTGTGATTCGTCCTTTTTATGGCCTTCTGTTTACGTCATATGTGACAACAGGTACCTAGGGAGGAATCTTCTAAGAATTGCTGCATTGCCACCCACCTGATTAACTTCTTGCTTCCCGTAGCATTGCAAACCAATGAAATTCGAGATAAGTGAGCCTGTGTAGCTTAATAGTTTGGTGTACTAAAGACTTTTTACTGCTCCAAATTCTTATAAATCAAATATAGCACCGCCGCCTATAAACAAAACTACTTACTGTGACATTCTGATTTCTAAAATATTCTACACACTTCAAATTTTAAAAGCACTAAATTAAAAATATGTGTTTATATGCATTTTTAAAGCATAAGCACCAAAATTTTACAACATAAAATATAAATACAAATATTATAATTGCTTTTAAGTTAATGTGTTCATTTATGGGAACACCAATTTTAAATCATCAAATCCTGTTACATTAATGTTTAGTTGTAACCTATATTTTTTTCATAAATAGTATATTTATCCATACAAACTATTCGGTAATATATCTAAATAGATGCATATTTTTAAATGCTAGAATGTTTAGTGTTATAAAAATGACAACATTTAGCTATATGCATATTTAAATTATTGCAAAAGCTAATCTAAGCTCAACCATGGACCTATTTAGGGGGGGGAGCCGTAGGAGCCGCGGCTCCCCCTCCTCGACGATAGTATAATATTTTTTGACAGATCTTTTAAACGATAGGGAGATGGCGTTTACAAAATGTGTTTCCTTTCATGGGATATTAACCTGAATTATCCTAAATTTTATATTTTAGATTTTTTTCTTGGAAATTTTTTCTTTGTAAAATTTTCACACAGTTGCAAATAATTTTTGTGGTTCAAGTTACAAACTTTTTTCCATTTGTTTTCCATTGTCCACACATAACATAAGCTTTCTCCAATGGGAATACAAGTTGAAAAATAGAGCGGGAATATTATGTTGTTAAAATATACAATAGATTGCGCGCAATTTGAATATTTCTTAATGCTGTATGGCCAATTATTTTTTGCGTTACCATATGGCAACGCTAGGATAATTCAGGTTAAGGACATCAAGTATAGCTGTGCTAACCTTATTATTTCTTAACTTGTTTTTATGCATCAATTTAATTTTATAATTTAACCGCAACTTTAAATATCTGGTGCTAAACACCTCTTTCTGCTTTAGCTGTACTAATTTGTCGTGTACTTCCCTCTCTCTACTGAAAACATAAGGTAAGTACGAGAATGGTATCATTTGGGTTGGTAATTAATGAAATTTACTTTTTTACTTATATACACAGAGCTGATTTCAAACATGTACCCGTTTTAAGCTGACAAGTAATTAAAATTTTTATTATTTTAGATTGTGAAGACATCATGTTGGTGCCCCAGGTCCACCAACGAAAAAGTTGAAGTTGAAGCAATCAACATTGAGTTTCTCTCCTTCACCTGTTTGCGTGCAACAATCCATGGCACCTGCCCCCAACCAATGCTGTCACCTGCGAATGTGTTTGTGACACCGACGTCGACTAGATCATATGAGCCATGGACCTCTGTAAACCTAACTAGACCGATAAATCAAAACTTATTTTTGCCAAGTGAGGCAATGTAATAAATTTAAATTCAATTATGATATTTATGATATAGTAAACATAATTTAATCAGAAAAACATAATTTTACATAGTACAATACAGCAAATACTTTTCAATAACCAGTAAACTTATTTATTCGGTTTTCTAACACTCGATTTTGAAATTATTTAACAAAATTTTTCATTATGCAATTAATACATTTTACAAAGATGATGAAATAATGCGACTTTTGGCATTCGCAACACTTATATTTTCCAAGAACTTCATAATCTGGTGGTAACAGTTTATCACACAAAGATGCAAATAATTTGCATAGGTTTTCACATCCACTTAATAATTCATTAAAACAAGATTGCTGTGAGAGACACTTAAAAACCTGATAAGCTAAACCAACCATTAAGTAAACGGCTTTAGACGGATACATCAATGCTCCATGATTTACAAGTTCTAATAAATCACTAGGGATATTTTCTCTATCATCAAATTCCATTGCTTTATTTTCATTATCCAAAAGTAAGTATGATTTACACAATAAACAAGAGGTTGTTTTTAAAATTGAAAAAGAAACCAATCCTGCAATGAAGTAGCAAATATTTCTTTCGTCTTCATTAATCTCTCCTATGCAAAATTGTGAAATAAAATTTTGAATGCATTCACTTTTACTAAAGTCATTACAATTGAAGGACGAGATTTCATTGCAACTAATATCACAATGGCGGATATCCAAATGTCGAAATTTGACTAAAGAAAGCACTTTAATTTTATTTTCAGTTTGTAAAATTTGTCTTGATGACACATAGTAATTCCCACCACTTGCTTGACGATACCAGGAAAATCTTTTCTCAAGCTTGTCGCTTTGCAGGGATCCCAGTAAAACAAATTCAAACTCATAGTCTTCAAATAGATGCTGTACTAAGTTAACAAACGATGATGTAGTGAGTAGAACTGCTTGAAATGTCTCGCTAGATAGACCTTTTTCTGGATATAATTCCATCCAAGCCTTCATCCAGTTAGAAAAATCAATTAAATAATGTAAATTAAAATCAGATTGACTTTTTATTGGATCGATATAAGCGTCCCTCTTTCTTAGACCTTTTTGAAGAGTTTTTACATTTATTATTTTCCAGTACCGATTTATGATTCTAACAAATTTAATTGTGCCATTTGAACATAGCTCGTGAGAACTGTTATAATATTCTAGACCTGCTAAGGTGCTATCACTGAAAATGTCAGTTGCTAACTTTACCGAAGTTTGTTGAAGATAATTTGGAGAAAGATTTCGCAAATTGAGCTTATATGCAATTTTCAAAGGTAAATCTTTTTCTCTTTGATAAAGTTGAATAATTTGAAAAAAACTTGCAGTAAAAGACGAATGGAAATCAGTAAATTCAGGAAGTACAAACTCTCTTCGTCATTGAAAATTATTATATAAGTTTTTAAAGTTATGTGTAGGATCAATAATCAGACTACATTCACTATCATAATAATCTGAGTTATTGAAAGAAGTGGATAGAATACCACCACAAAGGTTCACATAAAATTTTCGATTAGTTGCTAAATTATCCATACATACTGCTAGAACAACAAATCCGACTTCTCTTAGAAGAGAACAAATTGATTTGCATTTTTCTTCCAGTATTGTTGTGGTTAGCTTAGAAATGACTGACATTGAAACTACATCCCTATATGGCCCTGAAATTGATGAAATCATGAAGCAAAGAATTGTTTTTCCAATCTCACTTGATTTGGTAACTCCATTTGAAGATTCACATTTCTTTGCTGTATAGACCTCATCAGCAGCCAAAATAACTTTCTTTTCCATGGCTTTGAGTTCAGAAGAACGAATTCATAAATAAGTAGCCATTGAAGCATCACGAATGGGTTTGGAAAGCTTAAGCAAGTATTTTTCTGAAGGTAATATTATAATATTTTCACTTAACATAAGCTGGTATACTTTCGGAGAGTATGCAATAGATAAGATATCTACACTATAGTGACGTCCATAAATTGGGTGACAAATTAAAGTCAACTGTTCTATAAAAAAACTAATCTGTTTACAAGTTAAATTTGTGGTTTCATCTGTAAACTCAATTTTCTTCAAAAATTTTACTGCTTGGGAGATGTAATAGTTGAAGTTCTTAGCTTGGGTGCCAGACGTAAAACCAGATAATTGTGCTAAAATATTTTGTATCTCAGAAATAAATTTTAATTGTCCGTTCTTCATTTGCAAAAGATCTGAAAATGTACTGTTGCTAATAGGAGTTTGATGCACATAAGCAGTAAATAGAAAACAATTACTTTCATTGTTTAAAATACTCAATGACTGGCATACAGAAACAATAGCATTATCAAAGTTGTGTCTCACAAAAAACAAAAATCCATTTTCCAACAACATTATGAAACCAACAGGAAGTTTTACAGCAACTAACTTTTCATAAATATCTGTGATAGAGTTGAAAGTTTCCTCATAAAACAACTGTTCTTCCCTTTGAAGTAAACGATTATTCTGCTTGTTTGTTCTCTCACTACATGTAGATGAAGCACTACGATTAACTACAGGTGTAGAAGAAAGATATTTAGGAAAATTGGGAAAAATTGTTGGAATAGCTTTTTTCTAAAAATCATAGATTTTAAAAGTAGAAAGTTAACAATAACAAATAATAATCTTAATGAATCAAACCAAAGAATGCGAGCTGATAAACTAAACTGAGTAGTTTACTGAAAATTACTGAAAAAAAATTTTTGCAAAGGTTTGGCATAGGAGGTACGTGGAGTGCAGTAAGAAAACATTGGGATTCAGATTTTAAAATATAATTACACATACTAATAAAAATAAAAAAGCAACAATATTCAAAATTATGCAGTAAAATACGCTTACATTTAACGTTCTTATTTTTAAAGCTGATCTTTTAATTCCACGTTTTCCACTATGATCTACTCTTTCACTTCTGTAACAATTTTCAACAAAATGCAAAAAAACAAATCCTTGAATATTTGTTGGGTACAAAATCCCCTCTGTGAATTTCTCTTAACCACTTTTTAAGAATGATTTCATCCTTAGGAAATGCGTGAAATGAGATGCCTTTAATTTTATAATCACTGGTATACCCACTTTTACAGGCTGGCACAGAACATTTATTTACCATAATTAAAATGAAAATCTGAAAACAACCATAGCAATGTTAAAATTTTAATAAAAAATGGACTATATAAAAGTAGTACATTACAAACAATGTTTAGAGCATAGCATCACTGCATTGCATGGAAATGACTAATATTCATGCATAGTGCGGCATTAAAAGCGCCGCAGAACAGTGGGATATGTTGTAATATTTTATTCGCCTCACTTGGCAAGAAAACAATTAAATCTTTATTGACATTTCTGTCCAGTTGGTTTTACAGAGGTCCATGATATGAGCAACCAGACTACGACATTGGACTGTTTTTGAGTGAAAAGTGTCAAGACACACTAAAGAGATATATAATTTTGAATATTTGGACAGCCCCTCCAGGTTTTGTCTGGCCACATAGCAACAAGCAGTATGGCGAAAAAACATTCAAGAGACACCTTTCACAGCTGCAAATGAACAGCAATCCTTATTTCGCATACAGCATGAGCAAAGAGGGTTTGTTCTGCAAGTTTTGCATTCTTGTTTGGCCTTTAGAAACAGACAAGTGAACACTGGGAAAACTTGTGACCAAACTGCTCCAATGGTATGACAGATTCACAGGTCAGACCAGCGATTTTGTGAAACACTTGAACTTGGAATATCACAAATTTGCTGAGACACAATGCAAACTCTTTGTACACGACTTTGGCGACAATACCAACATTTACAGCAAAATTGACACGCATCACCAGAGAATGTGCCAAGCCAATCAAAATGCCCTCAAACCAATGATTAAAACAATCATATGCTGCAGTCAAAATAATGTCATTCTTCAGGGAAACAGTGATTATGGTCCATTTGTGTTGGGTCAAAACACAGGAGAAGGTCTGTTCAGGAGACTGCTCAAGTTCCGAGTTGATGCCGGCGACACTGAACTCAAGCAGCATCTGACAACTACTGCCAAGAATGCTTTGTACACAAGTCCTCAAATCCAAAACGACCTCATCTCCTGCATTGGCGCGCAAATTCAGGATTCAATACTGACACGGGTCAAGTGTTGTTGGTACTACACAATCCTTGCAGATGAGACCACAGATATATCCGGTGTGGAGCAAATATCACTGTGCTTTTGATACTTTGACAGTGAACTAAATGACATTCGAGAAGACTTTGTGTGTTTTGAGGACATCATTGAAAAATGTTATACAGAGGAGTTTGATGTCGCCTATTCTGAGGAGAACACCATTCCCAAAACTCTGGACGAGTATTTGGAGCAGCAAGCAGAGCTGAATAAAGCAGCGTATGGACTAGTGGAACCAAAGAAGTCAGGGGCACTTATGGCTGAGAGAATAATACGAAAGTTGAATGAGTTCGGACTACCTCTCTATAGGGCGGTGGCACAAGGATATGATGGAGCATCCTTGATGTCATCAGAAATTGTTGGTACGTCCGCCAACATTAAGAGAGTATGCCCTAATGCAGACTATTACCATTGCTCTGCTCACTCTCTTGATCTGGTCATTACCCACACATTGAAAATCCCGCAAATTCATAACATGGTTTCAACAGTTTCATAGATACAGAAGTTCTTGTCTGGAAGCAACAAAAGCAACAAACGAATACTGAAAGCCGTCCAACTTTCTCCTGGAACATCAGAAGATAAGAAGCATCTCACCATTCAACAACTGTGTGAGACTCGTTGGATAGCCCGGGTGACTTCTTTGGAGCAGTTCGTGACATATTATGTTGCCATCACCCGAGCTCTGATGGCAATCGCATGTTGGACGGATTCTAACGCTTCTTCTCAAGCTCAATCCCTACTTTCCGCGATTACCACTTCTGAATTTGTTGTCAGTCTATTTACAACTGTTGCTGTTCTTCAGAATACAGATACACTGTCCAAGCAACTGCAAAGCAAAGAGGCTGACATGAGTGCCGGGATGGAATCTGTGAATGGTATCATCACTGCACTGGAAAATGCACGCTGCAACGCAGAACAGAGCTTCAAGACTGTCTACAAGTGGATTGCTGATTCAATCCTACCACTTGGTCTTGAAATCACTTGTCCTCGCCAGTGTCGGAGACAAACACATCGGTCAAACCCTCTGCTCTCTTCTCCTGAGGACTACTATCGAGTGACAGTTTTTCTGCCATTTTTGGATACAACTCTTGCTCAGCTGCATTTACGATTCTCAGAGAAAACGAAGTCTGCAAAGCTACTCCGTGTTTTGACCCCTCCTGGCTCTCAACGTGATGATGCTGAAGAGATGTTTGCCACCGTGTTCAATCACCACAAAGCTGCGCTCCTTGACAACAACGATCAATTGCAACCTGGGACGGTCGACATAAAAAGTGTGTTCGAGTTTAAACAGTGGCGTCTAAAGTGGGAACAGGAATCCGTCACGGAAAGTGCTTGCAGTTACAACACTTTGCTGGAAACCTTGCGAATTTGTAATCGAAATGTCTACCCAATCGTGCACGATCTCCTCATCATAGCTGTGCTCATTCCAGTCTCTACTGCTACTCCAGAGAGGACATTTTCAGCACTCCGTTTGATGAAAACCTTTCTGAGGAATCGTATGAAGGAAGATAGACTCAATGGGCTGGCATTAATGTTTTTCAATGCAGCAAATTTGAACATTGACATTGAGAACGTCATTGACAGATTTGCAGATATGAAGACCAGGAGAATTCTTCTGAAATAATACATTCATATTTTCCAGTGATTATGGCACCATTTCAGTTCAGACAGAACACGCCTAGTTATATTAGCATCTTACATAGTTTTAACTTTAGTCTGTTTTAGTTTAGAATACTGCTTTATAGAGTCTTCACGTTTTTTTGTGAAAAGGGTTTTCAACGCGTTTTACCAACTGCACTGTATGTATATGTATATTGCATTATATTGCTGTGTGAATTTGTGTATCTCATTAGTAAACGTTGTTTTAGAAGCTGTATCATTTTTATTTTTGAATTAGAAATTGAAGTAACCTCTATGCAATTTTCGATTTAGATATCGAAATTTAAATCGAATTAAGTCCACAAAAATCGAAATTTGAGAACACACCACTCATTGCACACTGAGTAGGAATGAAGTTTTAGAAACTTTCACTATCTCATGCATTATGAGTGTCGGCTCCTCCCCTTTAATGTGATTAAGTAGTTATGAATGAAATCTCGAAATCCCTACAGTTTTAAGTATGTATATATTCAGCATGCTACATATTTGGAAAATTGTCATTTTTGCTTCTTAGAGCTCTAAATGAAACCAAATTAATATAGATATTTTATGCATACAATTTTAATATGAGAAATTTTTAATTTTTTCGATAACATTAACGCTAACAATGCATATATGTGTTAGTAAGTTTCTAAATCACGACTGTCACGTTGCAGCTGAATACTACAAATAGCTTTGCGACGCATTTCAATTCTGCAAATTCTTTCAAAGATATCCATGCATATAAATTTATGCAGACATTTATTGAGCTATTTAATAAATCCATTTTATTTATATTTTTGAGAAATATAGTCTTTAATGTGATTAAGTTGTCATGAATAAAAATTCGATATAAGTAAGCCTACTGTCTTAAGTACCCATTCAAATTGATATATATATATATATATATATATATATATAAATATATATATATATATTCAGTACTACATATATGGAAAATTGCAATTATCGTCTCTTAGAGCACTAAATGAATTTATAGATATTTTATGCATACAATTTTAATGACTGAAATGTCTAAATTTTTATATAAAATATTGATGTTAGCGATGCATATATTGGTCTTAGTAAGTTTGCAAATCGTAAAAAAATGTAAAATTGCTTAGAAACTAAAAATGCACGCGTTGAGTTAATATGAAATTTTAAGGTGTTAATTGTTTTTTGTAATCAAGATAAATATATAATTCAAATAAAAATTTTGCGTTATGAAATTAAAGCGAAGAGAAGAAATATATAAATTCATGATTTTATCCAATTTAAAATGAAATTTAAAAAAGTAGCATTAGCAATAAATTCAACTTAACTTTAAAACTTACATATGCACCATTAAATGATGCCTTTTTTCGTCGAGTTTTGATACAAATACTTTCCTGTCACATTTTTGGCACTGAATTCTTGATAAAATATGTTCGTCAAGTTTTGTAGTATTAGATGGATTGAGATTAATGTATGATATATAATGTCCATCGTTATTTGGAATAGGTTCAGGCATACGATTTCCAAAAGTATATAACTTTTGTATGAATCTCGTTTCTTTTATTGGTGAACTAACGCAATGCTTACATTCATCACGTTTGCATTTTAAAAATTCAAAAGACCATTTCCTAATGAACATATGTTTGCAATAAAATTTATACTCTTAAGAGAGTCGTCATTAACGGTTCTGGAAGTGTTTTTAATTAGTTTTTCTATATTTTCTTCATCCGCAGTTGAAAATATATTGTTATCTGATATTTCATTAAAAAACATAATTTCCTGTCCATTGAATTTTAATCCTGACATTATTGATTGCAAATGTATTGAAACATCCGCAAAGTATTTTTCTTTAATAGAGTCTTTTCAGTTTTCAAAGTCTGCCGGAAGTCGAATTGAAATCCCACTCTATCTCTTAGAAATTGTAGACCATAGGCTTTCAATTGGATTGTATTTGCTATCACCAGGTGCATATGAAACACAACAAAAATAGTCCAGTTCGTGAATTCTCCAGATTCTGCCCATATATATCTGAGTTTTAATAGAATTCTTCTTCCATTCTGGACCATTGTCACATAGGCATATAACGCAGCGTTTGTCAATCCCTTTTAAGATTCTAAACAAATCAAACGAATGATTTCTGGCTGATGATTTAAAATATAGATTGTTTCTTAAAAACACATAAGAAGATTTTCCACTGAGCTTGGAAATATGCGGGCGACCCATTTCATCTAATAGTATTTTTGATTTTGCCTATTTTCCAAAACTAAATATCCACTTGGAATAAATATGTATCCTGAAGGAATATCATGATCATTAGTTTTCAGTTTGTTTTCAATATCATAAGTTTTGTTAGATTTTGTCATTCTGTGAACTAATGGTAAATTTCCCAATTTAATTTTTGCTTTGTCATCAGCAGAAATCAGAAAAACATCCTCTGAGAAATCTGAACACATTTCATGAATTAACTGTATTTGGGCTCGACAGAAATGAGAGTCAGTGTTTGAGTTTGCAGTTTTTGTATTAGAAGGATTGATCACTTTTAAGTTTAGCAAACTCTTATATCTTTTAGATGCATTAAGAGCTTTATTTGGTGGCAAGCACAATCGACTAACAGTAGCTCTGCTGATATTTGAGATATTTGGGTGATTTTTCAAAATGCACTCCCTTAACTGATTCTTGTATGCACCGCAAAAGCCGAAATCTGTCTATTGTAATTTATGGGCACATGCATTTGATTGAAAACTTTTATAAAGAGTAGTTAGTATTTCAGGATAAATGTCTTTATGGATTTCCTTCCTCTTCTTGAAGGAATATATTTTACAAAATTTATTTCATTGCTACTCATGATGATGATGCTATAGAGTGTTTGCCTACTACAAAACATGATTTCTATTTTGTTTAACTGATACAATAGCAAGGAATGTATTACGATAAATTGATTCCATGATAACCTAATTTCTTATCTCAATTGAACCTTCAGTAATTTTGACAGTTTTCACGTGGCGTGACGATTACTATAAGATCAAACGGGTAATTATCATCATATATATCTGAGTTTTAATAGAATTCTTCTTCCATTCTGGACCATTGTCACATAGGCATATAACGCAGCGTTTGTCAATCCCTTTTAAGATTCTAAACAAATCAAACGAATGATTTCTGGCTGATGATTTAAAATATAGATTGTTTCTTAAAAACACATAAGAAGATTTTCCACTGAGCTTGGAAATGTGCGGGCGACCCATTTCATCTAAGTAGTATTTTTCATTTTGCATATTTTCCAAAACTAAATATCCACTTGGGATAAATGAGTATCCTGAAGGAATATCATGATCACTAGTTTTCAGTTTGTTTTCAATATCATAAGTTTTGTTAGATTTTGTCATTCTGTGAACTAATGGTAAATTTCCCAATTTAATTTTTGCTTTGTCATCAGCAGAAATCAGAAAAACGTCCTCTGAGAAATCTGAACACTTTTCATGAATTAACTGTATTTGGGCTCGACAGAAATGAGAGTCAGTGTTTGAGTTTGCAGTTTTTGTATTAGAAGGATTGATCATTTTTAAATTTAGCAAACTCTAATATCTTTTAGATGCATTAAGAGCTTTATTTGGTGGCAAGCACAATCGACTAACAGTAGCTCTGCTGATATTCGAGATATTTGGGTGATTTTTCAAAATGCACTCCCTTAACTGATTCTTGTATGCACCGCATAATCAAAAATCCGTCTATTGTAATTTATGGGCACATGCATTTGATTGAAAACTTTTATAAAGAGTAGTTAGTATTTCAGGATAAATGTCTTTATGGATTTCCTTCCTCTTCTTGAAGGAATATATTTTACAAAATTTATTTCATTGCTACTCATGATGATGATGCTATAGAGTGTTTGCCTACTACAAAACATGATTTCTATTTTGTTTAACTGATACAATAGCAAGGAATGTATTACGATAAATTGATTCCATGATAACCTAATTTCTTATCTCAATTGGACCTTCAGTAATTTTGACAGTTTTCACGTGGCGTGACGATTACTATAAGATCAAACGGGTAATTATCATTAGATTTGCACAACATTCACATAGTAGCATTTTTGTTGTTCTATAATCAATATTGATTTGCAGGTATGGGAAAAAAATTTAAGCAAACAAAATTTTTCGGTGTTCTTTGTTAATAAAGTAGAACCCTTGTGATTGACATATTAAGGATATCTAACAAGTATGATACTTACAAATTTAATCATTACTCAACTGCAATTGCAATATGTCATACGTAAAATTATTTGAGTCTGCAAGCAATGTGTATTTCACTAATGACGGAATTGATGTGCTAGTCAACTGGGAGGACAAAAGTCAAGGAAGCTTTGTTTTTGTCGAAGTTAGCCACTTAGTTTTTGTCAGAGGCGTGCATTAAGGGTAAGCAAGGTAAGCGCTGCTTGCCCATTGAAATTTATTTGAACAAATGAAGAAAAAATATTTATGCTTACACAACATATTTATAAGTTTCCAATTCTTTTAAATTTCTTTTTCTTAAATTCTAAACATTAAACTAATTACTGTTCATTTTCATCATTTAAATTAGTGTAAAATTTTGGGTAGGTCTTTTCTTGTTGAACAATTGAACTATGTGAGTTTTGTAATAATTGATTTAATATTATGAACAGCAATAACAATCAAATCCGATTACTTAAATTTGCGTTGTCATAATTGCTCGATTGTGCCTTAATTGTGATAATTGGTATTGATAAAAATCAATGTTTCGCAATTACAACTGAAAACAGTCCGCGCAACTGGCTGCCGCTTCCTTTATCACACTGTTAACGTAATTGACAAAATCTCCAACCAATCAACATTCGAAAATACTACGAGAGGACCGCGGAAATCTTACCGCGGGATTGTTCAATGATTTATATTGTCGATGCGACAATTTTAAACTAGAACGGCAATTTAGCCTCCAAATCACTTATAATTGATCACAATCAAAGTGTAACATACAAAATTAGATTTTTTACTTAACAATCATAAGAAAATTTCACTAATTTACATAAATGGATGTATAGAAATAACATTAAAATAGAAATAAATAAATGTTGAAATAAATACAGTAAATTTAGTAAATTCAGATGTAAATTTTTATATTTGGCTAACCTATATTGATCAGTTTCAAAATCTTTAAAACTGACCATTTGTAATAAACTGTAATACACTGATTCAATTCGTCATTTTGTCAAGATTTTTCTTATAAATTTTTCACACTACTAATATGATCTTCAAGATAATTGAGCGACATAACGTCAATTGCATTGTGAGCATTGCTAATTGTTTCTGGAAATAAAATATTGTATTTATATTATGTGGTAAATTTTTTAGATAATGATTTATATGCTTGAAATTAAGTTATATGAAACATATGCAATACAAACATATAAATTTTATAATTATATCATATTCCGCTTCCCCCATTAATATGTGCACTGCACGCCACTGGTTTTTGTGGAGGGAGGAACATTTGCAAAGGATCAAGGGTTGCTTGGAACGATGGGAAAAAGCTATGGTATGGAACTATTAGACCAAAACTTTTCACTGTTTAAGAACCGAATTTGGAAACAGCTACTTTTGTAGATTTTTCTTCACATACAACGACTGCAAACACAAATTCCACATCCTCGCAAACGGATAATTACCTGCCAATGACAGAATATTTTGATTAAAAGTTTAATGAATCAAAGGCTTTGATAATAAAAACAGTTGATGACAGTCTTACAGACGTTAATAAGAGGATGGATAGTATGTCACAAAAAATCAATGAATTACTTGTTCATTATGAAAAAGTTCTTGAATTGTTCACATTAGATGAGCAAAATGATACTTCTCTAGATGGTCCGAGTGTTTCTAAACACATACACAGAGAACACGTCCTATATAAAAATCTACATTGTGACTTTTACAAGGAGACATTTTCAATAGTTAACTCTGGCAATGTTTGGATTGCAAAGGATACAAATTTTGAATTAGTTATAGAATGACAATTAATTGAGGCATCAAAATGTAGAAAGCCGATTAATTTCCTCTGGAATTTAATTTTACATAGTTTTGAGAAATCTGATCTTATTCAGTTTAATTTTTTTTGGACAAAAAAAATACTTTTGAGGATGTAAAATGCCTTTGTTCCCAAACGCATTTGCATATTATGTTGAAAAAACATTTAGCTGTGAAATTGATCAGAGTAACACAGCTGAATATGTCAATTTGAGAATAAGACAATTACACTGTCCTCTTAAGAAGAACTAATTTTTGTTTCTATAAGACTGGGTTTGTATTGCATTGATTGGATTGCATTTCAAAATTTTGTAGTCAACATTTTCTCTTTTCAACATACAAACACTTGATATTCTATAAATAAAATTTTTTTAGTTATTAAATTGTGACATGTATACACTTATAAACTATTTATTCAAGTCACTGAAACTTGTCAATAATTGTATAATCATTGATGTAAGTAAGCATATTAGCACTAAAAATATTCTGCTCAAATTTATCAGTAAGAAAAAATTTGCCAGAAGAATAAAATACTTAGACGCTGAGAATATATTGTTTCAAATGTTATTTTACTTTCACCATTTTAAGCTAAATGCATGGTGTTATTTTGTAACAAAAAGTGCTAATTTCAATGATATATTTGACTTGAATCCAGAAAAATACTATCACCAAAAGTACTGGCATTTTTAATTTTTTAACTTTCATGATTTAGAAACTTTACTAAGACACATATATGCATTGTTAGCATTAATGCTATTGAAAAAATTAAATATTTCTCGTATTAAAATTGTATGCATAAAATATCTATATTAATTTGATTTCATTTAGAGCTCTAAGAAGCAAAAATGGTAATTTTCAAAATATGTAGCATGCTGAATATATACATACCTAAAACTGTAGGGATTTCAAGATTTCATTCATAACTACTTAATCACATTAGAGACTATGTTTCTCTGTATGTGCAGTATTTTTTAAAATAATTTAGTAAAAGGTTGTGTTATTGAGATTGCCTATAATTTTTTGTAATAAGAGGAACTCCATTTTTATATAAAGATGTTATATCTGACATTTTTATTATCTCCTGAAATTTGTTTTCAACTATGCATTGATTAAATGCAAATGATAGGTGGTCACCAAGTGTATGAAAAAAAATCTTAATTATAAAGAAAGGTAAATGAGTTGGATCTGAAGATTTATTAAAGTCTAGATTTAGATTTTGTACAATAACTTCTCATACTTTATAAGGTAGAAAACTTAAATTGCAATGTCGACTTACAAATTGTTTTACTAAGTTCTGATAGAGGAATTTTAGGAAAATGGAAGTTTCTTAATTCTTTAAATTTAAATATTTCTAGGAGGATTCCATTTGGAAAACAACTCGTCATATTGAATATGCTGCTGACATTCTTTAAGCTAATAAAAACCTACCATCTTATAATATGATTACAATACCAGGAAATACTCATAAACAGAATTCAAGATCAAAGCTTTTCAAATGTGGAAATATAAGAACATTATTTAAGGAAATCCTTCATTAATGCCACCCTTCAAACCTGGAATTCGATACTTAAAAAAATGAGTCATTGAAAAAATATAATCCTTCCAAAAGCATTTAAAAATGTTCCTTAAGCAAAAATATATTTATGATAAATCATTGCTGAACCACTGCCGCCAACATATTTTAGGTCAGCCAGCCATAGGAAAACTTAGACAGCTTAGCCAACTGATGAGTAAAACTAAATCAAGACAAACAAAGTGTGTCACAAAAAAGAAACTGCATTTAAGTGTCTTTGATGTGGTAGTGACACTTAATGTTGATAAAGTTATGTCTTATTAATCAGATTGCCTGTAAGTGCATGATGAACCTTTTTGCAGATAGATAGTTTCTACAGGGTCATAGGCCTCATACGGTTTCTAAATGGCATAATATCAGGGTTGGTGTTCAATCGAAAAAACGCAACTTCACAAATTGCATAATGCATAGAAATTTTTGCGCAGGATTGCACAATTGCACAATAGGAGGCCCACATCTATTTGATAATAATTAAGCGCACCAGCACGTACTTATTGTATGGGTGGGAAAAATCAGTTAGTACCTGTACCCGCCAATGACAAATATATATATATATATATATATATATATA
>CABFPE010000278.1:124467-135125 GCA_900660155.1 Hofstenia miamia | reverse complement strand
ATATATATATATATATATATATATATATAGTGACATATTTAAATTATTTCAACTGCTATAAAAATGGTTGCTTTGCTTCTTTGTTTTAGTCTTAATTTATGTTTGTCTCTCTTCTCTTAGTTTATGATTTATCTGATTTGTTGTATTCAGGTATGCTTTATGTGTTTGCATTTACTGTTGTTTAGCTTAGTTTTGTATCTTAATGCCATTAAATTAGTAAATTTGAGTTATTGGTCAAGGCTTGCTAACAGTTACTAGATGATGGTGCTATAATATATTTTTTCAAATTTATATGTATATTGATATACATATCAGAGATGCAAGTGGGGCAGATTTTTGAACTGCCCCAAGACTGTGTGCCCCGCCCCATATTCACTTGCTGACATCTGCCTCATATTAGTTCAAGTTTTTTATTATGCAGGACAATTTGGCCTCAAAGAAATTCTGCCCCAAAAAACTATTTGTGATTCTCATAACACTACACTACACCACTTCTGCGAATTATTTAGAATTGTTTATAACTTAGAAGATGCAAAATAAATTTTCTTAAATTTCATCTAATATTACTGCTGGTAGAAATCTAATTAAAACATGAGGTCAATGTATAGTAAAATCATAATATGAAAATGGAAATTAATTTTAAATTTATAGTTCTTATTATTGTAGAATTGGTGGCTATGGACTATTGCGGCATGACAAGGAACTAATTGACTCTGCAGAAGGTTGCAAAAGAGGCATTAATAGAGCAGCCACAATTCTAAAGAAATAACAATAATAGATCTAACAAAACATTGGTAATTCATCCATTGTAACTTGTAACTGTTTAGAGAGAAAACATCCAGGATGACCAATTCATACTGGTTCCAGCCAAAGTGCTACCTGAGGGGAAGGCAGCTTGTGATTTGAGTGTGCAGTGCTATCCTAATTGTTTCATTATTTAATTTCTATTTCAATTCAAATATAACAGTCCTGAAATGGTTCTTATTTCTCAGCCCACTATTAAATAGCACATAATTGCTGTGCATTCACGTTAACCAGCAGTATAGTATCATCACAGTGTATTAATGTTATAGGTACATGTAGAAAACAAACAAGGGTCTTATCTTTCCTATACCTAGCCGTAACTTAATACAGTCCACGATTTGGGCTGTTAACCATCTGAAAGCCACGCGTCAAATCAGTTCACAGTTAGCAGGACTCCCAAATTGTCGCCATGAGTTAAGCAATCATTATTATAAACATGATACAATTAAGAAAAATAGTGTTTCCAGCTCAATGAAGTTAATTATGCATGCCCTAACCTATGATGGTGCTTACTAATGAATAGACACAACTTGACTTACACTATATTGTAATGTGTTCTGTTGTGTTTTCATTAACACATAACCTGTTATGAGTTTTCAAAACCTGACTCAATGTAACATAATCCATCATGTGGTAAAGTGGAGAGAAGGAAAAGAAAGAATTAAGATGATTATTGTTAATTATTTATTGTACACACATGATTGGTATTAGTTAAATCATTTGTAAAATTATAAAGCAGTATGTTAATATTATTTAATTTGGCAGTACATTTTGCAAATGGTAGAAGACAGAAGTCGCAAATGCTAATTAATGCTAACATGTGTGAATCAGCAGACAAAGAATTCAGAAAATTGTCAACAACTTAGAGTTAAAAGGTACTAGCCGAGTGTTTGATTGTTTAATAGTTTCATGTATAAAAATGGTGCAATTTATTATTGTAATGATGACTGAAATTTATCGGATTTACTTCGTGTTCTTTTGTCAGGTTTCTTTAATTAATTAAAATGGAAAGCTAAAAATGTTCAAGCACTAGGGTATTCGAGGCAGTGGTCCACAACTTTGTTTAAAGGGAGATAATTCGTAATGGCTGAGCACTTTGTAATGAATTGTTTATCGCTATTCAAAAAGCTGTGTGATTGCGATTGGCACATTAAACAATAATGATTTACTAGCGTCATTCCCAAGGCTGTGCTGTGGCTGGTAGCTGTTGGTCTAACCCGAGGTGCTCTTAAGTTAGGTGTAATGATAGGGATTTTTATTCGTTACAGCTTTCCTATCTGTCGTTGTTCATTTTATTGCCTTATTATATTTACATTATCCCTCTTAGGAGAATTTACATTTTGTTTGTATCAGATGTTTGTCAATGGTATTACATTGTATTTAATTCATTGTCGACCTACGAACTTAAAGCATATGTTTCTGCTGACTGCTTTGATTGTTCAGATGTATGATAGGGTATTAACATGTACATATTTATCTGTAGGTTTATTAAATGTAAGGCATGATAATAAGCTAATGCATTCAGGTTGCGAATCTCCTTTATTTTACAACATCATTAATAACAAGAACAATCAATGCACTAAAAGAATAGGTCATTCACACATTGTCACAATTTCGTTATCACACTACATTTCATGCACTGAGTCCTTGAGGTGGCGATTGGTATTTCTTTTGATGCAAAAGTGTTCGTTGGAGATTATAGTTATAACATAGTTCTTCAGTTCCTCTTTGTGTTGTGCATCAGGTCGGGTGTGTAACCCTGTACTTTGTACCAACCATCTCCTGTCTTGAACCTAAATGAGTGTTGTTACTTCTAGTGTCAATCATAGTTGTTGCTTAGATATTAAACTAAACATTAAGTAACTACAGTTAAGAACAAAAGAATAGAGATGGAATTTGGAATCTGTCACCTACCTTACTTGGTAACAATAGGAAATATTCGAAGTAGCTCCTAAATTATAGTTAAGTTTACTAGTTGGAAGGTTGTCAAGATTCTACATCAACACTAGCTGCTTTGCTAAAATAATTAACTAATACTTTGCCATTACCAAAAACTATCAGCATTCAGATTACTAAGTAAGTAATTAGCAGCTTCCTAACCTACATATAAGATAATTAATATGACAAATAGGCTCATTATTGGTCACATTATAGTAAAAAATTTCAATATAGAAAAAGAATTAATAAATAACTTATGTTTGGCTAAATAGCTGTTTACTGAGTTTATTATCACATACATGTTCAAGTACAATCAATAGTCAGCTGAACAGATAATCAAAAACCCCTAGTCACACACCTAACTTAAGTGCATTTCATGATCAGGGGCAAAGAACATTTAATTGTTTCTGTCATTGTATTCTGACCACTACTCAACATGAACCATTTAGCTTGACATTTGTAATGATTAAGCAAACCAGGTAATAAATCAAAATAAGATATCCAAAGATTATACTTCAACAATTGTTCCAATGTTTCAATCCTATTTATACTCTAATTAGTACCTGTTGATTTGAATTTTTTCATTAACTAAACACTTTTGCCTAGTTGGCTAAAAATAATTAGAAGCAATTTTGCCTTCAACATTTTGTCAAATCAGTTTATCAACAAGCACTTGCTTTCATAATTTTGTATTTTAATTTATAAATCTTAATCACACAATTCATCATATAAGTTGCTTAGTTGTTTTTAATCATTTCTGCTTTTCAATCTTAGTTCTAGCAGCTTACTAGACAAATTATGCTACATGCCCTCCTCAGCTTGCATTATTTTTAGTACAGCTTGTTCCCCATGCACCAATGTGACTGCCCATCTTATAACTCTTTCAGCTTCTTTGCTGCTCCAGCTGACTGTTGCAAATTCAGGTTGTTTATTCATTTACAATACCATGTTGTTGTTCAGAATCATATTTCTGATGTAGTCTTTTCTTCAAAAACTAAACTTTTGAAGTCTTTTTTCACACCCAGTTTATCTAAGATAACACTGCCTTGATTGTTTTTTGATGTTTTTTGATGGTACCTCTATTACTATTGATGGCCATTATTCTGTCATCTGCAATTTCATAGTTTTCCCTACATTTTCTATTTGTTTCGGATGTTCTTGGAATTGTGTTAAGCTGCATTTTATAAACATTGTATTCACTTTCTCTACCCCTTCTTTATCAATTGTTAGTTCAATCATTGATATTTGTATGTAGAGGTCTATTGCTATGCGTGGGTCTACCATGATCCTGTATACTTGTGCCCAGTAGTCCAATTTTAAGTTGAATATAATCAATTTGGGTATCATTGTTTCAATGAGTTTCTTTTCCCATATAAATATATGTTTTGTTTTTGAAAATGTAGTACCCTATCATTGTCTAATATGTACTCATTATTGAGTAGTGTCTGTGTGATTTTGTATGGGCCAGTCCAAATTGTTTTGAGTTTCCAGACCTGGTTTACATCAGTTCGTTTTGTTGCTGTAAATGAATACACTTTATCATCTACTTTGTGTGCATATCAAATACAACTACTCAGTAAGTTATCATTACTTCGATTTAACTCCTACAAATTACTATTTAAAGATAAAGCATGCTTAAGTCTCTTGTTATTGGGAATTTATCATGACTTGATCAAAAGGTAAGATATAAATGCTCTCAGGTTTACACCAGCTCTTTCTTTATGTGTAAAAATAAAACTCAACTTGTGGTCATCTCAAGGAAAAAGTTGTAAACTTAGAGACACAATTGTTGCCTAATTTTCCAACTCCTACACCCCTACCTGCTACTAGTATTAACAAAGAAAAACTATTCTCTGAAATATCCCAAATTCTTGACAACCAATAAGTCATGTTCCAGCAAGAAATACTTGATCTAAGAAGTGAAATAAATTTAATGAAAGCTAACTCCCCAATCAATACTGCTGCAAACATTCCAGCAAGTGCATTATCATCCCTTGTAGTTACTCCACAAAGACAAAAGGCACTAATCCCTCCCTCTAACTTTACACCTAGAAAAAGTTGTCATGATTCCAGAATCAGCAATATGCCTACTCCACAACTGGCTTTTACAACAAATATAAGAAAAAGGTAATCAATGTTACCTGATGATCCTATGAAGACTCCACCCACATTCACCAGAAAAATCCAATCAAGCACACATACATCCCTAGAATGGCTTGTTCTTTTCAAAATCACAAAGGAAAATATTTGTGCACAGTTATCACTCTTGCTTAAAAAATGGCACTTGATGTATTGTAGCATCATCCAACAAATAAGCTGCTAAGAAAGAAAGTTGATAAAAGAAACTTAAGATAGAATTTAAAATGTGATTGGAAATAGATTACAAAATTTATTATCAACTTAAAATTGTTTGTATAATGCAACCAATTAATTACAAATTAGTATTTGTTGATCCTACTAATTTTGGCAAAACAAAGGGGGCAAAATCATTTCCATTATTTTTAGCCATATTGGGAGAAAACAATTCAAATTTTGAAATCAACAGGTAGTTTTTCCAGCTAGCTATAAATAGATTCAATTTAATTGTAACAATTAATTAAGAAATTTCTTTTTACTTGTTTTCTACTATGGTTTGATTATCTAATAGAATGTCAAGCTAAACAATTGTTGTTTTACACTTTATAAATAAAGACTTAGTCTAATTGTGTCTTGTCTTTAGTAAGCACCAAGCTAGCATAGGGTACACATAAGTTACATTGCTGAGCTGACAGGTGGAACTCATTCAACTGGAATGTAGAAGAGTAATGGTTACTCAATATGGAGATTTGCCTCAGGCAGATGCCCACTTACCAACAACTGGAAGTGATGCCACAAAGCTTCATCAACTAAATAGTGTTTATCATCTTGTAGCATCTGCTACCAGGCTTTAACATAGAGTTAATTACTCTTTTAATTATTATTTCTTGTTTGATGTGGGTAGGGATGTACTGATCCTAGTTCTTTGCTTTGATATAAGATATGTTGTTATTAACTTATATTAACTTCAACTAATCCAATACTATTTAGGTGATTCCACTGTGGCCTCTGGCTGCCTCTGATCTCCAAGTCAATCCACATTAATGTGTCTCCACTGTCACTCAAGTAGTTCCAAGTCTCAACTCAATGAAGCCTGGTAGAGGATGTTACATGTTGACTGTGACAGCTAAAAAGAACAAACAGAATTTGGAAAAAAATTATTCTTTAGCTGAGTTAAGATAGGTGTTTATTCTCAGATTAAATCTTCTACATTCATTAAGGCGCCTATGATACAATCAGTAACACAACTTGGATATCTCTGACAGTATTACTTCTTAGTCAAGAATTGTAATCACAAGCACCTGGATGGTTATAACAGAAAGAATTTGATAGTCAGTGAAGAAATCAACTCACATCTAGCCTAGTGCTCTATAGAAAGAGCTGAGAATTATAACTGAGAAGGAAAGCCACTATGAAGTAGCCTAAAAATGACTAAAGGAAGAAAAGGTAAAAAGACAGCACATAGAGTGGTAACCCCGAGAGATTCATGCCCAGCATCACACTCTGAAGATACAGATTTGTTACCTGCTATGGAGTTACAGACATTGCACATGTCCCCTGAAATGTGTCCCTGAGAGATATTTGAAATTTTAAGAAAAATCCGTGAAACAGAAACACTGTTGAGAACTGAAATAAAACAATTGATGGAGAAAGAGAAGCCAATGAAACAGCAGAGTGAAAGCATGCTGAATGTACTGAAGGCAGATATGGAAGTAAGACTAGACAGACAGATTGAATTGTTCCAACATGAAATCAAGACACTCACCCAACAACTGTCAGAGTCCAATAATAGATTCTTGGAACAGAACCAGAAGTGGGAAAAATGCATCACCAATTTGAAAATGAGAACAGACAGCTGATACAAGACAACAATATACATGCTGAAGAACTCAAGCAATTAAGGGATAAATTAAGATTAATACAATTAAATGCAGAGGAGGGTCACAAAAATATTCAATCTCATGAATGGAATTTCAACAAGCAAAAGAAAATGAACCACAGGCACCACCTATCAGTGCAAATTAATGAGCACACTATGAAGAGCCTGACAAAGATACCAATGAGGAGAAATAAAAAATTATAAATGATATCATGAAAGCCATTACTGACCACCTTCAATGTGAGTAAACAGTAAAAAAGCACAGCAAACCAAAATATGAATGCTTGATATTACCACAAAATAGAACTAACACCACAATAACCTGCAAGCAATGTTACCAAAATTTAATGGAAAAGTGGATGGTTATAACCCAACATTCATAGAATGGCTTCAAATATTCAAAATCTCCATGACAGAAAGGAAGGTGAACCAAAAAGCAGCAGCAGAAAGACGTCCCCAATACCTCACAGGAACAGCATAATAACCTTATTTGCTGTTGCATACTGAAACAAAGAGAAATTATGAACTGTTAATAGGCAATTTCATAGACTATTTTGAAAATGAAAGCCTTAAACATCATTACCAGATCATCCTAAATGCCACAAAAATGAAGAAGAGCAAAGACATGGAATTACATCCAACAGGTTGAGTGACTTGTGATGCTAAGCTCAAGATAGAACAGATATTCAAAATATGATTTGTTTTCCCACATTTGCAAAGGAATGCTTGAAAGTATCAGGACACAATTTGAGATCAAGTGTGATGTCAATGACAAATTAGAGAACATCATTTGAAAAGCAGTCCACATCTAAGCAACAATTGAAAACAATGTGAAAATCTACAAAAGCTGCCCAGCACAGAGAGGCACCAGTATGGAGAAACAATCTGAAACCACAATCTCTAAACAAGCCATATAGTGAAAACAAACCAGAGAAATTTATCAAAATAAAAGTAAAAGACGTGAAAACAAAGAAAGTGAGAGAAAAAGATGTCAAATGCTACAGCAGTGGACTGAAAGGTCATAAAAACCTGATTGCACCAAGCAGATAAATGTAATTGGAGACAAGGATGCCTACTACAAAGATGAGGATCTAATAGAGTCAGAGAATGAAATTAATGAAGCATTGCAAACTGACAAAGAATTGGAAAACTAGATAGAGCGCCAACTCATAAGAACCAAGCACCAATAATGATCTTGACGAATTTGGACAATATAAACACAATAATGGTAATGATCAATGGAGTTATGATGAAGGCAACAATCAATACAGGAGCATCAATGTTGATAATTACCAATGAGTGTGAAATGAAATTGGCTTTCAAGTGTAAAGACTTGGACAGTTCTAACAAACATTTAATCAACACATTGGGAGAATATATTGATATGAAGGAATGATGAAATCAGTTCAGGTGAAAATAGCCAACACGACATTCAAACAATCACTAGTAGTGGTGGACACTCATAACAACTTATCACCCTATGAGGGTCATTCTTGTTAATGATTTCCTAATGAAGAATGGATGTGTCATAAGCTATGCAAATAGGATGATAAAAGTAAGAGAGGAAGAAATCAAGATTGAAGAGGAAGAAGGTAAACAAAAGACGATTATGTTTGAATTGGAAGAAGACATTCATTTGCAACCACATCAGTGGAAAATATATACAATAGAGACAAAGAGTCAAATAACAGCAGACATAATGGTATATGAAAATAAAGGAATCAACATGAAGAGAGTGTCAATGCCATTAAGTGTTTGCATAGTAAAGAATGGAAACACAACAAATTGGAATGTTAATGTAAAAAAATCTAACATTAAGATATATGGGAAATATATCAAATCCAACATCAGACTTATTTGGAGAGTGATAAAAGACAACAATGGGGTGAGTAATCTGTAATGAAGCAGTAAGTACTCCACATGGAAACCCAAGGGCAACTGGATGAACACCATCAAAGTCGTGAGTACTCCCAAGGGCTGTTAGAAGGTATAGGGACAAAAGCAAACAAAGAGGATGAGTACATAATACCAGAGATACAAGATGAATACTACCAACACTTGGAAGAGGAGGAGATTCAACAGCTAAATGAGATGTTGGAGAAATACAAACAAATATTCAACTATGGGGAAATAAGCGTGGGTCAAGCAATAGGCAAAACACATAAGATAATAACAACAATGGACAAGTCTATAAAGCTCCCAGTGAGAAGAGTACCAGAACAAATGAAAGATGAATGCAACCACATACTAAATGAATTAATTGACAACAAGATAATTCTTCCAAGTGAGAGCCCATGAACAGCGCCAATGGTGTTCATAAAGAAGGGAGAATAAGTATTGCCTATGCATAGACTTCTGCAAATTGAGTGAAGTGACAAAAAATGATTCATACCCCTTTCCACATATATATGTTATTCAAGGCAAGCAATCATAAATACTTTACATCAATTGAATTATGTAAAGCATATTGGCAAGTGAAAATGGAAGATGACATTGAAAAAACTGCATTCATAACACCCTACAGACTGCATAAATGGATATATATATATGGTGTTTGGATTGTGCAATGCGATGGCGACTTTCCAGAGATACATTACAAAAGTATTGAAGAATAAGACACACAGAATGGAGTTGACTTAAATGTAACAAGCAATATGGTACAAGAGCACCTAGAAAAACTGGAAAGAACACTGACAATATTGGAGAAAGCAGAACTTTACATTAACGGAAATAAGTGTGACATATTTAAAGAGAAGATAGTATTTCTGGGAAGAGTGATTGAGAAAGGCTGAATATGTATGAAGGACAACACAAGAGAGATGATTCAAAAAATAGAAAAGCTGAACAATATTAAGGATATACAGAGGATAATGGAATTTTTGAACTACTACAGAACATTTATCTGGAACAAGATTGAATACTGGTAAGAGATTTGCTAGGCATTTGTCTAATAGCTAATCAACAAAGAGCAAGAGCCAGTCGATGCTGGGCCCATTAATAAAATGAAATCAATCTCAGCGCTTTTTGTGGGGCCTTTTTAGTTTTTGAAAAGAGTTCATGTATTTAAATAAAAAACGTTTGTTCACTGAATTATAACATACTTCATTTTATAATCACTTAGAATGAACTAATTAATTGCAATTAATTGTAATTAATTGATTAGCTAAGCTGCCCATTGCAATTCATTAATTGGATAGCCTGCTAATTGATTGGGTGCAATCCAATTCAATTTTTCCGATCTCTGAGTGTAAGTCTGTCATGCTAAGAATTAACAAGTTAGTGACCCCTAATACTTTAAATTGATAAGATTAACTAAAAATTACTATGCAAAAGACTTAGAAATTACTCTTCTTAATAAGATATATATTTGTACTAAAGATAAATTATTATTACACATACTAATTTTACGCCTGTCATACTAAGAATTAATAAGATAGTGACGCCTAATACTTAAAATTAAAAAGATTAACCAAGAATTATAAGGTGAAAATCAAACAATTGAAAATTTCTATTTGAAAAACATACTTGCACATGAATACCAATACATATAACAAAAATCATCAAAATTAAACTCCATTGTTGTCCTTTATTTGAATTGTCCATGAACATCTCTTGTTTTTGGGTGAAGAAGTACATACACAGAAAACTGAGGTGAATGACAAATGCACGCTATGTAAGAAAGTGTTGCATACAGTCGATCACCAGATAGCAGAATGTGAAAATTTGGAACCGAATGTATAAGTGACATGACAAGGTGGTACGAATATTAAATTGGAACTAGATAAGCAGCATGGGTTACAAGCACTATCACATGGGTTACAGCTTTGCACTATCAATATCCAATTATTTTTTGAATACATCTAAACTAAATACTGACAGTTTAAAACGCATATATTTAATAGGCGTAGTCAAGCAAAATATTTAGTGAAATCAATATATATATATATATATATATATATAT
>CABFPE010000278.1:75041-124310 GCA_900660155.1 Hofstenia miamia | reverse complement strand
TATATATATATATATATATATATATATATATTTAGGGTATGTCGTTATAAACTTTTTTGAATTTCGATTTTCCTTGTGAGGATTTGGGCAGATCTTCAAATAAATTGATTCAATCACTTAATCAAAATTAAATTTATAATATTAAATTTCAAAAAGAAAGTTTTGGTGGTTTGTTAGTTCTGTTTTAAGTAATTGTTGTTAATCGCGTGACGTGTTGTTTAAGCTTGTATCCTTGACATGTTTCATAACTACTCAAATATAGTTTATATTTATATGATTTATAAAATTTAAATGCTTCATTTATTAAGCATTACACAAAACGACCTTGAGATCATCAATTTGGTAAATTATTAAAACTTGCGTCTGTATATAAAACAAATTTCAATTTTGTAAATTCACCAAGATTTTAAAACATTCTTCAAACATTAGTAGCACCAAACAAAATGGGTCGTCAGTTAAACATTAGGGACAAATCCTCAAAACAAATACATTTTTTAGAAAACCGCAAATTTATTAAATAAACCATTCAATATTGGACATTAATAAGCACAACTAATGCATTTAATAAGAGTGAACAAATAAAAGGTTCCACACACATAAAAGAGTAACTTAATATTTGGAATTTCTAAGTTTAACAATGCATGTTCAAAAGAAATAGTTCTTTAGGTACGTAATAATTACCATGGCATATAACATAATTCTTAACAACTTGCAACTAATGTTGATGGTAGCACAGCTCTTCATGCACATCAAACTTCACATTTAGTCACTTAAGTAACGCTTCACATTTCGAATCCATGGTACAGAGGGGGTTCCAAATTTTATTGTAAATCTGCTAGTTAATGAAATAATAATATCAATCTTTGTAGTTATATATTGCTAGTTTTTGTTCATGTTGCACTACATATGCCCGGACTGGACCAGGGGGAAGGAGTTTTCCTCCGTGTTGCCCCATGAAAAAAATTTATGGGCCCCCTTGAAAAATTTTGAAATTTTAAATTTCTTTAAATTGCAAAGAATGCTTTGAAATGATCACCCACTTCCTTAATGTATGACAATTTCAAATAGAAAATTATTTTTTACTCCACTAGGATTTGCTCCACAGTGACAAATGAAAAGTTTAGTTTTAAATATATTCATAATTATGTTGCCAGAGTTACGTGTGATTTACACACGTGATTTGTACACCTGATTTATACTTATGATCTATATGCATGAACTCAATTTTCTATATCTTTTTTGCGTTTAAGATTGATTATTGTGTTTGTCAATGAATTATATTTATAACATACATTTTTGAATTTTTAATTCTGCCTTGCGTGTTTAAAACATTATTTTAGTAAATCGACCTAGCTAAGTTTTCTATTACTAAATGGTTCATCCACCAGTTACAACAATTGAGGAGAAACTTAAATTTGTTTTGCAACTGTCATCCTTCTTTAAATTAATTGCACTTTTGTGCTAATCGTGTATATCAAGCAACAAGTAGTTAAGAATCAGATGTATCTACCCAACCTCAAAAGCGGCGATGGATTTCATATCACATGCACTCTAAGTGGCGTTTTTGTAGCATATGCATGGTATTTAGTTGCAATTTTAACAGTTCGTTTTCTACAGGTAACAATGATTGGAATCACATTTATGATCACATCACTCAACACAAATAATCTAAGAACCACATTGATTCAGTTACAGCATTTTTAAGATGCACCAAAAGTAAAGCTTTAATAGCCTTTAAGTACTTCTTCTAAAACAAAAAGAAAGAAAGCTGTAGAAGCATGTAAAGGCGGTGAACATTAATTGACATTGTTTTGTTTCTTGCTAAACATGTGTGGTGGAAATTTGGATGTGTTGTTAAGCAAGACAATTATTAATCAGATAGCTAAGGCCATCATTGCAGAAATCCCTAGTAACACAAAGTTGTCTTTTGGACGTCCTTATGTTAACATTTATAGCCATCCAAAAGACGTCAATATCTGTCCTCATACTGGACACTAAAACGATATGATTTGCTAATAAATATAATGGTATTCATGATTTGCCACAAACGTTTTGTATAAAGTTATTTAATTGTGATATCTTTCACAACATGTGATTTTTGTAACCATGATTTTGAAATTTACTCACAATCACAATTCCTACACAGTTTGCTCACAAACACCATCATTATTATCATTTATAAAGAGGTATTTTATAATAGAATTTTTGACAGTTAAATATCGCTTTTGTAAAGGTGCAAAATTTTTTATACATTTGCTTTTTCATTAATTTCACTAGTATTCGCCTATTCAAATTTTATTAATATTTACATTTTAAAATATTGTTGAAGTCAAAATATATATTTGCACAAATCATTCCAACCTGTGTAAAATATTTATGTTTAAAATTAATGCATTTTTATCTTAAAAATGGAATAATTCATTCAATCATAAATTGTCTTTTCAATATTATGTGACATTATAAAAAATGAATAAACTTTGTTTAGAAACGTTAATATTTTTAAGAAAAATAGCAAGGAATAAAAAATTTTCAACGTTTCCAAGAGTGAAATTAAATTTGTCAAAAGTAAAGCTATTAAATTCTTCTTTATAAATGATATTAGTAGCATAATTTGTAAGTGAAACTACTAAATGTTTGTTTGTGTTTAAACATTAAGAAGTTCAGTAATAACAAACATAGGTTGTAGACATTATCAGATTAAGTTACCTAACTTCATTTGAAAGGGTTTTGGAAAATCATGAATAATACTTTATTTATTCGCAAATCATGTCGTTTTTTAGTCCATTATGAGGACAGATATTAACGTCTTTGGACGGCTATAAATGTTGACTTAAGGACTTCCAAAAGACAAGTTCGTGTTACTAGGGATTAAGGCTAACATAAAAACTGAAATTTCTGAAACAAGGTTCTTTTCTCTTCAAAGGGATAGCACACAAGATGTTTTAGTTCAAGATCAACTTGCTATCATGTTGCCTTACATGAGCAACTGTGAAATTAAAAAAATTAATCAGCCTTCAAGTCATACAAGATTCTTCAGCATCAAATTTAGGTGTTGTAATCAAATCAAAGTTACAGGAAATGGGTGATTCTTTAGAGCAAGTGATAAATTCTATTCAACAACATAATGAACAATTCCCTAATATTTATACAAACAAAATCAGGTATTAACAAGAAGACAAATCAGACTGTTGCAATTATTCATCAACAAAATTGGTTACTCGATTAAACCTTTTAACACTAGAAGCCCCGGGCTTTTTTTCTACCTCAAAGCCCCATTTCGTCATTTTTGACGAAATTCAATAAGAAAGAATAAAATTGATCCTATTCTCATTCTTACCATCTTTATAATAAAAACAATATGTATTATTTGAAATTGACAATGTTTTATACACATGAGCATTTATTAACATGTACATGTATTGTATAAACATGTAAAACCAATTTAGTAGTTCGCAAGAGAGACGCTCATGGACAAGTTATCACAAGTTATATTGTAGGATTTTCGTTCTAAAGAAGACAGTAGCTTCTTGACTGCAAAATCAGCAAGACGTTCGCCATTTTGGGCAGGTGCTTCGCATTTTCCCAAATAAGGGACAATGTTCCAAACATATTTGGTGGAGTTGTCGACTAGCAACCAAAATTTAAATACGAATTTATCGGGTTTGTTGGGCATGAAAACAACAAATCGACAATGGGTTTTCATGGGAAATAGCTGCTCGTCAATGCATAAAGAAAAGTTGGGAACAAAGTTTTCGTGACAACTTTTAGCGATTTTATCAAAGATTTCTCGAACATGAGTGAAAGGATCTTCATCGATTCGAAAAGAATGTGTTCTCTTCTCATCAAATCTCAAAAAACGTTTAATTTTTTCGTAAAGATTTCTACACATAATATTGTGGAAAAATGGTATGCCAAACTTTTCAGACCACAATAATTTCACCGAATGATTCTTGCCATAAACTCCTCTCGCAATTTCAATGGCAAAGAATTTGCCAAGTTCATCAAGAGTAAGATCATCGAGGGCTCCTTCACTGGCATCAACTGTACATTTCAAAATCTGTCTTTTGATGTTTTCTGATATAAAACAATTGAAAGCTCTCACCTCTGTTGTCGCTTCTCGTTTCACAGATGGCACAACTCCAGGTTGAACTCAGAATATGTCTCTCTTTCTGCATCTTCCTTTTGCATTGTTAGTATTGACTTCTAATTTGATCCACTTGTTTTTGTTTTTGGAGCACATTCGGCTTACATCACCCTGCCCTTGGTTGGAGATTTTGTCATCACTTGAATCATCAGTAGTGCTACATGTATCATTTGTAGAATCATCAATACGAGTTTGCTCAGTGTCAGAGTTGCAGTCTTCATTCATCGCTGGAATCAATTGGATCGATGTTCCAAATAGCCATCAAGGCTTTCGTTGCCGCCGCCCTTTTCATGATTGCTTCAACAAAAATATAGAGAAAGCCAACAATATCGCCTGCGAACTTGCAAAGAGCTAGCCAAGCTAATACAATTTTCATTCTATTCAAAATTTGAAAAATTGAAAAATTTCCCTTGACTTGTCTTGACAATAGGCCTAGCTGTACGAGGTAGAAATTTGAATTCCAAATCTCCCAAAACTATATAGCTACAACAATCAAATAATAGGATTGCGTCTTTTGTCGCTGACGAAAGTCGAATTGAGGCAATTTTTGAACCGTGCGCAGAGTTTCTTGCACTAAATAGTGCAAGCCTTAGATAAAGTTCTAATTGTGCTTGTACAGTAGGCCTACATGTTTATACCTTACTTGTACAATAGATTATTTAGATAAAAGAAACATTGCAATTTATATTCTAGATGTTTAATCAGTGCAATATATATCTGTGTATATCTTAGAATTAAGGTTTAATTTAGCAAGATAAAGGATTTTATCAAAAAAGATGAAATGGGGCTTCTCAGTGTATTTTGAAAACTGCACAGTTTGTTATAACACAAAGTTGATAATTGAGGTAATTACAAAATAATTAAATGCAGAAATTGCATATTAAATTATGTCCTAATTTGAAAATAATGTTTGCCGAATTTCAAAATTGTCAATGGTGTAATTATGTCACACATGCATGACAAGTTCAAATAAATATTTTAAAAATCTTTGATTTTTGACAACAAGGAAACTAGAAAACGAAAAGTGAGACGTTTTTTTGAAGAAGAGACACAAGACAATAATATTGAATATCAGAAGAAGAATTTTAGAATTAACACCCTTAATGTTATTGATACCATTTCAGCAACATTTGAAGAAAGATTTTTTTAGAAAGAACTGATAGTCTCGGTTTTATATGTTGATCCAAAATTTGGATTTCAGAAAGAGAAAAATGATGAAGTTAGGGAACTTGATATTGAATTTGTTTCTTATAAAGACGGAGTTTATTTCTCAAAAGTTTTTGAAGAACTAAAAGCATTTGTAAAAGCTTATGCTAATTTAAAACCTGAGAATGGTGATGGATGCCAAGGTTGTCTAAACTGTATTCAATACACATTACGAACTTATAACATGCTCACAAATGCTTTTTGTAATATTTTTATTTGCTAAGAACTTTTAATTAATTTGCTGTTTACTCAAGTTTCATGCACATGAGTATGTTTTAAGCTGAGAATAATCATGAATAGGTTAGGTTCATCTATTGGAGAGAAGCTATTAGAAGCTTTGTTAATCATTTTGACAGATAAAGACATAGTTTTAAATATTAATTTAGAAATCATAATTGACCGCCTAATCCAGTATTTCTCAAAGTGATCCATGCCGCCCCCTTTGGGGGTGTTGAGGAAATGCAAGGGGCAGTAGGAACTTCCACTTTACATGCGGAATTGAATGTGCAGAAGGGGGCGTTGAACATATTCTGTTTATTTTTTGTTCTGTGACTATACTATTGACATAGGGACATCCTCAGCACATCTGATGAGCAAAAATGCCAGCTTCAAATACATTTTTCCCTTCTGTCTGAACAGCCAATGATGTTACAGATCGTCATTTGTGCGTCAAATGGAGCATTTTTTTTAGAAATTTGAGTCATATGATGTAGTGATCAGCGGATTTTCATGCTTCATAATCTGGTTTTTAATTGATAGCGTCCTTAAGCTGGCCTATTGTTTCTGTTTTTTTTGATTTATCAGTTAGGATTGTTAGGTTATTACATTGGGTAGTTTGTATGTAGGGGTTCTTAGTATTTATAGCAAGTTTATAACAACATATTTTTTTTTCAGATTTGTTTGTTACCAAAGTTATGCCCCAGAACACATCAAAGAAAAATTGCAGACAGTATTCAGTTGAATGTTTGAAATTTGGCTTTATTATTGCTCCTTATAATGTTTTAAACAATTTAATTTTCTGTTTAACACAGTTGTGCAATTTTTACAGGAAAATATTTGCAGTGATTTCAGTGATGATCTCTTGGCATTCAAAACAGATATCTAACTGATTTCGTCTGTATGTACAATGATTTAAAAAGCCTCATTAAGGCAAAATCTAAAATTTTTAATTTCATAGAAAAGCTGCATTTTCTCATTTTCCAAGTCTTGATCTACAAATTAATGACACTGATACTTCTATAGTAGATGACGATCTCTTGATTTATTGTGATCATTTGAAATCTCTGCAGGAGAACATGATTGAATTGAAAAATTCCAACATCTTATAAATATGGAAACCCCGGACTTGGTGCTAATGTAGCATAATCCATCACTGAAGCTGCTGAAAACCAAGATTGAAAAGGAATGAAGAAAGATTATGAAAATTAATTAAGCAACTTAAGTGATGATATTTTGCTAGCCAAGATTTATTAATGAAATGTTAAATTGTATGAGCAAGTACTTGCAAATAAATTAATTTGGCAGATATCTGAAGGTGAAATCACTTTTTGTTATTTCTAGTAAACTAGGCAGAATTGTCTTAGTTATTTAAAATTCAAATTGACAGGTACTTGATTTGATTAAAAGTATAAATAGAAAAATAAACATTGTAACAATTGATGAAGTATATTCTTTGGAATTCATATTTTGCTCTTAATTATGGTTTGATTAATTAATAGAAATGTCAAGCTAAACAGTTCATGTAGAGTAGTGGTCAGGATCTCATGATGGGAACAATTCAATGTTCTTCACCTCTGATTCATGAAATGCATTTCAGTTAGGTGTATGGCTAAGAGTTTTTCATCTCCTATTGATCACTTTCCATCAGTTACATTATAAGAATTTGGAAGTGGCTAGTTAGCCAAATATAGGATATATATTAATCTCTTTTTAGATCTATATTGTTGACTATAAAGTGATAGAAAATGAAACCATTTATTATATTAATTATCTTATTTAAATGTTGGTTAGGAAGCTGCTATATATATAACCAGTAATGTGAATGCCAATTGTATTCTGGTAATGGCAAATTATTAAAGATATTAAATTTTTAACAAAGCAGCTAGTGACAAGTCAGGTTGCAGGAAACTTATATCAGTTTATCACTTAGAATTGAAACACTACATCACACAATACAAAGAGATTTTAG
Organism: Hofstenia miamia; assembly: GCA_900660155.1. Taxonomy (NCBI): domain Eukaryota; kingdom Metazoa; phylum Xenacoelomorpha; order Acoela; family Hofsteniidae; genus Hofstenia; species Hofstenia miamia. The sequence goes on along the minus strand of CABFPE010000278.1, from coordinate 116,772 downwards.
GTCAAGTTGTGTCTTATCACTAGTAAGCACTTTCATAAACTAGGGTATGCATAATAAGCTTTCTTTGAGATGAGTGCCAAGGATTCATCAAATAAGTCAGATTACTGGATTTGTTGCTGATAAGAAGAACTGCTTTGGGTGGATGCCCAATGAAGAGGACAACTGGGGAGAAACCTCTCCTAAATAGTGATTGTTAACATACCTGCTAAGTAAAGTTAACAGAGTAATATTACAAATTCATAAAGCAGTTGAGAACAAATGGATCCCTTCCCAGCTAATTAATAGAGAACCAAAGTAGTAATATCTGAGTCCATTACATTGCAAAATGACCTTTTGACCTTGGTGGGCATGTCTGTGATGTAATTATATACTTTGGCCATCTGTGCATCTCTGACATCATTAGAACATATTCTCTTTTGTTATAATATTTGTTGGCAAACACAAATGTTTATTGTATAAAATGTAGCCAATTCGTTTAATTCATATTACATAAATAATTGACAATGTATATTGGCAGGGGTGTATATCTGACGTCATGAAGTGTTGACTGATTAAACAACTCAATCTATAATTCACCCAAATTGTGAGATAAAATCATTATTTTTCTTCTATGCAAATTAATTTTTCTTATAGCAATGTCTATTGAAACCATAGCATCTGGTTCACTTGGCAATCTATTTGACCATTTATGTACAACTCCACCACCAGCCTCCAACTAATAAGCTGCTAACACAAGAGATGATGGTCCCTTTTCAACCACGAGTCCTGCTAGTGAACTTCTGAAAAAACATTGGCTAACAATCAAAGACACTGTTCAGTTGAACACAAGATATGGTGTTGCAGTAAAGATTAGACTTGATAATGGTGTTTATTATTCTCTGCCTAAATGCTACATCAGTGCATTGGGTCAAAATTACAAGGTTTTGATCAATAAAAAACTTTTCCACAAAGATGACATGGGGATTGGAAACAGTGCTATTGCAAAACATATTGTATTACAGTTTAGTAAATAGAAAATGCATAGTTTTGCTTTCACTCGTTTTTCTACATGTACTAGTTAATATGTTTGATAAATTATTACATTTCGTAAACATTAGTTTTTAAAATAAAAAATTTAAATTCCTATGTTGTAAATAGGTAAAAATCTATAGATTAGAAATAATTCTCCAAATGAATCAGGTTGAATTTTTCAATGAATACTTGGAAAATGTGATATCTGAAAATTATGTTAAGAAAAACCTAATTATTTTTGATGATTTTACACAATTATAAACTTTTACATTGGTTTTCCAATTTATACATTATTTTTCAATTTATATGGCTTGCCACTTTTTTACTTTTTTATAGACTTTTACATTGGTTTTTCACATTATACATTTTTTTCACTTTATATGGTTTGCCACTTTTTCACACATTTATAGACTCTTGCATGGGATTTCTACTTTATACATTTTTTTCACTTTATATGGTTTGCCACTTTTTTTACACATTTATAGACTTTTATATGGATTTTCCAATTTATACATTTTTTCACTTTATATGGTTTGTCACTTTGAACAAAATGAAAATTTCATTATGGTATTAGTATAAACTTTCAAGAATGAGTAAGAAAAACGTATACACATATAAACATGTACATATAAATATGACTAATCCTTGTTGTAAATTCAGATTTTATTTTTGTATTTTAAAGAATGAATGTTTTTGTTATTTAATATGGCTAGATAAAAATCGATAGAATTCTCTAAACTGATAAATGTCAATGTTTTACCTAGCTATTAATAAAACATGCATTTGACATTCAAGTTTAGCATGAGGGAAGTATGATTGAAATAAAGTAATTGCTAGTTTAGTAGGTGTGTGTGAAAACTCAAATGGGAAAGAAGTGTTGTGCTGTTGATTGTTGATCTGGTTACACAATTAAAAAGCACACAAAGATTGGCAAATCTCATTTTTGTTCCATTCATTTCCATCAGATACTAACCTACTTGCACAGTGGCTAAAAAGAATTTATCAAACTGATTATATTTTGACAAAGTATTCGACTATTTGTTCAAAACATTTTCACAATGGCTGTTTTTATTATACAAAAAGTGGGTTACAAATGCTATGTGAAAACAGTGTCCCAATGATTTCACATTCATACTGTGAGCAGGTAAGCAAATTATATTGATATTGAATTTGAACTTGTATTATGTAAACCACAGTACTATCCTACTAAAAATCTATTTGTTGATCAATTTTGAAAATGGATATGTAGGTACTATAAATTTCTTGTAACCACAATGGTATGGAAGTGTCATTTGTGTGGTTATGTTTTTTCCAAGTGCAAACCTTTCTTTTTCTACAGCCAATTATATTTGAGGTATTTCATATATATATGATGAAATTAATTAACTTATTTTTTAATGAGATTGATTTTAATGAATTTAGAAAACAGAATTGGAAGAATTATCTGATTTTGAACTGGAAGTGGTAACATATATTGCTGGTTATGTGCTGTCAAAGTTTTTGAAGAAATTATTGGCTTCCCATGTGATGATTGCTTGGCTTTAAAACATCAGCATCCTGAATTGGCATTTTTTTCAAAGTATGTCTTTGATATGGATAGAGGTGGCTTGGTAATAGTTTAATATGATTTGTTTGAATCCACACAGAAATGCTTCCAATTACTAATTGCTAATGAAGAAATGCTGTTGCTAGCCAATTCAGATAATTTATGCAATTTCTCAACAAATTTTCTTAAAAAGCAATCTTGATGTCATTCTCTGCTCCTCACATGTTTAAAATCACATTAGCTTGAACATGCATAAATATATTTTTCAACAATAAACAAAAAGATATTAATAGTAAACTCCTATCCTCAAAGGCTTCTAAATTTAAAGCTGCAACTTCAAGAAGAACATAATTTTTTTATTTGGTGTTTTATGATTTAAAATTGGCTATATTTTTCTGAATTATTTGTAATTTATTATATATTATATTAATGGCAGCTCCCTATTAAATATTTTCCTCTTTATAAAGTTGGCCCCCTCTTAGTTATTTAATTCTGATACTGCCCAGGCTGTAGTTACAGTGGGCCATGGTTTAACTCAACAACTAGCCAAGTTTAACAAGAAGTTCATAGAACAGAATGAAAAGTGGGAAAGGATGTACTGCAAACTAGAGAGAGAAAATCAACAGTTAGTGGAAGACAATGAAAATGATCAGTAAAGAGACAAACTGTGACTGACTAAATTAATGGAAGAGGAAAAACAGGGAGGAATAGAAACTCACAAAATGGAATTTGAAGAAGAAAAAGAGGAACAAACAATATCTGAAAGGAGAAACAAGCAAGAGAAAGAATATCAATATTGTGAAGACAAGAATGAGATGAAAAAGCAGAAAATAATAGATGAAATAACAAGAGCAGTAGTGAAACAATTCCAAAACAAGGAAAAAATAAAAAAGCAAATGAAACTGAAGTTCAAAAATCAATATTAAAGCACACCAGAGACAATGAGACAACTCCCTGCAAAGTGAAACTTCCGAAATTTAATGGAAAGGTAGATGGATACAATCCTACATTCACTGAATGGTTCCAGATGTTTAAAATTATGATGAGGTAAAGGAAGGTTAACTAAGAGGCAGAAGTGCACAAGGTTACCATACTATTTGACAGGAAACTTATACCAGCATTATTTACTATTAGATGCTGAAATGAAAAGAGATTACAAAGTACAAATAGGAGAGTTCGTGGAATACTATGAAAATGAAAGTTTTAAAAATCAATATCACATCATCCTTAATGCAACAAAGATGAGGAAGAATGACAACATAAGGAACTATATTGAACAAATGGAAAGACTGCTAACATTGAGTTCAAGGGAAAATATGTATTCAAAATATGATCTATTTTCCCACATCTGCAAGGGTATGCCTGAAAACATAAGAGCTCAGTTTGAAATATAATGTAATGTGCATAATAAACCAGAAAAGACGATAAGAAAGTCAGATGACATACAAGCAAAAATTGAAAACAATGCACAGATATACAAGAAGGCAGCATGAAATAGAGAGACACCAACATGGAGAAACAATTTCAAATGCAGACACCAAATTGAAATTTCAAAGAGAAGAAACCAGAAAAAATAATTAATCTGAGGATGAGAGATGGGAAAACAAAAAAATAAAAGAGAAAGATGTGAAATGCTATAATTGCAAACAGAAAAGACATTAGAAACCAGACTGCAAAAAGCAAATAAATATAATCAGAAATGGAGATGAATATTATGATGACAAAGATCTAATAGATTCAGACAGAGAAGAATCAGACAGAGCAGAGCAAATGATACTGACTGATTTGAATAACATCAATATGATCACAATTGTGATAAATGGAGTGATGATGAAAGCAGCAATTGATACAGGGACAGCAACCTTGATAATTAAAGATGAATCTGCAATGAAAATTGGATTTAAGCACAGACTTGAAAATTAATCCACAAAGCCAATTCAAGGGTGAATGGATGAACACCATCAAGATAACAAGTAGTGCCAAAGGCCAATTCAGTGGCATAGAAATGAAAGGCAAAGAAGAAGAAGAAGAAGAATACAAAATACACAAAATAAAAAAGGAAGAATACCAAAAATTGGAAGAAGATGAAATGAAACAACTGAAAGAATTATTGGAAACACACAGAAGGATATTTAATTACAAAGAAATCAGTGTGGAACAAGCAATAGGAGAAACACACAAGATAGTAATAACCACTGATAAACAAATAAAAATGCTGATGAGGAGAGTACCAGAGCAATTGAAGGAGGAATACAACTGAATATTGAATGAACTAATTGACAATATAATAATTCAACCAAGCAAAAGTCCACATACAGCCCAATGGTATTTGTAAAACAAGAAAACAAATATGGATTATGTATAGACTTCTGAAAGTTAAGCAAAGTAACAACAAAGGATTCATACCTGCTGCAAAGAATAGAGGATATGTTATATGAGGCAAGCAAACATAAATATTTCATGTCAATATAATTATGCAAGTCATATTGGCAGGTGAAAATGGAAGAGGAAGATATTGAAAAGATGGGATTTATATGGCATTTCAATGATACTTAATGAAAATATTAAAAAATAATGTAGAGTCACTCAGGGATTTTGTCAATATTATTTTTTCTTACTTTGTATTGTTACGTCATCATGATGCTATTAACTAGTTTCGATCTTAGTTTGTTGTTATTAATTTACTGTCCCCTCGATGGTGCTAATTGTTGCTCAAATTTAATTTTACGAGGGAAATAGAACTTGATCATGTTAAACTACGTTGCTATAGCAAGTATTGTAAAAAAGGCAGGTAAATGATTGAACACTTGTATAAAAACTGAGGAAACTGTAGCAATCATTCAATAGATTTTATCTACTCTCAACTGCCATTCTTACCATTGTATTTCTTATTTATTTATTATCTTTATGAAACTTATTGCTTAAGATCAGCGACAATTTGGGAGTGCTTTCATTAGCGTCGGGTGACATGTTGCTTCTGGGGGTCTGTTGATTACCCAGTCTGAATTGTGGTTCATTAAGTTATGTATACGGCTACATATAAGGAAATAATAAATCTCCCTTTTGTAATTCAACATGTACATGCACATATAAAACCTAATATTGTGATGATACCATGCCGTGGGCTAGCATGAATATCTGGCAATTACAGATTATTTAATAGTGAGCTGAGAGATAACAATGAAAAAGAGAGTTTGTGTTTTCTGAATTGAGATAGAAATTAAAAGTGAGACAAATAGGGTAGCACCAGTCAATAGGTTAAGCACTTTACTTCTGGATGTTCCGCTTAGGCTGGAAGCCATAGGAATTGGTCATTGTGGTTCTTACCTAAAGTAGTTTTGTTACTTGGATGAATTACCAATGTTACATCTATATGTTATAAATTCTGTGTTAATCCTTTTCCCAGAATTGTGGCTGTTTCTGTAAATGCTATTTAAACCTTTTGTGGAGTCAATTAAGTTTCTAGTTAAGTTTCCCTACCAGCCACTGATTCTACATTAAATGGGAGATGGATTTAATGCATACATAGATGATATTATAGTAACAAGTGACACAGTGCAAGAACACATAGATAAATTGGGAAAAACTCTATACATATTAGAGAAAGCTGGACTGCAAATAAATGGAAACAAATGAGACATATAGAAGGAGAAGATAATTGAAAAAGGCAGAATATGCATGAAAACTTTGCCAGAGATATGATTCAAAAAATAGAAAAACCAAATAATAAAAAAGACATACAAAGAATAATAGGATACTTCAACTAATACAGGATGTTTATTTTGCAAATTGTGGGGAAGACAGCAAAAATTACTAAACTGATGAGGACAGCTGAACCATTTGCCTGGACATGGGAAGAGAAAGAAGAATTAGACAATGTAAAAGAGGAACTGGCAAAACTGCCATTACTCAATATGCCAGATTGCACAGAATAATTCATTTTAGATTGCAGTGCAAGAAAGGTTGCACTAAGAGCATAATTAAGGCTATAAAAAATGGAAAGGAGATGCCAATACAGTTTTTTCAAAAAAATCTAAAATGAAGTGAGGAGAATTATGGATCTAAGAAAAGTGAGATACTGGCACTCACTGAGATTATAAAGAAACTTAGACACTATTTAGCTTGGCTAAAGAAATTTTTGGGAGACAAGTCCAGAATAGTATCCAGATGGATTGAGCACCTAAATGAATTCATGATTAAAATAGAATATAGTAAAGGAAAATTTCACAGCAATCCAGAGTATCAGAGACACATAGTAAAGACAGATGGAGAGAAGAGACAGTTTCAATTTCTGCCTTACACAGAATATGAGATAACAGAAAGAGAGATAGTAGAAAAAATAAAAAGATGATATAATACTGAATGAAATTAGAAGAAAAATAAAGGACCCAAAGATGACATTATCAAAGATTACAAAAAGTTGCTATGAGAGATACAAGTAAAAGATAAACAAAAACAGACTCTTATATGTTGAAGCACAATGCAACAGGATAGTGATACTGGAACATTACAAAAAAAGAAATGATAAGGAAAGTACATGAGAAGGGGCATTTAGTGATCACACAGACTGAAAAAACATTCAATACCAGGTTTATCACAATAGCAGTCAGAAAAGTAATTAAAGATATAATAAACAAATGTACAACATGTTTATTGAATAATAAGCAACACTTTCTGGCACAGAGGGCACCATTTGAGAAAATAATTGCAACACAGCCTAATGAAATAGTGCACATAGATTTGGAAATGGTATCTAGAGATTAGGAAGGCTATCAATACCTACAAGTAATGGTGGATAATTTCACAAATTATGCAAGAATTATAGCAATGGCAAATACAAAAGTGAAAAAGAAAGCAGAAATAGTAATGAAAGAATGGATACTGAAATTTGGACCAATGGAAATGATAAAAACTGATAAAAGACAGCAATTTGAGTGTGGATTTTTTCAGGAGATGACAAATTTGTTAAAAATAGTAAGCAAACAACCACAGCATATCACCCACAGGCCAATAGGGCAGTAGAAAGGTTGAACCAAACATTGATAATGCTTATAACAGTTGTGACCATGAGAATAGGAAGAAATAAATGGATATCAGAAGATGTAAAAGAAATGAAATTTCTAAGATAAATGAACATAATAACAATGGAAAAAGAAGCCATACTCAAAATGACAAAACAACCTGAGTTCACAACAGTTAATTAGAGCAGCCAAGATAAAACCAATAAAAATTGTCAAAAGTGTAAATTCTGAATATACTTTTAGTGTGGCATAATCCATGTGTGGTCAAATAAAGAGAAAATAAGGACACAATTAAGAATAACAGTATAATAATTTGATTAAAATTTAACACACAGTTATTATCATTTGATTATTTTGTACAATTTTATACAGTGTAGCTTTTATATTAGTTATATAAGCAAACCATTTGGCAAAATAACAAAGGACAAACTCACATGAGCTAGTTAATGCTGATGTTGTGTAAAAAATTATCAGATGAAGGAAAAGAAGGAAAACTGTCAACAATGTTAAAGAACAGGTACTTGCCAATTTTTTAATTGTTTACAGAAATTTAGTATAAATATGCAGTAATGGTTGTGATTGTGATGAATGAATTTTACTGGATTTACTCTGTTATTTTGTATTCAGGTTATTCAATTATGCTAATAGAAAGCTAAATGTTCAAGCATGAGAGTAGTCTGCAGGTGGTCCCTGAATTGTCTTGGTTAAAGGTATTTCAGAGCAGCTGTACAAATAAAACAGCATTTCAAAAGTGCAGTGCAGCGGATATCTGGGACTTCTGATGTGCTCTTAGGTTAAGGTTACAAATAGGGGTTTTATCTGATGTAGCTTTCCCCTCAATTTGCTCATTAATAAGACATGTCTCTAATAACTCAACTTAGGCCAACTCTTTTTAGATCCAAATTTGTTATTTCTACTAATAAGACCTATTATACATACAAGGTGCCTATAAAGTCCTGATCACTGCCATTCAGCTTACATTGTCTATAGTGATATTGTATTAGGTTGTATCTCAACTGACTGACTGTTAACCATTTCATGCTTTCTGCCAACAGAATTGATTATGATGCAATAATTTACTAGGTTATACGACACACAATGTCACTGAGAACACTATCAATGCACTGTGAGTTTCATTGGCCTGAGGTTTCCCCAAAGATCAGAGGTTACCAAGTTAGAACTCTCTTCTCTTGCATGGTCCAGCATTGATTTTGGCACTGTCACATCATGTACTCCCAATCTAAACTGAATGTTATAGTTAGCTAACCCAGAGTTGCTGGGATAATAGTAATACAAGGTGATAGGGAGGGATTATGGAATCCCTCACTTCTTGGGCTTAAAGCAATTATGCCTATTTTGTTCAAATTAAGGGTTGACAAGATTTACATGGCAACTGTGACAGGTGCCCAACAATGCAAGCAGAAAACAATCCCAAGTCAAGATGGATTTCTTCTCAGGAAATACCCAGAAAAAATTTATTCAAGATGTACTTCTCATCAACAAAATGCTGGGACTTCCAACAAAGAGATAACCATAGGAAACACAACAAACTTCAGAAAAGATAAGACTTATAAAACAACATAAGCAAACAAAGAAAAATATTGGAAAGAACAATTAATGAGAAACCTAACCTCAAAAACTGAAGCCATAATGGAGAATTATCACAAAAGACTAACAAAGGAATATGGTTAACTCACAAAAGAGAAACAAAACTAGAGCAAAAACGCAAAAAAAACCAAATACAGTCTCCCCAGATACAAGACACAACAGTTTCACCCAAAAGTGAAAACTCTCCAACAGATATGATACTACAGTCATTAGTGATGAAAAAAAATGGAAAATTGCTGAAATAACCCAAACAATAAATAAAAACAATGAAGAGAGAAAAGCACTGACCATACAAATCAAACACTTAATGCAGAGAATGTTTGAGGTAGAAACAGCAAACATTGAAAAAGAAAATTTAATCAACAAAATGAAAGATGATACAAGCTCAAGACTAAGTGAGCAAAGAAATTTATTCCAGAAGAAAATCAAAACACTTACCAAAGCTAATAAAGAAATAAAACTGCAAAGCAAAACCTACAAAACTAATGAACAAACTGCATGACAAAAACATGCATCTCAGAGAAGACAATATGACAAAACAATTTGCAATCAACAACCTCAGAGATGAGTTAAGACTAATGTTACTAAAAGATGACAAAAAAACAACCAAGAGAAAAATAGAATGAAAGTAATAGAAAGCATGACAATACAACAACCACAAAAACAGAACAAAACAAAACTCTCAAATGAAACAATAGCAGACATTGGAAAACCAGAGGAAACAGAGGAAGAATTTATACAAAAAATGGTAAAGAACATAACACAACAGGTAAAAGCTAAATGTGATAAACAAATGGACACAAAACCAACATTCAAGAACTCTATATTATTTGAGGAAAACAAAATGGATGCACCAGCATGTAAAGTGATAATCCCAAAATTCACAGAAAGAATAGATACCCAGTCACCAACATTTAATGAATGATATTTGAAATGTGTATGAAAGAAGGAAAAGTGTCACAAAATGCAGCAGCTGCACAATTCCCACTTTATCTGGGAGGCACAGCATATCAGCATTACCTGGTATTAGATATAGAAACAAAAATGACCTACAAAAAATTGATTGATGAATACCAGCTTTACTATAATGACAAGACTTTCAAAAGTCAATACAGAATGATTCTCAATGGAATCAAAATGAATCAAAAAGACAATCTAAGAAACTATATGACACAAGTAGAATTGCTATTAAAGCTATGTTCAAGAGAATTGATTTACTCTAAATAGGACCTGTTTGCACACATCTGCAAAGGACTACCTGAAACAATACAGCAATTGCTTGAAAAAAAATGTGACACAGACAATCCCTTAGAGAGGATGATAAGGAAGGGATTAGCAATTCATATAACAACAGAAAACAATGCCAGAATAAATGAAAAATCAACAATACCAAAACCACCACACCAATATCAACAGTGACAATGAATGTACCTGAAAGATGGTACAATAAGGAAAATTAAAAGAAATGACTTAAAATGCCAAATGTGTGGAAACAAAGGACACACAAAGAAATATTGCAAACATCAAATCAATTTGAATAAGGAAAATAATGCAAATTTTGAAGAAAAGCACTTAATTGAAAATGACAATGAACAGTATAAAAACAACTATGAAAATGAGGAAAACCCAAAACTGAATGCCAACTCCAAAAAAATGTTCACCCATTCTAATAATAACCAACCTAATCAAAATGAATACAATTACAGTTGTAGTCAACAGTATAATGGTCAAGACCATGACAGATATGGGATTAGTCCTATCAGTCATAACCAACAATTGTGTGGAAAAAATTGGATTTAACAGGAAAAACTTACAAGAAGAAAAATGTAGGCTAATAATCACCTCTGGCAAATACATTGACATAAAAGGCAAACTAGAAGAACTACTGATATGGATAGCAAACACCACATTCCAAGAGAAATTTACTGTATAGATATGGAAAGGAATCTGCTGCTACATTAAATGGTACTAGGACACAACTTCCTAACCCAGAATGGCTACATAATAGTCTATACAAACAAAACCATAGGAGTCCAAGAAGAGTTCATAACAACACAAGAAGAAAATGAAGAAGACACAATAATATTCAGACTATTAGATGACACCAAAATACAGCCAAACAACTGGAAAACGTGCCAAATAACAACTAATGACAAAATAAACAATGAAGTGATGATGTATGAGCAGACTGGAATAAATACTAAACAAATATCCTCACCATCAAGCTTATGCACAGTCAAAGAAGGGCAAGCAACCATACTAATACTAAACACAACCAACAGAATGGTTAATCTGAAAAAAAAAGAAAAAATCAAAATACTAGGGAAGAAGATCAAAACAGAAAAATGTTGACAGAGAAGATGATCAACATATTCAAAAAACAAGATGAGCACAACTATCAAATACCACAAATTAAAGACAAACAATATGAACACCTCAACAAGAAACAAAAAACTGAAATAATGAACCTACTTAAAAAAACACAAAAGAATCTTCAATTTTGGCAAAATCAGCATAGGAAAAGCTGTAGGGGAAACACACAAAATCATCACAACTACAGATGAACAAATATGTCTACCATACAGAAGAGTGCCAGAACCCCTAAAAAAATGACTATAACAAAATCCTATGTGAACTGATAGATAATAAAATTATTTCACCTAGCAAAAGCCCTTATGCAGCATGCACAGTGTTTGTCAAGCAAGGAAACAAATACAGACTCTGCATAGACTTCAGAAAACTAAACAACATTACCAAAAAAGATGCATATCAACTCATAAGGATTGACAACATAATATATGAAGCAAGTAAATACAAATACTACACCTGCCTAGACATATGCAAAGCATATTGGCAGGTACCAATGGAACTGAAAGATATAGAAAAAACTGCTTTTATAACACTCTATCTATTGTTCAAATGGATGTACGTGGCATTCAGGTTATGCAATGCACCAGCTACATTCCAGAGATACATCACAAAAGTACTAAAGCAACACAATAAGAAGGTAGAAGAAGGAATAAATGCATATATAGATGACATACTAATAGTGAGTAACACAATTCCCAAACACATGGATAAACTGGACAGAACACTAAAAATTCTATATAATGCAGGATTATGAGTGAATGGGAAAAAATGCTAAATTCTAAAAACGAAGGTAGTGTTCCTAGGAAGGGAAATTGAAAAGGGAAGAATAAAGATTAAAAACAATGCCAAGCAGATGATACAAAACATTAAAAGTCCTAGTGTGGCATAATCCCATGTGTGGTCAAGATGAGAGAAAAAGTGGGGACAATAAGACAAAATTGTAGTAATAATTAATTGTAAACACATGGTTATTATACTTTGATTATTTGATATTAATTTGCTTGGCAGTATTTTGGGAAAAAACCTTAAGATGATAATGTGCACAATAATTGATGCTGATGTGCATAATTACCAGCAAATGAAGAAAAACCAGGAAACTGTTAAATTATCAACAACGTCTAATAACAGGTACTAGATGACTATTTGATTGTTTACAACTATTCAATATAAAGATGCACTGATTGATATTATTTGTGATGATTGAATTTTACTGGATTAAATTCTTTATTTTGTCAGTTTATTTAATAGTTAAATGGAAAGCTAAATGTTCAAGCTCTAGAGTAATCCTATGGTGGTCCCTGAATTGTCTTGCACACAATTCAAGCATAGCATAAATATTTTCTATCAAGTACTAAAAATAATAAAATACTACAGCACAGCTCATGGTATTGACCATAGATCTACTATACATAGCTTCTTGGTATTGATATTGACCTTCAAACAGTTCATGTAAAAGTCAACAGAGATATGTTTATGTGTGGTGCTGTCAATGGATGATATTTTAAATAAGTTGTCTGGTAATCTTTCAATTAAAATTGGATGATTTAAAATGACAACTCCCTGATTTATGTGATGTGTGAAATAAAGGAATACAAAAATAATATGTAATCAAAAATCAAATGAAGTGATTGATGGCACTGCAAGTAACATTAAGTTTAGTTTTGTTTAATTCAGGTATTGAAAGAAAAATACTGTAAGACATAAGAATACATGACTAATTTTTTCTTCCAGCATATTTTCAATATTTTCAAAACAACTTCTTTCATAACAACCATCAAATTGCTTGCACAAAAGTTATGCTATCATAAATCTTTTTTTTGTGGAACTTGTACAAGTGAAGTACCTAAAATTATATCACGGATTTCTTGCAAATCAGATTATTTTCATTGGTCCAAGTTGATCCAACTTTGGCGGGGTTTCCTGTATATATATCTGCACACTATAGCCCTTCAAAAGTGCAGTGTGGCCAGTAAGCTGTAGATTTCTTGATGTGCTTTTAAGTTAAAAATAGGGATAGGGATTTTTATTATTTATAGCTTTCCTATTGTTCATTACTCTCAGATTATTATGAGTACTTTTAGAACCAACATTCCTAGATCTAAAATGCTCTACATTTGTTATGTACATTTTTGTACTACCTATTTACTTATCAGTAAATTAGTGGACTATAGATTGACCTACAAAATAGTTTTATTGATTGTTCACATGTACAAACAGTTAAAATGTACTATTATATCTCTAGGGTTATTATATGTAAGGCAAAATAACAAGCCAAACATCACGGTTGCATTAATTCCTTTTATTTACAAAGCTATAATAACAAGGACAATCATTTCACTAAATTATTAGGTTATCATGCACACACTATCACTGAGGCGACATTCCACACACTGAGTAAACCATTGGTTTCCACTGCCATGTTCAAGTAGAAGCTGGAGCTGTCACCATAAAGATATCTTCTACTGTGCATTGATCTGCATCAGGTCTTGACCCTGTATTCCACCCACTGCTCTCAATCTAAATAAACTGTTGTTAGTTCAGCATTTAGGAACACTAATACAATATTAATTTAGTTAATAAGTTAAGCAACAAAGTAGGTTGGGAGAGTCTGGGATCTGTCGCACAGTATATATCACATATACCAAGGGAAATGGATGAGCAACTCCTAAATGATAGCAAAATCAGTGTTGGTGGTGACTGTGACAGACGCCTGACATGTGCAAGAGAGAGAATGGAATTTAAAGAAAACCTTATAGGAAACATAACAAAGTTTAAAAACCAGAAACAAGAACTTGTGCAAAGATAGTTGCTTCTTTTCAAGATAACAAAAAATAAAACAAGAAAAGCAAACGTATTACTTCACTTGAAGCACAGAAAAATTGAAAAGGAACCAGAAAGGGATTACTCAAAGCTATAAATGACAATGGCAAATTCAAAGAAGAAAACAAAAACCAGAGCTAACCCACAAAAAACCCCAAACACAAAAAGCCCCAGAAACACAAGACATCACAATGTCTCCCAAAAGTGAAACATCCCCTACAGAAATGGTGCTACAGCCAGCACAAGTCAATACCGAACTCACTATAGTTGAATTGACAAAAATAATCAACAATAATAACAGAGAAAATGAGAATTGAAAATACATATACAACAACTAACACAAAGGATGTTAAAAGTGGAGGTAGCAAAGGAAAGACAATATGATGAAATAATAGAGGACACAAGTATACAATTGACAGAACAACTAAATTTGTTCCAAAAACAATTTGAGAAATTAATAGAGGCCAACAAAGAAATTAAAGTCCAAAGCAAAAGGTTACATCAACTCATGAGTAAAATGCATGATGAAAATGTAAGCCTCAGGGAACAAATAGAAATTGATAATCTTAAAGACAAAATAAGACTAATGGTACTAACCAATAAGGAAAAGATATCAAGAAGGAGGAGAACGTGAAAACTAACATAATAGAAAAACTTGAACAATAGAATAAAGTGACACCTCCAAGAGGGACACAAATAGAGATATATAAACAGAGTGAAACTGAAGAAGAATTCATGGAAAAATTAATTACTAACATAACAAAACAAATGAAGGAAAATTGTATGAAAGTAGTAGAGACAAAGCCAACATTTGATAATTCTATATTGTCAGAAGAGGAGGATATAGACATACCTGCATGTAAAGTTATTCTTCCAAAATTTACAATGTTCAATTAGTGGTTGCAGATATTTGAAATGAGCATGAAAGAAGGAAAAGTAACACAAAAAGTGGCAGCAGCAAGGTTCCCCTCTACTTAATTGGAGCAGTGTACCAACACTATTTAGTACTGGACACACAAACAAAAATGAATTACAAAAAATTAGTTGGGGAATATCAACAACATTATAATGATGAAAGCTTTAAAAGCCAATATTGAATGCTATTAAATGGAATGAAAATGAACAAAAAAGATGATCTGAGAAATTGCATGTCTCAAGTTGAAAGGTTAATAAAATTGAGTTTGAGAGAACAAACATATTCGGGATATGATTTGTTTTCATATATCTGCAAAGGATTACCTGAAGCAATATGACAACAATTCAAGATAAAATGTGATGCAGATGACTCATTAGATAGAATGATTAGGAAGGGACTGGCAATGCAAATAACAATGGAAAACAATGCAAGGATCAATGAAAAATCCATGATAATAAAAACTGCATCAACTACCACAGCAACAACTGCCAACAAACCAATAGGCAAAGAGCTATTGAAAAATCAGGAGAAGAGATCATTAAGATAAAATTAAAAGATGATAAAGAAAATAAAACAGAAAGACCTTAAATGTCAAATGTGTGGAAATAAGGGTCACACAAAAGATATTGCAAATTTCAAATAAATCTAATAGAAGAAGAAGTGTACTTTGAAGAAGAAGATCTATTAGAAGATGATAAAGAACAAGATGAAATTGATGAAAGTGAAAACATAAACAATGACAACTAGAGGGAGTGCCATCTCCAAGAAAACGAGCAACCATTTTAATAGTCACAGACTTAATTAAAATGAATACAATAACAGTTGAAATCAATGGAGTGATGGTCAAAGCAACAATAGATATGGGAGCAGTGATATTGATTATAACTGACGATTGTGCATCAGAAATAGGATTCGCAAGAAAAAACCTAAATACTGAAAAAAGTAGACTAATAAATGCATCAGGGGATTATATAGATGTAAATGGTAAGCTGAAAGACATACCAATTAGAATAGCTAATACTAAATTTCAGCAGACATTAATGGTAATTGATACAGAAAGAAATCCATTATCATATGAAATCATATCAGGAAATGATTTTTTAACAAACAATGGATGTATAATAAATTATACAAATAAAATGATAATGGTACAGGAGGAAATGGTGACAACATATGAGGAAGAAGAAAACAAGATGATACAATTCAAACTAACAGTGGACACAAAAACATTACCAAACAATTGAAAAATGTGCCTAATTGAAACAGAAGACAAGATAGACGCAGAGATAATGATATATTATCAAATAGGAATAAATACGAAAAAACTGTCAATTCCATCCAGCTTATGCACAGTGCAGAAAGGTATAGGAGCAATACCAATATTAAATGCGACCAATCACACTGTAAACATAAAAAAGGGATGGCAAAAATACAAGGAAAGAAAATAAAATCAGAAAATTAATGGTAGATAAAACTATTAACATAGTTGAAAATGAAGATGAACAAGAATACCAAATACCCTAGATAAAAGACAAAGAATATCAACAACTGAAACAAGAAGAGAAACAGGAATTAATCAAGGTATTGAACAAACATAAAAAGATAATTAATTTCAGGGAAATAAGTGTGGGTAAGGTAGTGGGTGAAGTGCATAAAATTGTTATGACAACAGACAAACCTATTAGACAACCATGTAGACGATTTCCAGAAAATCTCAAAGAAAACTACAAAACAATACTAAATGAATTGATAGATAATAAAATCATCAGACAAAGTGAAAGCCCTTATGCCTGACCAATGGTATTCGTAAAACAAGGGAACAAGTACAGACTATGTATAGATTTCCGTAAACTTAACAATACAACAAAAAAAGATGCATACCCATTACCAAGGATAGACAACATAATTTAAGAAGCCAGTAAGAATAAATATTACACATGCATCAATTTATGTAAAGCCTACTGGCAAGTACCAATGGAACCCAAAGATATCAAAAAACGGCATTTATAACACCTTATGGGCTGTTTGAGTAGATGTATATGGCATTTGGCCTCTGTAATGGCCCACTACATTTCAAAGATATGTAACAAAAGTACTTAAGCAAAACAATAAAAAAATGGAAGAAGGAGTAAGTGCTTATATAGATTATATATTGATATCAATTGAAATGATAGAAGAACACATGAAAAAATTCGACAGAACACTAACAATTCTATATAATGCAGGACTCCAACTATACGGGAAAAAATGTGAAAATTTGAAGACAGAGGTTGTA
The DNA here is from genome assembly GCA_900660155.1 of Hofstenia miamia. NCBI lineage: Eukaryota > Metazoa > Xenacoelomorpha > Acoela > Hofsteniidae > Hofstenia > Hofstenia miamia. Next base: position 99,205 of record CABFPE010000278.1, on the reverse strand, counting down.
TTTCTTGGAAGACAGATACAGAAGGGAAAAATTAAAATGAAAAACAACGCAAGAGAAATGATCCAAAATATAAATAGTCCAGGAAATAACAAAGATGTCCAAAGGATAATGGGGTTTATAAATTATAAACGTGGCTCAGAAAACTAGCAAAATGACAGCATTACTAGAGAAATCAAAAGTATTTGAGTGGACGTGGAAAGAACAAGAGCAATTAGATAATATAAAAGATGAACTGGCTAAAATGCCATCACTAAATACACCAAGTTATTATGCAGAATTTATTCTAGACTGTGACGCTAGTAATGTGGCCATAGGGGCATGTTTAGGACAAATCAAAGATGGCAAGGAGGTCCTGATACAATTTTTTAGCAGAAAACTTAAACAGAGCAAAGAAAATTATGGGTCAACCAAACTAGAAATGTTAGCATTGGTCTGGCATGGCTAAAAAAATTCTCAAGTGACAAGTATCACATTGGATAGAATTTCTAAACAAGTTTAAATTTACAATAGAACACTGTAAATGAACACTACACAAAAATTTCAATTTTTGAATAGCACTACCAGAATACCTGAGAGATATGGAAAAAACTGAGGGAGAGAAAAAGAAATTTGAATTTCTACTGCATAACAAATACCAAAGCTTACCAGAAATCAATGCTGATAAAAAAGGACAAGCCATAATGTCAATTATATTTAGGAGGAGATAAGAGAAAATGAAATCATCAAAAGACAACAAATGGATATCATACTAATTGATATAAGAGAAAAGATAAAAGATGAAAAGAAAGTGTTAGGGAAAGATGAAAACAGATACTTTCAAAGGTATAAATGGAAAGTTAACAAAAACTTCTATATGTAGAAGGTAAAACGTCATGCATAGCAATTCCCAAATATTACAAAAGAGAGTTAGTAAGGAAGATCCATGAAATGGACAAATTGGGATAATACAAATGGAAAAGACCTTCAACACAAGGTTTATAACAACAGCCATACAAAGAACAGTTGAAGACATAATTAATAAATGTACGACCTGCCTGATAAACAATAGAAGTCACTTCCCAAGGCAGACAGCACCACTTGAAAAAATTATAGCAACAGTACTGAATCAAATTGTACATGTGGATCTAGAAAAATTATCACAAGATGATGAGGGATATCAATACATTTTAGTCATTTAAGACAACTTTACTAAGTACGCATGGATGATTCCATTAGATTCCACAACTGCTAAGATAGTGGCAGAGAAAATCATGAAGGAATTGATACTAAAATTTGGACCAATGGAGACCATAATGTAGCATAATCCCGGATATAGAACCATTTTGTATTATTAGTGGTAAAAACAAGAGATTTTGGTGCAATTTTATTTTGTTCTAATCTGTGTGCCTTATGCTTATTTCTGATTGGTCACTGGCTGTTGAGTCATCATTGCATTGCTTTATTTAATTTGAATTGTTCAATAGATGACTGATCGTCTGCTCAGCACTTTTGGTGAAACATAAATATTTACTTTTGTTTAATGTGTGATTTCTGATATTGTCAGATGTTTTAATTTAAGTTTTGATTTCTCAATGTTCAGTTGTATTATTTTTAATTACATATTTCCCAAACTGATATTCTATTAACATTTTAGATATAATAAATTTTCCCAAATTGGCCTTTACTTTTCCGGATATATTTTATAGTTTTTTCCTTATTTTATATTAATATTCAATGTGTACATTAGCTTCGGGTTCAGTAATGCTACTGGTGACCAAAACTGAGTGCTAGTAACCCCCTTCTGTACCCTAAAGGATAACATAGGTTTAGGGGAGTAAGGTTTTTGTTTACATGTACAATAACAACCCAGTGTGGACTTTCAACTTTCAATGAGCTTAGCCGAGGTATTAGGTTTTTCTTAGTTCTACATTGGCTGGAGGCCATATCAACTATCAGAAGATTTACCAAGATATTTGTTCTCTGGGTTGTTATTGGAGTATACAATTGGTTCCATGTTACTTCGCTAATCTGCAAGTAAAAAGCAAACTGCAATTTATTANAATACTGTTACAAAAACTATAACGAAAAATAACAACACCAACCAAATTCATTGCTATCATTGTGGTGAAAAAGGACACATTCGCAGTAACTGTACCAAATCATGTATGTTATTGATGATAATGAAGGTTTTTATACTGATGAAGAAGAATATGTAACTGAAATCGATGATGATTTGGAAATTGATTCCAAATCTTTAACCCATTATGACCTGAGTAATGCACTCCTATTTCTATCATAAAATCTGGATGTCAAACAGGCTCAATTCAACAATGACAGAATAAATGCCAGGCTTTGGAAACAGACATTTCTAGCAGCCAATAAAATATGGCAAGTAAAAAGCAAACTGCAATTTATTACTTGTTCTTTGTTTGTTTGGTTAGAATGTTCCACTGTGGAATGAAGTCCCAAGGAGAGAACATTCTACATGGTGACCCTGATCTTAGATAAATTCATGTGACGATAATTGGCAGAAATCCTTATCTAAAATGAAAGGTATCCAACATTGCAAAATTTAGACTTGGTTACACCAAAATTTCTTTTTACAAACCTTTTACCAATAAATCCTCCATTAGGAAAAACTGAAAAGCTAGTACAATGACAAATATTCTTATAACAATTAATCTAAGGAATCCTTTGGAGTGCGGAGTGTATATGCTTTGTTTGATTACCAGAGTATTGTTGTACCCTAAGTGCCTTTTCTAATGAAACATGAAAAATTTCCCAGTTACTCAATTGAAAATTGCTCGTTCCCTTTCCCTTGAATCATTAGCAAAAACACCAAAAGGCAAGTTAACCAAAATTATCCTTAATCGAAAAAAAGAAATTGACAATTTGCTAATGGAAAATTCGTCATTACAGAATCAAGTCAGTGATCTTAGAAATGATAACTCTGCTTTAAAAGACGAAATGGTTACCCTTCACAATAAAATGACAAAACTCATGATTACCATCAATAAATTAATGAAGGATAAAAATACTTCACAAATTGCAAATAACAAAGACTTTCCACAACCTGAATCTAATGATAATCAAGTACCTACAATGACTGCCACATCATCATTGCAAAGCATTCACAGTAATGTTGATATAATGACTGAATTTGCGTCAAGAAATGGAACTCATGATTAAAAAAGTAGAAATGAAATTATCGAATCAAATCAATGAATTTTTTATTGATACAGAAGCCTTAAAAGGAGCTATTTCAAATCAAGATAAAGAAAAGTTATGCTTTACTGAATCCATTTTACCTGAAAGAACTACACAAGAGGTTCCCAACAATATTTTGAAACCCAGCAAATTCAATCGTAAAATTGATAAGTCGACACCCACATTTAAAGAGTGGCGATTTAATTTCGAAAATTACATGAAACAAATGAAACTGGATAAATTCACTGCAGCAATGCAGCTACCGGAATATTTAACAGGAAGAGCACAAACTTTTTATTTGACTCTTAATGAAATTGTTTTGAAAGACTATGATTTATTGATTGCACATTTCCTGAATTATTTTTATTCAAGAACAACACAGAAACAATACTGAACTATGCTATATTCTTTACGATATTCAACTAAAGATGATATTGCAGAATACATTATGCAAGTCCAACGTCTACTTAAACTTAGTAGTGAAAACGAAAGTTTTCCAAAAACCGATTTATATTCATTTATTATGCGAGGACTACCCCCTCTTACTAGATCACGTTTGTAATTAAAATGCGATATAGATGATACATTAGAAATTATCATCAATAAAGCCATTAATGTTTGACTTTTAATTGAAAATTCATTCAAAATAAATCGCAAAGCTCAACCATTTACTACAAAACAGAAAACGCCAGAAAAATCAGAATTGACTACAAATTCAAAAGTTACAAATTCTAAGAATACTGTTACAAAAACTATAACGAAAAATAACAACACCAACCAAATTCATTGCTATCATTGTGGTGAAAAAGGACACATTCGCAGTAACTGTACCAAATCATGTATGTTATTGATGATAATGAAGGTTTTTATACTGATGAAGAAGAATATGTAACTGAAATCGATGATGATTTGGAAATTGATTCCAAATCTTTAACCCATTATGACCTGAGTAATGCACTCCTATTTCTATCATAAAATCTGGATGTCAAACAGGCTCAATTCAACAATGACAGAATAAATGCCAGGCTTTGGAAACAGACATTTCTAGCAGCCAATAAAATATGTCATACCACCATAATTTTTTTCCAATGCTGATGTGATATCTATTCAAATATTTATCTAACATATCTGTTCCTTTCCTATTTATATGATATTTTCCCGGTATATGAGGATAACAAACAAGATTCAACAAACTGCAGCTTTTATTGAAATCATTTATTCAATGGCCTAGCGTAGACTATAGTCTACATGAACAAATCCATCCATTGTGATGGGTGTGTCTAAGAAATAACACTCCTGAGAAAAAACATGATTGCAATAGCAGTATTACTTTATGCAATAACAAGATAATTTTATATAACAACACATGTTAACTAGAATTTTACAATAATCAAATCATGTCACCTTCTTTACAGATAGCATCCCTTCAATGTAGATGCTTTTAACATTCAAAATAGCTACACATGAATAATATAGATTTTCTAAGGCATAATTAGCTGGAAAATGNGCAACAAGACAAACACAGATATATAAACAAAGCAAAAAATTCACTCATTAAATAACTTATGCATGTTCTCCTTGTTCTTCCTTTGTTACACCAATGATGCTATTAAAAAAAACAATAAAAATTTTGAGATTAAATTCAGTATCAGTTATATATTTCAATTTATACATTTAAAAAGTCGGGCCAATTTAGTTGGTTAGTTAAGACTATTAGTTATGGTAATGGTAGAACAAAGAAACTGTATTTAAGATACACGGAAGGAATTGATTTACAACAGTAATAAGAAAATAAATGTTCACGTTCTCATGCAATCATTTGTAAATATACACAAACAATATTAGCATCTGTTGTTTACCAGTGGTATAATTCAATCAAATCATGTCACCTTCTTTACAGATAGCATCCCTTCAATGTAGATGCTTTTAACATTCAAAATAGCTACACATGAATAATATAGATTTTCTAAGGCATAATTAGCTGGAAAATGTTTATATTATAATCTGCTATCAAGAAATATTAAATGTTATTCATAATTTACATAATTACAAGTGTAGACTATATTCCACGCTAGGTCATAATGGGTTTAAACTAAAACGAGCGCCACCTCTACACCGTGCAGGAGAAATATTAATTTCTACCATGACAGATAAAAAGTCAATTCCAATAGTTATGAACGGCTTTATAATTCAAGCTATCGTTGATACTGGAGCTGCCCATTCTGTTATTTCCGATACCTGCGCAAATTCCATTGGAATTACTAGAGACAACTTACATAAGAAAAATTTCTGATTGATATCAGCAAGTGGTGATTCCCTAAATACAAAAGGTTATATGAAATATATGAAAATTTCGATTAAATTTCAACAATTTGAACATGATTTAATTGTTGTTGATACAACAAATTTTCAATAACCTTATCAAGTAATTCTCAGAAGAGATTTCTTAGAGGAAAACCAGTGCATCCTTCAATTCGTAAAGATTTATACACTAAAGACAATGAACTAAAACAGTTTTTTATTACTGAAAAAACATATATTGACGCCTTTCATTGGAAATTAGTTAAAGCCAAATTTTAAAGATAATTTAGAAGGGGATTTCATGATTAATAACATTTCCGGTTATAATTCAAAGAAATTGATACATTTATCAACAGTAAGCTACGTCCGAAATGGCGAAATAATAACAGCTTTGTTAAAGAAAAGTGAAAATCCTATCACATTAAAAGCAAATCAATTATCACTATATGATTTGCCTATATGTACGAATATCATCAAAGAACATAATTGTTTATTAGTTCAAGACGACAAAGCTACAACAAACAATGACGTCAAGATACCCGAAATTTTCGAAAATACGCATTCTCATTTATCTGATAAAGAACAAAAAATTTTGAAAGCTACGTTAATACAATAAAAAAGTGTTTTTAATTTTGGCACAATAAGTGTAGGAAAAGCTGTTGGTGAATATCACCATATTGAAACAACGTCTGAAAAACCTATTCATCAGCAAGTACGCCATATTCCAAAACAACATAGAGAAGAATGTCTCCGAACAATTACAGAATTGCTTAACAATGAAATCATACGCAAAAGTAATAGCCCATATGCATCTCCTACAGTATTTGTTATGCAAAAGGGTAAATCTAGACTTTGTATTGATTTTCGCAAATTAAATGATATTACAGTCAAAGATGCATACCCACTATTTAGGATTGATGATATTTTATATCAAGCTAGTAAATTTAAATTGTTTTCTATTCTCTATCTTTGTAAAGCTTATTGGCAAGTGCCAATGTATCTGCCAGATATTAAAAAGACTGCATTTATAACTCCTTATGGGTTATATGAATGGCTTTATATGGCTTTTGGCTTATCAAATGCGCCTGCCACTTTTCAAAGATACGTAACTAAAGTAGTTATGAATGGAAATAATTGTTTAGAGGATGGCATTTCAGCTTATATCGATGATATATTAGTATCAAGTTTTACATTCATGGAACACATTGAAAAACTTGCTTATGTTTTAAAAATGCTAAAAGAAAATGGACTAAAAATCAATTGTAATAAATGTAATTTAGTTCAAAATTCTACAATCTTTCTTGGTAGACAACTTACGCACGGTAAAATAACTATTAAAGATGACAATAAATCTCTAATTGAATCTATCGAATGTCCCAAGAATAGTAAAGATATTCAATGCTTAGTAGGATTTTTAAACTATTATCAAACATTTATGCAAGATATTGGAAAGAAAACAGTATATATTTCTAATCTATTACGATCTAAATCCGACTTTAATTGGAATTGGCAACCTCAAGAAGAATTTGAATCACTAAAAACTGAACTGAAGAAACTACCATCATTAAATTGTCCTGATTACACAAAACCATTTATCCTTGACTTGCGATGCTAGTAGCATAGCAATTGGTGGCTGTCTTAGTCAAATTATTGACAATAAAGAACAACCAATTCAGTTTTTTAGTAGAAAACTTAAGAAATCCGAAATTGAAGCACAGAAATTCTGGTCGAAATTCCTAATTTTTTTCGCTAGATGTCTCCCTGAATAATGGAATTTTCTAAGGGCAAAAACAACAAATTTCTAATTTATACAGTTAAAAATAACAAACTCAAAAATTCATACTACATTTTTTTAAAGATCTTTTCATTGTCTATCTGAATCTGTTTTTAGAATTCTTTTATGTGTTTTCAATTTTTTTACACAAAGCATTTTATATTAGAAATTGAAAACAATAATTTGAGAGTAATTTTTTTTAAATTGATGTTTGCTCAAAGAACAAAGTAAAGCTCAAAAAGTCATACTAAAATTTTTAAAGATCTTTTTATTGTCTATCCGAATCTGTCTTTCGAAATCTTCTATTTGTTTTCAATTTTTTTCCACAAAGCATTTTATATTCGCTATTGGAAACATTAATTTGAGAGTGCATTTTTTCAAAATTGATGTTGCTCAACTGATAAATGCTATTATTAAAAATATATTGTAAGATATATTAAAACTAGATTCCTTGCCCATATTTTGAAGTATTCATGCTAGTGTCTCTAAATTTTTTACATGAACATTTAGATACAGTATGCTAGAATAGCATAAAAGCATTGTGTATACAGTTTTAAATGATTTGAATGTTGAAGCACCAATATGTAAACACATAGTGAATATCATTATTGTTTGTATATATACACATTTTTTAATAGATCAAGTAATTTAATCCCACCCTCTACCTCTATGTAAAGAATTATTCCATGATGGATTTTAGTATTTTATGACAAGTTATGATTAATCCCAAACATTGATTGTGATGTTTTTGAATCTTAATTTTAAGCCTAATTAATAATCAGAAACAAAGTTAAACGCTCCATGGTGATCTGGAAATCAAAACGATCCCGTTAAGGAACAAATTTCGCCATCTATAGTATATTAAATGTTACGTTTACTTGAAAATATAATCTGATGATGAATTAATTGTGGGATCTTATTGGTTTGTGCCTTTAAAGGCACAGTGGAAATGGACATGGTTTCTAACAATTTCTATAAGCTCTAAAACATATTACTATAATGTTTCATTTACAATATATAACTGTAAAAGTTAAATGGAGAGTTACAATTAAATATGGTGTTATTGTTTAGTATCCTTAAACAGTTTCGTACCCAGGGGGGACATGGTGGAATGTCCCCCCGTCAGGTTTCCAAATTTAATTTTGACTGGATAACTCAGAAAATTTTTCGTAAAAAATTGAAAAATTTAAAATCTAGGATGGTAAAATGCATTTTTAGGGTCTATTTTCTCAATATTTTCACAAATTTTCACGGGGCTTCACTCCCCATTGGGTAATGATGATGATGCCCCCCGTCAAAAAATCCTGGGTACACCCCTATCCTTAAAACTATATTGCGTTGTGCACTTGCATTGATTCAAAAAAGATTGGTTGACCCACGTTAGTGAATTGCATATGTGATCTATGAACTTTTTCGCACAATCGTACAATGTATATAAGTGAATGTTTTTGTAAATCACAGCATAATTACAACCATATTTTAGCAAATATAAATATGATAATTGTAAGTGTTTTCGCAGCTTGAGATTTGAGAAACTCCCAGACACCAGGTGTGTCCACAAGTCACTGGTACTTGACCCGTGACCCTCCACGACCCACCCACGGCAACTTGACCTGTGAACCGTTCATTTCTGACCCGCTACTCTTGACCTGCATGACCGCGGACACACCTGGCACTCATGTATTGTATCAATAAAAAGTTCTAAATTAGACTAGTTTCACCCAGAGATGGAACTGGCTACCAGATGGCAGAGGCCGGTTGGACCAGACCGGTAATTTACCGGCTTGTAGCTGCTTTTAAATTTCATGAAAGGCTGGTAAATTTACCGGCTAAAATTATAAAAAATATTCTTGTTTTATCTTGTAAACATGGAATACTTTGCTTAGTTTGGGAGGAATTTCTATGAACATCGAAAATGTGAAAAAATTTTGCAGTATGAGCAATCTCCAGCATTACAATTACAATAATAATAAATTTACTTTCTGGAATCTCTGATAAATTTTGCTACAAATGGAGTTGTTCTGCTTTTTAATAGGGTTTTTATTTCAGTTTTCTGTGAAACTTACTAATATTAAAAGAACCTGTTTACAATATTGAAAATATAAAGGGGGTGCCACATGATTAGTCTTTTGACTATAGTCAAAATTGCGGTTTTTGCATTCTTTTGTCTATTAGTAAAAAATTTGACTAATAGTCAAATATTTTGACTAATATTCAAAAGAGGTTTCTGCGTAAATTGCATTGCATATACATGTACAAAATTTACTAAGTGGAGTAGCTATAATTACATTTCAACTTTAGGTGACGGGAGAACATTTCAGATAATGTATTAAATAGTGATTGACAGTAAGAAAAGCAACAACATCTGTTTATGGATTGGTTTGTATTGGAATGTAAACAATGTTTACATATTTTGAAGTTGAAATATTTCAACAACAATAATATACGTTTTGGAAGTCTGTTCCCTACTTGAGAAGTAAGCAATTAGTTTCAAGTAGCTACTCAACTAGTATTAGTACCGTTCAGACTATCGACTTTTATCAGCTGATAAATTATCAGATGACAGTAATCTGGCTGTTTTGCCAAAAAATCGGATGGAGCATTCAGACTATCTACTTTTATCAGCCAATAAAAAAGCAGATATAGTGTTCACACTATCGACTTTTTTCACAAATTTCTTGACAGATGATAAAAGTTGATAGTGGGAACACAACTTAAGATGAAAGTTCAAAGTTATTTAAAATCAAAATTCCCATTTTCTTTCAAATTTACAATAAGTTGACTATTCGGAGGTGCCACATGGTTAGTCTTTTGACTAATAGTCATTTTCAAATAGAACACTTTCTATTTCATAATTTGACTAATCGCAAACCGCAAAATTCACTTTTTGGGGGTGCCACACAGTTAGTCTTTTGACTATAGTCAAAAGACTAATCATGTGGCACCCCTTTATGTATAAAAATTTGAGAGACCTCATTCAAATAAAGCAACTGGAACCCTTGTATAATATTGGAAGAGGCGCTGAAAATAATTTTGAAGAATGCAAATAAACACATCCTACTAAATGAGCAATTATGTTTAGTTTTAGCGAAGTATTCTTTTATTTGTGTACTTATAAGTTATTAAATGCTAAACAGGGTCAAATACTACAGCAATGTGAAACATAATAATTGATAATGCTACTAGCTACGTTTTATATATTTTAACTATCACGCAAAGAAAACTAAATAAAACTGAAACATTCACATTTTTCCATTCACTGAAAATGAAAACAACTGATTAAAGTTTGCAAAGAATTGATAAATAGAAAATATCCAAATTGCGTTTTGCTAGAAATGTAGTTATAATAGAGTGAAAATTGCGTTATGCCATATCAGCTCTTTGCATGTGTAATCATCTAGATAAACACAGCTTACGGATATATATATATATATAGGTATAGCAATGGCTGTGTCCACTGAAAAACATACACAATGGTCTGAATAATACTAATTTTCGTAGACCACTGTGTACTTTTCCCTTGTATGTAGCGGTATTTTGCTTCTGAAATTCACAAATTTTGAGTTATGTGGACTTTGACTATACAGTGATAATTGTATCCATGTTGAGCATATCTATACTAAGTGTGAGGCTTTTAGCCTCAACAGCTGATTTTCTGTGGACAATTTTAGGAATTTCCACTGTGAAGTGCTACATGACCTGCTATTCTCATGGGATTTATTAGTTTCAATGACCAGGAAATTAAAATTTCAACACACTTGCTACAAAAATGGGACTGGGACCCTAAAATCAGAACGTGGGAACTCAGATCCTAAAAAAATCTTCATCAAAATTTTTTAAAATTCCATTTCCAAATAAAATGTATCCCATGGGATCACAGGTAAACATGATGGAATAAGAATATTTACTATGATATGTCTTTTATGCATGTGGGACCAATAATTTACATGAAACTTGGTCGTGGAACAATAATTTATGGTCCTTTCAGACCTTTTGTGCAAAGCAGTCATTAGCAAAATTTGGAAGTTCCGCTGTGAAGTTCTACATGACCAGCTATTCCCATGGGATTTACTTGTTTCAATACCCAGGAAATTAAAATTTCGACGCACTTGGTACCAAAATGGTATTGGGACCCTAAAAGAAGAACGTGGGACCTCAGATTCCAAAAAAATCTTCATGATTTTTTCAAAATTTCGTTTCCAAATGAAGGGTATCCCATAGGATCACAGGTAAACATGATGGGATAAGAATATTTACTGGGATATGTCTTTTATGCATGTAGGACCATTAATTTACATGAAATTTGGCCCTGGACCAATAATTTATGGTCCTTTCAGACTTTTTGTGCAGAGCGGTCATTATCAAAATTTGGTTGTACACAGCAGTCAAATTAAGGCCCAGTTTTGTCCACAGCGGTCAATATAACTATATATATATATATATATGTATATATATGTATATACAATGTACTTGCATAGATTAAATATACAATGCCACAATGCCAATATTATTTACTGGCCAAAACCGACCAAAAACTGTCCGGCCAGTATTAGCTATTGCTGGCCAACTACTGGCCCAGCCTTGAAATTTCCGGCCTGTTCCAACTCTGGTTTGAATAAATTAACTTAATTTTTGAAGTGATTATTTTAATGTGCCGCCCTTCAGAATAGGATTTTTCAGTAAAAATCAATTAATTTTTAGCTTTGTATCAAATTTTTCGCGGGTCATGTGTGACCTGCCAAAATTAATGACTCAATTGCCCCTTAATCTGCATTATCCGTGGACACCCCTGCCAGAGACCTATCTCAAAGTGACTGATGTAATGAAATTAAGGGTGACAAGATCTTGTTCATGGCGGCCCTGACCAGTGGTCAGTGACAACTGGCTTGCATCTGCTCCTGCTAGTGAATGTTTGTAATCTGCAGTTTAAATATGCCTAAAATAATTGATTTAAATATGCCGCTAGACAAGCTATTAATTTTTATGAATTGCCTTCATTCTTAATGTAATTTTCATGCAAACTCAAATAAATCAAGATAGTTTAAAGTATACAAAATTGTTCTATATGCTTTGACAAGTTCATCTAGTAGTTGCAAAACTCTTCATTCCTAGAGCTCACAAAAACACATTAGAAAAATGTGGATTAACTGAAACCTTTTGGCAAAATGTAGACATGATGCAACACAATTATCCAATATCTTATGGGATTGCTAACACAACCTCAGAATAAATTAACGATATTGATCAATTCCATACCATTTCCGCAAACAATTACTTCTGTATTCCACTGAACATTGTGTACGTACCCATTATCATGCCAAAATGGAAAGGAAAAAAGAATGTAAAAGATGGAGTAAAACTCAAAATATGTGATAATTACCATTACAATCTTCACACTATTCAGAATTTTATAAAAACTCCATTATACAAAAATTCAATTGAACAACTGAAAATTCACAAAAATAAAAAAGAATGTTTATAGACTCAAAACATACTCTTCTACATGTTTTTAAAAATGGCAAACCCATACACTGACAAGTGGAATTACTAAAAGAAACAATAAATAATACGTCACATAAATGTGTTACATTATTTTCTGGAGTGATGGACTAACACACTTCAAGAAGATTACAGATTTTATGATGTAGCTAACAGACTTGAAACTAAAGTCTTATTAAGATGTGGAAAACATTCTTTAAGGACATCAAAATGAATCGTAATTTAATCCATACTTTTCAAGAAATATGTCCAGGAATTTAAATAGACCAAACCAATGCTCACACGTCAGGTTTTGATGCTAAATTAACTATGTTAATTGCAATGAAAAGTTTACTTCTAAATAAAAAATTCCATGATTTGTTCAATAACAAAATTAATGAAATTATACTATCCATGGTTATCTCCAATTCATTTCGTGAAAACAAATGGATAAACTTTAAAAACCTACATACTACTGAAATTGAAACTTTAGTTTCAATAACAAGATCTAGTCCTGATTTTCAAGATATGACATGGAGTAGTAATAAATCTCATGAACTGATTCAATGTACGCATAAAACTGTTATGGACAAAATAATGGTGGAAGTTTTCGACTCTACAGCAAGCTGGGTGGGGGTGTAGCATAATCCCGGATATAGAACCATTTTGTATTATTAGTAGTCAAAATAAGAGATTTCGGAGCAATTTTATTATGTTCTAATCCGTGTGCCTTATGCTTATTTCTGATTGGTCACTGGCAGTCGAGTCAACATTGCGTTGCTTTATTTAATTTGAATTGTTTGAAAGATGACTGATCATCTGCTTAGCACTTTTTGTGAAACATAAATATTTACTTTTGTTTAATGTGTGATTTCTGATATTGTCAGATGTTTTAATTTAAATTTTGATTTCCCAACGTTCAGTTGTATTATTTTTAATTACATATTTCCCGAACTGCTATTCTATTAACATTTTGATATAATAAATTTTCCCAAATTGCCCTTTACTTTTCCGGATATATTTTATTGTTTTTTCCTTATTTTATATTAATGTTCAATATGTACATTAGCTAAATATAGGGCATCGCTTTGGTTACAGCAATGCTACTGGTGACCAAAACTGAATGCAAGTAACCCCTTCTGTACCCTAAGGGATAACATAGGTTTAGGGGAGTAAGGTTTTTGTTTACATGTATGATAACAACCCAGTATGGACTTTCAACTTTCAATGAGCTGAGCCAAGGGATTAGGTTTTTCTTAGTTCTACACTGGCTGGAGGCCATATCAACTATCAGAACATTTACCAAGATATTTCTTCTCTGGGTTGTTATTTGAGTACACAATTGGTTCCATGTTACTTCACTACACTGCAAGTAAAAAGCAAACTGCAATTTATTACTGTTTGTTTGGTTAGAATGTTCCACTGTGGAATGAAGTCCCAAGGAGAGAACATTCTACAATAATATCAGATAGGGGAGTACAATTCGAGAGTAAACTGTTTGAAGAAATGGCAAAATTAATGGAAAAAACAACTGCATATCACCCACAAGGAAATGGGACAGTCAAAAAACTAAATAGGACAATTATTAAACTGATTAGAGTTTTAACATCAAGAGTCAGAGGAAGAGATTGGAGAGAAGTCATTGAAATAGTAGAATATTTCTTCAATACGTCAGTGCATTCAACCACAGGAATAACACAATGCAAAGCAATCTATAAAAGGGAGGCAGCAACGCCCATATCAATGCAATATAACACATACTCTGACAAACCTGATAATGAATATATAAGGAAAATAAAAACCAACCAACAGGAATTCTTGAAGTGATGTGCCATAATACCAAAAGATCTGCAATAAGACAAGAAAGAAATTTCAATAAGAAGATTTATGGAAAACCACACAAGAAGGGAGATAAGGTTTACACACATACACGACTGAGGATACAAGACATAAACCAGGTGAGAAAATTAACAACACAGTGGTCAGGGCTATTTATCATAACACAAACATTGGCTAACAATAATTATAAACTTAATGATGGAAGAACCTTGCACTTCCAATATTTGAAACAAGCAATAATAGACATAGAGCAAGTAATGCTAGACAAAAATGCAGAATTCAAAATCATAAAAAATGATGATAGTACATATAATGAGATGTGTGATCTTGACAGTGTAGCAGAAGAAGAATTTCAAAAAGAACATACACCTCAAAATGAAGACACTGAAGTTGAAAGAAGAATCATGCCCCAGAGGGCAGTAAAAAATTAAAATAGATATGACCCTGAAATATGGGATACAAATTTATTAACTACATTTAGGGTAGATAATGAAGAATTCAAACAGAACTCACAGTTGATCACCACTAAAAAGCAGAAGAGTGTGAAGGAAGACCCCCCAATCAGATCGTCAATTAAAGGAGGTGAGGAGGGACAAACAATCCAGCAGTAGCACTAAAAATACTAGATCTCCACAATCTGATTGCCAATTAAAGGGCATGATAATGAAGCATTTGCCACCTAGTAACATGAGGAGACGAATAAAGAGAAGACATCGACAATCTGATTACCAATTAAAGGGTATGAGGATGGGGAAAAGAACACCCTCACCCAAATGCCAATTAAGGGGCAGGTGGATAAAGGAGCGCCAACATTGAGATACCAAGCATCAACTAAAGAGCGTGAGGTTGGATCAAACACCAAAGAGAATGACACCAATGAAACACTCCCCCTCACCCAGCAAAAGTAGGGTGAAGAAATAAGAAAGAAAAAATACACCCCTATTTCATAGCAAACAGAAGGATGCACTATAGTTCAAATGATAATCTATAGCCAGAAACGAAAAGACTGATCAGATGGAAAGAAATGAAGGTGGAGAAACCAATAGAAGAAGAGTGGCTGATAATTTATATAAAATCACTGATAAAGATGTATTATAAATCAGTAGAAGCTGCAGTACATGAAATTAGAAGATCCTATGAAATGGACTCCAAATGAATTTTCACAAATATGCTATTTGAGAAAACAAATGTGCTGAACATTAGAGCAAGAACATTTATTTGGATACTGGTGATAGAATTTCCAGAAAATGATAAACTAGTGCTACCAATAATGAGAAAGGAATGACAGAAAAATCTAAAAACAAAAAGTACAAAGTATCTATAGCACCTATGCCAAATAACATTAAACATTGGATGCTACAATGCATTGACATAATATCCTTGTCACCAATGAAAAAAGTCCAACAGAAGTTCGAAAAATATTTCACTAGGTGCTCACACAACAAAATACGTTGAGAAGACCCAGTATAGTAGAACTCAACAACATGATGGGCATATGCCCCAGTGAAACTAGAAAATAGCACTAGTATTAAATTTCATATATTCTTGTTGTTCTTGCCCAGAAATTGTTTTATATTTAACAGAACTTATATTGTATTATATATACACTTATATTATATATATACAAAAGGTATATTTATCCATATATACATATAGCTTTCTTAAAAATTTAATAAAATCTTAACATTTGCGTCTTTACAAATTAAAAATGTTTCTCTGCAGAGTTTGTCAGTACATTCATACATAACTTTCATTTATTACAAACTTAAATGTTGGAAGAATTATCTTTATTACAGGAGGATATAAATTAACAGTAGAAGTCATCTTGTCAAATGATGTTTATTAATGTGTATTCTATATATTCTATATATGTTTTCAGCAAATAGTAAAATTTATTGTTCAACTACATAATGTATTTGGAGAATGCCTTAAAATGGTTATTTACGTGAGATGTTAAATAAAATACATAAAAACAAAACCATTAACACTTTGAAATACAAAAAACTGAATATACAACAAGGAATTGTCAAATTTAAGTGTATGTACGTTTTTCTTTCTCCTTTCTTAAAGTTTATACTAAAACTGTCATGAAGTTTGCATTTTGTTCAATGCCTATGAAGGAAAGATATCTTCCTTTTAACACTTTATTCAGTTTTCACAAAGATTTCAGTGGTGACAGTTGAATTCATTCAATAATGTAAGTTATTTTTGTATTTTAAAAAGTTAATATTACTAACTTTGTCTCATGTGATTTCAAAATAATATAAAAATTTCATAATGTTTGGACACATTTAATATCCTTGCCTGAAAAGACAAAAAAATCACCAATAGGAAAATTAAATATTCCCAAAAGCAAGTAATTTTGTTTGAAAAGACAAAAAAATCATCAAAAGGAAAATTAAATATTCCCAAAGGCAAGTAAGTTTGTTCAAAAAGACAAAAAAAATCACCAACAGGAAAATTAAATATTCCCAAAGGTAAGTAATTTTGTTTGAAAAGAAATAAAATCACCAAAAGGAAAATTAAATTTTCCCAAATGTTTAGTGGGAAATTCAGTTAAAATGCGGTTTTCCTAATTGCATATTGTGAAATATATATTTTATATTTGAATGCAATGAGTAAACCACCATGAAGAAGTATTTATTTCATTTTATCTGCTGCTGATAATTGTAATTTATGCTATTTATTTCTATATTTAGAAAATATTCCTAAGTTGTTTTAATACCTAATGTACAAAATGTAGTTTAAATCATTGAACAATTGCTGTTGTGTTTTTTTAATGTATGACTATGTGTTTTGTAAAAGCAATCAATTTAATAATTTTTGCATAAATGTATTTTTTAATGAAAATGTGTTAGTCTTTTGTAATTAAAAATGTTTTGTGAGTTTCATAATATCTTTTTGATTCGTTTTTGAAATGGTATTATGTATTCATTTGGGATTATCAAAATTTAATCATTGACTGAAGAAAAATGTGAATGCTAATGCTTTCTCAATAATTATGATGTTTTTATTTTAAAATTCATTTTTAAATCAAGTTTTTTGTTTCACTAGTAAGTACTATTTTTTAACAATTGAAATAAAAATCAATGGTACATATAAATTAATTCTAAATATTTTTACACACTAAATCTAAATACAGTTTGTGCATTGTTACCTGGATATATTGGTGGTTATCCTTGCCACGTCAAATCTTAAGTCCAATAAACATCTTGTATTTTTCCCCTGTAACTTTTTCTGCATAACATTTAGGCAGGAAGAAGCAGTTGCCATTTTCCAGTATAATTTTTACCACAGGGTCATACTTTGTGTGAAGACTATATGCACTGTATATTTTTTGCCACTCACTGATTTTTAATTCTCTAACAGAAATATATTTCATCTGAAATTTTGTTGAGACTGTTGACCACTTCCAGTTGAACTATTTTACCAACAGTCTTTAGGGAATACACAGTCTTTGGTAATATAGGCTTTAAAACGAATTTTTTTGGTTGTGGGAGATCGTCTTGTTTGGTCTGTCCATCTTTTTGTAGATTTTTTTGAGTGCAAGCTTTGTTAGCAGCTTTTAGAGTCATTACCAAATTTAAAATTGAAAAAAGTTTTCAAAGTACATGTTAGTTATTGTAGAGTTGCTCAGGGATTTTGTTGAATTTATTCTTTTATTATATCTTTGTATTATTACGTCACTATGACGTATCAATTTATTTCGATCCTAGTTTGCTATCGTTTAATTGGTGTCCCCTCATTGGTGCTTTTATTTTGCTCAAATTTAATTTTGCGAGGGAATTTAAGATTGATCATGTTAAACTACATTGCTATCTAAAAGTTGTAAACAAAGGCAGGTAATGATAACATTTTTTGTATATAAACTGAGACAACTGTAGCAAATGTTCAATAGACTTTGTCTACTCTTAACTGCCGTCTTTACCATTGTATTTCTTATTTATTTATTATTTTAAATGAAACTTATTGCGTAAGTTGGCGACAATTCGGGAGTGCTCTCACCAGCACGGGGTGACAAGTTGCTTCTGGGGGTCTTTTGACTACCCAGTCCAAATTGTCATTCTCTTCTTTTTACCCCCATGGATTCTAGCTCAAGTCGTACTGTAATTTATTCTCCTACTTTTGGGACTCCTCCCTCTCAGAGTGTCCCCTGTGCAAGCGCTGGTAGCCCGGACACTGCCCCTTGCACCGTGGGATCTTTGTTGAACTTTTGTCCTCTGACTTCCCCCAATGTTCAAAGAATGGATGATAGCCACAGCGCTTCTACCATCCTGTACAGTAACGCCAACACAAGTCTGTTATTCAATAGAAACCCGCGACGCATAGTGAACACTCAGAATGCTCCACCCATTCCTCTGCACCCTCACAGTTACGCTAGTGGTCGTGAACAGCAGTCCACGCCTCACTTCGATGTCCACCTAGCTGAAATTGATCATTTGCAGGATGAGTTGTCACAGCAAGTAGCGCTACAAATGGAGAGTGAACGCCAGGTCGAATCCCTGCAAGCTGAGCTGAACACTCAACATGTAGCATATCAGCGCATGGAGAGGCAGATGCTGGAGTCAACTTTCGCACTCGAGTTGCAAATTCACGAACTAAAGAACTCTATGGATAAATTGAGTCGAAGAGAGGATAACTCACCTCCTCAATGTAGTCGAAACGACAAATATGTTACTCATGTCGTGTTAAATGAGGCTCTGGACGAATTAGCCGAGAGAGTTATTGGCCAAGTGGCCCAGCTCGTTGGTGTGAACCAGCTTTCTTCAGTTGCAGCTGCTCCTCTGTGTGGAGTGTCCTTGTCTCTGCCCTCTGCCACTTCACCTTCACACAGCCAGCCGACCTTTGCTCAGGCGGCCCTCACCCAAGTCGCTACGTTAACCACGGGAGCTACTCCTCAGACTGGCTATGTTCAATCGCTGCCTGATCCAGTAAGTACGGTTGTCGTTCCTGCATATAAAGAGCAGCACATTAGTGACATCAGTCCGGCCAACGATGCTAAATATCAGCCAAGGTACCACGAGTCGATCCTCCCTCTCGAGTCCCATGGGCAGATACCAGTATATAGCAAGCACTCTGTTCTACCCAAATTCACTGGGCAAATCAACGCAGTCGCCCAGTCCTTCAACGAATGGTTTTTTCTATTCGAACTAACAATGAACAACATAAGAATTCTCAAGAGACTGCCGTGTCACAGTTCCCCTTGTATCTTAGTGGGTTGGCGTACAACCAGTATATGATGCTTGATCGAAACGTCAAAACCGACTATCAAATGCTGGTGGGGTTCTTCGAGGACCATTATCAAGCGCCGCATATTAAACACCAGTATAAGACGCTTCTGTGTGACATGTCTTTTAAATTTGGTGACGACATTCATAATTACATAACCCAAGTAGAACGCCTTTTCCGCCTGAGCAGTTTGTCTAAAGAGTATTCCAAACATGATTTGTTCTTGTACATTTGCCGAGGTTTCCCTGCGTCAATCAGAAATTGGTTGGAAGTCAGATGTGATCCTGAGGACAGCCTCCACGAGATCATCTGTAAGGCTATCAGTGTGGTGTACATGCTCCAGAACTCGCAACCTATCAACAGTGACATTACGAATTTCTCAGGCGCGCCAGGGACAAAGAATTTTGAACTCAGAAAGCCTGGTAAGAAAATGTTTGACTTGTCATCGGTGCAGTGTTACATGTGTGGAGACAAAGGACATTTGAAATCCCAATGTAAGGCTAAAATCCAGCTTGTTGCCAATGGCGAGGGTTTTATTGTTGATGAACCTTCCAGTGAAACCTTATGTGTTGACGACTTAGTTGATCTTGATACTGATCACCCTACCGCATCACCAGATTTAAATTAGTTGGAGCGCCGCCTCCTGTAAAACATGCACAAGATCACGTCTTAGTGATCACTCAGCTAATTCGAAAAAATTTAATACCAATTGAAATGAACGGAAACATCTTTAATGCCACAGTGGACACAGGAGCAGCAGCTTCCATCATCAGCAACGAATGTTGCAAGGAATTGTGTTTCAATCGAGACTTGCTGGATCCCTCTAATGCGAAGTTGATAGACACCTCCGGAAACCCACTTTCATTGAAAGGAAAGCTAACTGACGCCTCGATAAGAATTCATTTGGAGCCCTTCGAAGTCGACTTGTTAGTGGTAGACACATCAAACCACCGTCTACCCTACGACCTTATACTAGGCAATGATTTTTTGGAACGAAATTCCTGTGTTATTGATTTCAAGAACAGCACTATATCTATCAAAGACCAGGAAGCAACTCAATTGGTCACGGTTCCCGAAAAGGAGGTCGTCTTTGACCTGGATGAGCCCATACTCCTCAAGCCGAAGCACTGGATGAGGGTGGCAGTTTCCTTGGATGCCGGCATTAACGGGGGTGTCATGATAGCAGGGCACAAAGGTAAATACATCCGCGGAGTCTCCTTCTCGCCAGATCTATGTAAAGTGGTCAAAGGAAAATCACACGTCACTGTCCTCAATGCATTGTCTTCTGGCGTGAAAATTGGAGTCCACCAGTTATAGCTAATCGGAGTGCCGGTAAAAGTTGAGAACGTTCCTGTGACTTGTTTGCCGATATGCACCGCTGTGCACGACATCGAAGCTCCCTCACATCTGGTCTGGGTGCCCACGGTCACCGATAATTCTCACCCACACCTGAGTCAAAAAGAGAGGAGGTCTCTGGCATCTCTGCTTTACAGCAAGCATGACGTGTTCAACTATGGTGCCATCAGTGTTGGACAGGCGGTTGGTGAAGAACACACTATTGAATTAAAACATGACCGTCCAATTCGTTTACCTGTACGTCGTGTACCAGAAAATCTGAAACATGAATATGAGAAGATCTTAAGCGACCTACTCGAAAGTGGGATTATACAGGGAAGTAACAGCCCATACGCTGCCCCCACCGTGTTTATTCGCCAAGGTGAAAAGTATAGGCTGTGCATCGATTTCCGTAAGCTGAACAACATCACAGTTAAGGACGCGTACCCCCTGCCAAGGATCGAAGATCTCCTTTCTGGCAGGTGCCTATGCGCCCTTCTGATATTGCTAAGACTGCATTCATTACCCCTTACGGGTTATACGAGTGGAAGTATATGGCCTTCTGCCTGTGCAACGCACCAGCTACCTTCCAACGATACGTCACTAAGATTCTGAAAGATGGTGCGAACCTCCTCGAACCAGGCATATCGGCCTACATTGACGATATCTTGGTCGTGAGCCACACTTTTGAAGAACCTTAGACTTACTACAGAGAGCGGGACTTAAAGTGAACGGAACCAAATGCACCTTAGTTCTAACCAAAGTAACCTTCCTGGGTCGCGTGGTTGAACCTGGAAAAATCTCAATTAAGAATAAAGCGAAATATTTTCTGGATAAAATAGAGATGCCAAAAACCCGCTGAGATGTCCAATGCTTAATGGGCTTCTTAAACTACTATGGTATGTTTATTCCTGACCTAGCTAACAAAACTAGAATGATCTCGAATTTATTGAAGAAGTCCACCGAATTTAAATGGACTTGGCAAGAGCAAGAAGCTCTTGACGGGATAAAGAAGGAACTCAAGAAAATACCGTCTCTGAACACCCCGGATTATACGAAAGACTTCATCATCGACTGCGACGCTAGTGTGGTAGCTATCAGCGGAATCCTTAGTCAGGATGTCAATGGGATCGAGAGTCCTGTACAATACTTTAGCCGGAAACTTCGGGCGTCCGAAAAGAATTATGGTGCAACAAAGTGCGAAATGCTTGCACTCGTCGAGTCTCTGAAAAAATTTCGCTACTTCATACTTGGTCGCAAGTTCACAGTGCGAACCGACAACAGCGCACTGGCCTGGCTGAAGAAGTTCAGTGGCGACAAATCGAACATCGTCGCCAGATGGATAGAGTACCTCAACGACTTTACGTTCACTGTTAAGCATCGCCCCGGGAGGCTCCACTTGAACGCAGACTACTGGACAGCTCTCCCAAGCTACGAGCGCGATCTAAAGAAACCAGGTGGTGAACAGGTTCCTTTTTCCTTCATCCCACATACTGAATATCAACTAATACCGGAGATAAACGCTGACTGGAACGGAAAGCCAATCCTCGCCATCTTAATGCGAGAAGAAATTTCAGAGGAAGAAATAATCCGCCACCAACATCGCGATTGGATATTAGACCAAATAATGAAAAGGATGAGAGACCCCCGATACTTCCACCGCTACAACTGGCAAGTCACCAACAAAGGTCTGTTGTACGCCAAAAGTAAAAACAACAATCATCTTGCCATCCCGGAGTATTTTAAAAGGGACCTAGTACGGAGAATCCACGAACAGGGCCACCTAGGCATTCTACAAATGGAGAAGACGTTCAACTCCCATTATGTCACCACAGGAATATGTGCAACAGTAACGGACGTTATTGATAAATGCGAAAAGTGCCTATTAAACAACATCCACCACTTCCCTCAGCAATGAGCAGAGATGGAATCAAGATCTGCTGAAAGTCCTAACGAATTGGTCCACATCTGCTGAAGCAGTTAACGAAAGAGTGAAGAAGGATCTCCAACATTTATCGTAAGATGTCGAAGGCTTCCAATATTTGCTCGTGATAGTCTACCACTTCACCAACTTTGCCCGGATTATTCCCTTGAACAGCATGACTGCGGAGGTGGTGGCTGAGAAGATCCTTAAAGAGTGGATCCTAAAATATGGTCCCATGCGCAAACTTGTCTCAGACAGAGGTCCGCAATTCGAGAGCAACCTCCTGCGCGCTTTGATGAAAGAACTAGAAATAATACACAAATTAACAACGGCTTACCATCATCAAGCAAATGGTTTGGTAGAAAGGCTAAATCGGACTCTCATCAAACTGATCCACGTAGCGCTGTCCCGAGCCGCTGGCAAACAATGGAAACGCATCGTGGAATGTGTCGAATACTTCTACAACACCTCGGTTCATACAACGACTGGCATTAGTCCCTTCAAAGCCATGTTTGGCAGGGAGGCCGCTACGTCCTTAGCAATGATGTTTCCCAAATACACGGAGAGTGGTGTTGAACATTATGTCAACAGATTAATGAACGATATGCAACAGATCCATCTAACAATCTGTCAGAATACCAATCAGTCCAGTATCTGGCAAAATAAAACTTTCGATAAGAAACTGTACGGTGAACCGCACAAATGCGGCGATAAAGTCTTTGCATATCTACCTCGAATTATTACAGATAGTCATCAAGTAAGGAAGCTTGCTAACAATTGGCAGGGCCCCTTTACCATCGAAAAAGTGCTTGATCATAACACATATACCTTAAACAACGGTTAAACCGTACACTTTCAAAGTTTAAGAGAGCCATAAAGGATATTGAGCACGTAATTATAGATGATAATAATGAATTTACCCTAGTAGATAACGGTGTTGATGTGTATGAAAAATACGAAAATTTAACTAGTTTTTCTCGAGGAGGATTTCTCTGACACCAAGTACAATTGTAACAATATTAATACTGAGAATCTAGAACCATGTATGCTCCCCCCAAGAAGGGCGAGAACTACTTACAATCCCAACATTTGGGATTT